>JAJHZJ010000383.1:2000481-2357476 GCA_023548195.1 Bettongia penicillata ogilbyi | reverse complement strand
AGAACCAGTTCTTTCCCAGGATTTAAAGGGCAGAGTAGCAGAAGGCAAGTCTACCCATTATTTATTAGAGATGGACTAGAAAGTGTGTAATTCCTGTACCAAATACTGTGCTGGGCAGGTGTTTCACTAGCTACTGGCAGCTGACAGTACATAGCTGGAGGTCAGTGAACAAACATCTTTATATCTAACTGAGCTTTCTCAGAATAAATGACTCATTTTCTGTAACATTCTAACAGGTCATGGTAGCTGCAAATGTGTGACTTTTCAATGTGTGCATTATCCCTGTGAGGGAAGCCTAATTTATTTATGAGGAGCTCTCAGTTCAAGTAAAGCATATCTGAGAAATATTGACTGGCTGGAGCCCTCAATAACTGGGATACTCAATAACCTGGAATTCTGGTTCTTTTACTTTTAGGACGAAGAGTCCTACTATGCAGAAACAAACATATAAGGGATTTAGTTGAAAAAAAAATACAACCTTCTGGAGGTGATTCACCCCATACTCAGTCCATTCTCCAGTCCTGCCCAAAGGGAAGAAATATTTGGTACATTGATTCTGAAAGATAGCAAAATCCTCCATCATCAAATCCAGTTTCAATCACTTTCACTAGATTATACTTAGCCACATAGGAGAACCAACTAAAACATTTTAAAAGGATTTTTGGCAGAATGATAGCCATTTGATGAATATATAAAATGAGATATTGAGACAATCCCAGTTCTGCCAATGATCAGTTGCATGTTCTTGGACAAGTTTGTTCATATCTCTGGATCTTTTTCCCTCAATTGTAAAATGAGAAGTTCGAACTAAATAATCTCTATGATTTACACTCTTAAATTCTATGATTCCATAATTCTCCCCTCCCCCATGGTATTTCCAGGTCATGTGAGCAACAAAATGATGGACTAGACATTTTCTCTTTCTCCCATGATCTCTCAAGGTCCCCTGAAAAAGAAATCACATGGCAAAGATAAAGTGACTTCAGCTCTTTCCATGGTCTAGGACACCAAGAATCCAAATGAAGTTTTAAAAAAAAGCACCAAAATCCAGGAACCTACACTCACTGACCCTGAGTTCAATCAGCACCTCTCCCACACTTCCCATGCTACCAGCATTGAAATTGCACAAACACAGCCTTCTTCAAAATCCATCCTTACACCCTGGTCCATCCTTCCTTCCTCTTTTCAGTGCTGTAGAGACCCTAACTCTAAACTATGAAAGTTACCTACAAGTTGGACAGCCAAATTGACCAAAGCCTTTCAGAAGCAAAAGCCTGCTAGAGACTGCAACCCAGAAGCACCAATTAGAGTTGAAAGATCAAATGTTATCATGTACAATGACGCCTCCTGGGAGGAGGGAGGTATATTTCATCATCTGTTTTGGAAGGACTTCTTGATTGAGTCTCAATTAAACAAAAAAATTTAATTTTTCAGCCACTTCCAATTAATTCCTTGGGCATCACTGTTAAGGTTTTACCATACTCTTTTCTCACCATAGCTCAGCTATTTCATCCTTGACCTAGACAGTCTTCTATGGCACATCAGTCCTAAACTGAGACTTTTCCTTTCTTCAAGTGCCTAGCACTTAGCAAAATGTCTGGAACATAGCAAATGCTTAATAAACATTTGTTGGTTGACTGTTCACTCCTTTTCTAATGTTCTTTGTGCCTCCTGAAAAATATCTGATTAACATTTAACATCCCCCTAAATCAGGCATTCTGAATCCCCTAAATCAGACATTCAGACAAGAGGTTCTTGGATAGATATTAGAAGTTCTGTGAACTTGGATAAGAAAAAAATCTTTATTTCAATGTAACTATCTTCCCTTATAATCCTATGAATTTAAAAGCAGTATCCTGAGAGCAAATAATGAAGAGAATAGGAAAAACTTGACTCTGTAATGGCAAGCCTCATCAAAGAAACAAAAGAGAAAACAAGATTGGGAATTATTTGGAGAAGGGGTCAGCTTACCTACACCAAGTTGGACAGCCAACTTGACCAAAGCCTTTCAGAAGCAAAAGCCTGCTAGAGACTGCAACCCAGAAGCACCAATTAGAGTTGAAAGATCAAATGTATCAAAAGATACAGGCTTCACCAGCTAGCCAAAGATGGAGGGGGTATGGTCTTCTCTGGTTCAGAAAGATTAAGAAAACCTAGAAAAGAAAGCAACAAATGGATGCTGGAATCACATCAGCTGGTCTAATCCATTTCCCCTCAGGCTGTAAATTATTCTTCCAAGTTCCCTCTGGGTTTAATTAGGAAAAGTTTAAAAGCTAATTTGAGACTGGAGACATTGATTCTTTAGCTTCTGATTCACCTGGTCTTCCAGTCCTGGCAATGACCAGCTGTAGTTTGGTTTGATAGGTGCAGGGGGAAAAGCTCCCTGCTGCTTCCCTGTAGGACTCTCCTTGAGTCCCAAGAGTACAATGGGGAGTCACTGTTGTTGTCAGAGAGCTCTGGGCTCAGGCACAGAGCTTGACTAGAGTGCCTGGGCAGAGCCAGCTCCTTTGGACTAAATGACATGGATGTGAAAGTCTATTCCCTTCCATTTACAGAGCACTTTGAATTTTGAAAAACACTTTCAATGAAAAATTACCCTGTGATGCAGGCACCAAGGGATAATTGATCCTACTTAAAGTATTTTTTTTCAACTTGAATGCTAAGATTTTATAAACTTAAACAAATTGTGTTAGCTACAGATTTTACAAATGACTGATGAAAATGTAATTCTTTGTGGATCTTTTGATTTCTATGGTAGCTAATGTATTTGAATACTTCTTTTTAGGTTATATGTGATGAGCAACAACACATTTGGAAAGAGAATTGTTGCTCTTTCAGATCCACTAAAAGCAAATGCCAGTCTTTTTAAATATTTGTATCTAGGGAAACAAATCTGATGATGAAAAATCTGTGGTATTATTTTTCACCAGTGGTTTTATGGAATATTATTTCTTAACTAGGAGGTATTCATAATGTCAAAAGGATATTTGTTATCTATGGAATTTAATGTGATTCCTCTTATGAGATTTAAAATTTTGATAAACAAGTAATCTACTAATTTTTGTTTTTAAATTTTTATGTTTTTAAATTTTTATGTTTAATAGTTTATTTTACTTTTCACTTAAGTATTTTAAATTAATTAAATTAATTACTCCCACCACTATCCACTCCCCTTATCATTGAGAAAATAAAAAACAAAGTACAATATATAGTTTTTACATTGGCCAAAAGAATATCTCTTTCTGCATTTTCAACTCATTATCTTACTGGCAGGAAGTGAATGCTATTTCCTCTTCATTGTTTTGGATCGTGGTTAGTTTATCATTTTATGGTTCAGAGTTCTAAAGTCTTTCAAAGTTGTTTTTCTCCATAATGTTATCATTATACAAATTGTTCTATTTCTGCTCCTTTCTCTTTGCATCAGTTCCTAAGGATCTTCCCAATTTCTTCTGAAATTGTTCATTTTATAATTTTTATAATACAATGTAGTAATTTGTAATATCGTTTCACCACATTCATAATATGCCATAAGCCATTCATTAATTCTGTAATAAGAGGATGCCCCTTCAACTTCCAAATGTGGGAAATCCCACAAAAAGAGCTATTAGAAACATGTTTGGCAGACATTGGTCTTTCCTCTGGTTCTTTTGATTTCTTTGAGAAATAAGCCCGGTACCTGGATCAAAAAGTATGCATGTTAATAACTTTCTGACCATAGTTCCAAATTGTTTTCCAGAATGGCCAAACCAATTTCACGGGTCCACAAACTGTGCCATTGCACTCACCTTCCCATAATATTTGTCATTGTTTCTGTTTTGTCATCCTTACAAGTCTGACGGGTGAAGTAGAACCACAAAGTCTTTTTGACTTCAGGCTGAGGATTCCATCCACTGTGCCAGATCTAGCTGCCCATAATTAGGGGTAAATAGCATCCCTTCCCAGAGTTCTTGTGAAGAGTAATTGAGATAATATATATAAAACATTTTTAAAACCTTAAAGTTTTATATACTGACATGCATATATTGCTTTAAATTTACAAAATGCTTATATATATGTATATATATATTATATATATATATATATATATATATATATATATATATATATATATCAATGGAGATGTCTATGGATGAATTTCACGTTCTCACCTCATCTTGGCATTCTGGGCTCTGATAGTAAGCTTGTGCCTAATGTTGCCCAGAACCAGACTTCCCTGTCACTGCCATTTAAAAGTAAGGGGAACTTTGGAGTTGCTGTTTTTTAGAGGGGGCTTCTTCCATTGCAATCTCTTGGAAGGAAGGAAAGATGGAGCCAGGCAAGAGCTCTCTGTTGGAAGAAGAACATGTTTACAGATGGCCTTTTATTCTGAAGTGATTTTCCCTGTTTGTGTTCTCCTATGCTGTGTGTGTGATCCCTCTTGTGAAGTACTATAAAGTCTATAAGTCTATAAATTATCATAAAAATAGTAATCCAGAAGAAATATAAGGAAAACATTAAAGAATAATTCTTATAAGGGATTCATTAAGGTCAAACTCTTTATTTCATGTACACACACACACACATATATACACATATATGAAAATGTTAATATTCGTAAGACTGTCATTGTTACTAGGGTAGTTTGAAAGAAAGTTTGGGGCTGGGTTGTATGTGATAGGGTGATTCTAAAAAACAAAATTGTGTAGGTAAAGGTAAAATAAGCAATTATCTCATAAAATGGGGCATAAAAAAAAGAATTGATACAGAGGAAGAAGGTGGGGTTGAAGGGCTGGTAATGTTGGAACCTTATACTCCTCAGATCTGGGTTAAAAAAGGAATAACAAACATCTAAAAGGGTATAAAAGTCTTCTTAACTTATAAGGAAATAAGAGAATTAGGGGACAGGATAAAGGAGGAATTTTTAGAAGGATGTGTAGATTAAGATTTAGAAGGGTGCAGGGAGAGGATAAGAGAGAGACTCTTAGAGGGGTGGGTAGAATAAAGAATAGAAAGATAAGGGAAGAGAATAAGGTAATAGGGAAAAGATAAAAAGAGAGGCTGAGGACAATAGTGAGTAAAAATAAAATGGAGGCAAATCAACAAATTGTTCTTGTATCTTTGAATGTGAATGGGATGTATTAACCCCAAAACATAAATAGATAGTAGAATGGAATAAAAATTAGAATTCAACCACATGTTTTCAAAAAATACATTTAAGAATGAGAGCTACACAAAGAATTAAAATGGATGGGTGGAGTAGAATTTATTATGCCTTAGCTGATGCAAAAAAGCAGGGGTAGCAAGCATCATCTCAGACAAAGTTAAGGCTAAAGTAGATTTGATTAAAAGAGATGAAGGGGTAACTATATTTTGATATCATAGACAATGAAGCTACATCAATACTCAACCTATGTATACCAAATACTATAGCATCTAAAATTTTAAAGGAAAAGTAAAATGAAATTGCAGACAGAGATAGATAGTACTGCTTTAATATTTCCCTCCCCTAGATAAATCTACCCCCAAAATATATAAGAAAGTCAAGGAAGTGAAGAGAATTTTAGATAAGCCAGATATGATAGATATCTGAAAAGAACTGAATGGGAATAGAAAAGAATAGACCTTTTTCTTAGTGGTTCATGGTACTTTTAAAAAGACTGACCATGTATTGGGACATAAACAATTTATAGTGCAAAGCAGAAATATTAAAAATGTTCTTTTCAAATCATAATGCAATAAAAATTAAATTTAATAAGGGACCACAGAAACATAAATTAAATACTAACTGGAGATTAAACAATGTAATTTTAAAGAATGAGTGGGTTAAAGAACAAATCAGAGAAACAATCAATAATTCAATAAAAATGATGACAATAGGGCAGAGTCAAGATGGTGGAATAGAAAGACACAAAAATGCAGGCTCTCCCCAAACAGCCCATAAAAATACCTGTAGAGAGGGACTCTCAACAAATTTTGGAACAGCAGAAGTAGAGAACAACAGAGTGGAGGAGGTTTTCATTCCAGGGTGACCTGAAAGGCCTACAGAAAATGTTGGTTGCACCAGATATGGAGTGGAGCCCAGCCCAGCCTTGGCCATGTGGTGTGGCATGACTCTGGGAGGAGGACACCTTGGGGATGGAATCTCCAGTTACAGAAGCAGAGGGTTCACAGATCCCTCAACCCACAGGTGCCAAAGGTCAGTGACAGGGGTTTTTTCGGCTGGCTGGGAAGGGAGAAAAGTTTTCCCATAGCTCCAGCCTCAGGCAGTGGCCACAGAGGCCATATAGGGCAGGCAGCAGCAGTTTCCACCATAGCCCCTACAGTAGCTGCATCCATTGTTGGACTGAAAAACTCCTGGGGGCCCTGAGGAGCTGACTTTTACCTCAGCACTGTGTAGAGGCCCTGAGGGAACTGATCTTTATCTCACACTGAATGGTGGTGGAACTGGAGGCCAGGTGGCTATGGACAGGAAAGTGCTAAGATTCTGGGCACAAAAATTTCTTCCTACTCCCAGACCAGTATATATGCTTGATTGTGCCACCTTGGAGGAACTGAGATCTTACAGATTCCCAGAGTACACCCTACTCTTGACAAAGGACCCAAAAGTCAAGTAACTGGTTGGGAAAATGCCCAACAAAGGGAAAAAAATAAGACTATAGAAGGTTACTTTCTTGGTGAACAGATATCTTCTCCCATCCTTTCAGATGAGGAAGAACAATGCTTATCATCAGAGAAAGACACCAAAGTCAAGGCTTCTCTATCCTAAATATCTAAAATAAATATTCAGTGTTCTCAGGCCATGGAAGAGCTTAAAAAGGATTTTGAAAATCAAGTAAGAGAGGTGGAGGAAAAACTGGGAAGAGAAATGAGAGAGATGCAAGAAAAGCATGAAAAGTGGGTCAACACCTTGTTAAAGGAGACCCAAAAAAGTGCTGAAGAAAATAACACCTTTAAAAATAGGCTCACTCATTTGGCAAAAGAGGTTCAAAAAGTCAATGAGGAAAAGAATGCTTTCAAAAGCAGAATTAGTCAAATGGAAAAGGAGGTACAAAAGCTCACTGAAGAAAATAGTTCTTTAAAAATTAGAATGGAACAGATGGAGGCTAATGACTATGAGAAACCAAGAAATCACAAAACAAAACCAGAAGAATGAAAAATGGAAGCTACTGTGAAATATCTCATTGGAAAAACAACTGACCTTGAAAATAGATCCAGGAGAGACAATTTAAAAATTATGGGACTACCTGAAAGTCATGATTGAAAAAAGAGCCTAGACATCATCTTTCATGAAATTATCCAGGAAAACTGTCCTGATATTCTAGAAGCAGGGGGCAAAATAAATATTGAAAGAGCTATTACCTCCTTAAAGAGATCCAAAAAGAGAAACTCCTAAGAATATTGTGGCCAAATTCCAGAGTTCCCAGGTCAAGGAGAAAATATTGTAAGCATCTAGAAAGAAATAATTCAAGTATTGTGGAAATACAATCAGGATAACACAAGATGGGGGGAGGAGCCAAGATGGTGGAGTACAAAGATACACATATGCTAGCTCCTAACCCAGAGCCCATAAAATACCTGTAAAGAAGAACTCCCAACAAATTCTGGAGCAGCAGAAGCCACAGAACAATGGAGTGGAGGAGTTTTCTGTTCCAGAGAGCTCTGAAAAACTGACACCAAAGGTCCATCGCACACTGGACAGGGAGCAGAGCTCAGCCCTGCCTTGGCTGTGTGGCACCGAGAGGAGAAGATCTGTGCAGGCTTCAGGGACAAATCTCCAGCAGCAGCACAGGTCCCTCCACCCACAGGTGCCAAAGGTCAGTGAGAAAGTCTTTTCTGCTTGCCGAGAGGGGAGCAGGGTGTCTCCATAACTCAGACCCTCTCGGGAGGCAGCAGCAGAGGCAGCAGTGGACAGGATCTCCCAAAGCAGACAGGAGCTTGGATCCATTGTTGAAGATCTCTGCATAAACCCCCTGAGGGGAACTGAGCCCTGTGCAGCAGCCCTGCCCTGCCCTGAGCATCTGGACTTAATCTCACACTGAATAGCAGCCCCACCCTCACCGAAAGCCCTGAAGCTGGGGAAGCAGCATTTGAATCTGAGCTCCAAATCACTAGCTGGGCAGAACAGGAAGGGAGGCAGGTGAGGAGAGGAAACTCAGAAGTCAAGTAACTAGCTGGGAAAATGCCCAGAATGGGGGGGGAAAAGATAACACAAGATCTAGCAGCTTCTAAATTAAGGGATCAAAGGGCTTGGAACATGATATTCCAGAATTCAAAGGAACTAGGATTAAAGCCAAGAATTACCTACCTAGCAAAACTGAGTATAATACTTCAGCGGAAAAAAAATGGTCTTTCAATGAAATAGAGGATTTTCAAGCATTCTTGATGAAAAGACCAAAGCTGAAAAGAAAATTTGACTTTCAAATACAAGAATCAAGAGAAACATGAAAAGGTAAGCAGCAAAGAAAAATCATAAGGGACTTACTAAAGTTTAACTATTTATATTCCTACATGGAAAAACAATATTTGTAACTCTTGAAACTTTTTTCAGTATCTGGGTAGTTGGTGGGATTACACACACACAGACACACACACACACACACAGAGCACAGGGTGAATTGAATAGGATGGGATCATATCTTAAAATAATGAAATTAAGCAATGAGAGAGAAATATATTGGGAGGAGAAAGGGAGAAATGGAATGGGGCAAATTATCTCTCATAAAAGAGGCAAGTAAAAGACTTTTCAGTGGAGGAAAAAAGGGGGGAGGTGAGAGAAAAACATGAAGCTTACTCTTATCACATTCAACTAAAGGAAGGAATAAAATGCACACTAATTTTGGTATGAAAACCTATCTTACAATACAGGAAAATGGGGGATAAGGGGATAAGCAGAGTGGGAGGATGATGGAAGGGAGGGCAGTGGGGGAAGGGAGCAATTAGAAATCAACACTCTTGGGGAGGGAAAGGATCAAAAGAGAGAACAGAAGAAATAGGGGGCAGGATAGGACAGAGGGAAATATAGTTAGTCTTACACAATATGACTATTATGGAAGTCATTTGCAAAACTACAAAGATATGGCCTATATTGAATTGCCTGCCTTCCCAAAGGGAATGGGTAGAGAGGGAGGGATGGGGAGAATTTGGAACTCAAAGTTTTAGGAACAACTGTGTTTTTTTTTCTTGCTACTAGGAAATAAGAAACACAGCTATTGGAGTATAGAAATTTATCTTGCCCTACAGGACAAAAGAGAAGATGGGGGTAAGGGAAGGGAGAGATGTTAGAAGGGAGGACAGATTGGTAATAGGGGTAATTAGAATGCTTGGTGTTTTGGGGTGGGGGAGGGGAGAAATGGGGAGAAAATTTGGAACCCAAAATTTTGTGGAAAGGAATGTTGAAAACTAAAAATAAATAAGTAAACCTTAAAAAAAAAAACACCTGTGAGATTCAGAAAAAGCAGTAATCAGAGGAAAATATGTATCTCTAAATGCTTACATCAATAAAATAGAAAAAGAGCAGACCAACGAACTGGGTATGCAATTTAAAAAACTAGAAAAAGAACAATCTAAAAATCCCCAATTAAACACTAAATTGGAAATCCTAAAAATTAAAGTTGAGATTGATAAATTGAGTGTTAAAAAAAATTGTGTTAATAAATAAAACTAAGAGTTGATTTTGTGAAAAGGAAACAATAAAATAGATGAAACCATTGGTTAATTTGATTTTAAAAAGAGAAAGAAAAACCCAATTAACTATTATTAAAAGTAAAAATAATGAATATACTGCTAATGAGGGTGAAATTAAAGCATTTTAGGGAGTTATTTTGCCATATTATATACCAATAAATTTAAATTTTTAAGTGAAATGGAAAAATATTTACAAACATACAAATTACCTAGATTAGCAGAAGAAGAAATAGAAGATCTAAAAAGATCTATTTTACAAAAAGAAATTGAACAGGCTATAAATGAGCTTCCTAAGAAAAAAGCACCATGATCAGATGGATTTACAAGTGAATTTTATCAAATATTTGAAGATAAACTAATTCCAATGCTAAACAAATTATTTGGAATAATAGGCAAAGAAGAGATCCCACTAAACTCCTTTTATGAAACAAATATGATACTGATACCTAAATCAGGAAGAATAAAAACAGAGAAAGGAAATTATAGACCAATTTCACTAATATATATGCAAAAAATCCTAAATAAAAAAATAGCTAAAAGATTACAACAATATACTACAAAGATCATACATCATAACCAAGTGAGATTTATACCAGGAATGCAGAGATGGTTTAATATAAGTAAAACTGCTAACATAATTGATTATGCCAGCAACAAGAGTTTAAAAAATCATATGATTATAGCAATAGATTCAGAAAAAGCATTTGATAAAGTATACTTATTTTTATTAAGAACATTTGAAAGTAAAAGTGGATTTTTCTCCTAAAATCAAAAAGTTTTTACCTAAAATCACCAGCAAGCATTATTTGCAATGGGAATAAGATAGAAGCTTTCCCAGTAAAATCAGGTGTGAAACAAGGATGTCCACTGTCACCAATATTATATTGCTAATCCTAGCAATAGCAATAAGAGGGGGAAAAGAAATAGAAGGAATCGGAAGAGGAAATGAGATTTTAAAAAAACCCCAACTATTTCTTTTTGCAGATGATATGATGATATGCCTGGAAAACCCAAAAACTCAACTAAAAGGTTAGTTGAGACAATCATTTTTATCAAAGTACCAGGATATAAATTAAATCCACATAAATCATCAGTATTCCCATATAAATTCAATACCATCCCAATTAAATTACCAAAAACTATTTTACTGAATGAGAAAAAAACAATAATGAAATTCATTTGAAAGAACAAAAAATAAAAAATATCAAAAGAACTAATGGGAAAAAAATGTAAAATAAGGAAGTTTATCAGTACAATACCAGATCTTAAACTATAAGATTGTAATTATGAAAACTATCTAGTACTGGCTAAGAAATAGAAAGGTATATCAGTAGAACAGAGGAGACATACAATTTACAGCAGTAAATAAATATGGTAACCTTGTATTTGTCAAGTATACAGACTTAAGTTTTGGAATAAGCATTTGTTACTTGGTAAAAATTGTTGGGAAAACTGGAAAGCAATCTGGCAGAAATTGGGCATCGACTAATGTGTTACACCACTTACCAAGATAAGATCGAAACGGATACATGACCTAGATATTGTATCAGTAAGCACCCTTACTGCTATCACAGGTTCTTAGATCTGTATTTATAAAAGGAAAGACGACTTTTGAGGGGTCAACAATCACTTGAATTAGTTCAACCAAATGCTTCCAGATATGCCTTTTTATCTTTTACATTTCCAAAGCTACCAAGTCTCCTATCTATTCAACAGAGAAAATACAGAGAAATAAAAACCAACAGACAGGACTCTACTGCCTGAATCAAAACAATATTGCTATACACTTTACATACATCCCTGAATTGAGAGAGACTTTACATCTGATCAGTTGAGTGTCTGAATATATGACTGCTCAAAGTCTCCATCAGGTAATCACAAGGTCCTTTTCATAATCAAATCCCCAAAGTAAAATACCAACCTCCCAGTATATGTAATGAAGACTTGGCTACTGATTGGCTCAGAGTCATCAGGCACGAAATGCCCATGACTCAGTACAGAGCCAATCAGGGCTCAAAGAAGACTAACCCCTCAGATGCTTACAATTTAGCCTGAGCCTGGGAAACAACTCCAAAAAGAAAACAAACAAATCCCACTTTGCTTGTTGTTACAGATATAAAGAGAGAGATAACAAGAAAATTTCAGGAATATGGAATATATTACCCATCAGACTTATTCATAGGCAAACAATTTATGAGTAAACAAGAGATAGAGAGCAGTGTGCGGTGTCAAATGAATTCTTTTCATTACACTAAATTGAAAGGGTTTTGTACAAATAAACAAATATAGCCATGATCAGAAGGAAAGTAGAAAATTGGTGGTAAATTTTATAGACAGATTCTCAGAAAAAGGTTTCAAATTTCAAATGTCTGAAGAACTCTGTCAAATCTACAAGAATATGAGTCATTTTTCAATTGATAAAACAGGTAGTTTTCTGATGAAGACATCAAAACAATTTATAGTCATACGAAAAAATGCCTTAAATCATTATTTATTAGAGAAATACAAATTAAAGCAATCTTGAGATATCATTTTATATTTATAAGATTGGCTAAAATGATTGAAAGGGAAAGTGACTTAGGACTTCAGTTCACTGTTGGTGGAAGTGTGGACTGATCCAACACTTTTGGAGAGCAATCTGGAACTACTCCAAGAGGTAGTAAACTGATTATACTCTTTGACTCCATAATATCACTGCTGTCAACAAGCAATCAAAACTTCATGAAATTTACATGAATATTAGGTTTATTACAAGAGAAATAAACAAGCATGTGGAACCAAAAGAGTTCATAATCCATATAGAAGTTTGCAGTATAGAATGCCCAAAGAGTTTTTAAATTACCCATACTCTTTGACCCCCAGCAATACAACTAGATCTATTTCCAAAGATGATTAGGGAAAAAGGAAAAGAACCTATATGTTTTAAAACATTTATAGCAGCTCTCTGCGTGATGGCAAAGAACTGGAAATTGAGGGGATGAGCCAAATGTTGGGGAATGGCTGAAAAAGTTATGGCATGTGATTATGATGGAATACCTCTGTGCCATAAGAAATGATAAACTTGAGGATCTTAGAAAAAATATGGATATAAGGGAGAGTGAAATGAACCGAATATTGTATATAGTAACAACAACATTGAATGACTTTGAGTGACTAAGTCATTTTGACTATTAGAAATACCCAAATTAACTATAAAAGACAAAGGAAGGAAGATACTATCTGCGTCCTGAGAAAAAACTAATAGAAATATGTATAGAAGAGTTTTATATACATATGTATATTTATGTCTATTGATAGTCATCTCTAGGATGGAGAGTCATCTCTAGGGGAAGAAACAAAAAGAAAGTTTCATGATAACTATTATATATTCAAAAGGAATAGCGAGTTATATAAAATAGATTTGCAGCTTCATGTACAATCTTTTTTTCCTATTCTGCTATGTTGTAGAAATGCTTGTTTCATTTCTTAAGTTCAGAATGAAATAAAATTTAAAAATAATAATGGCACAACATACATTATCTCATTTAAAACCTCACAACAACTTTGTCAGGGGAATCATATATGTATTTTTCATTTCGCACACAGCTATTAAAAGATTGAGGATGGATTCAAATATCCTGGAGACAGCTGGTAGTCCTGAGTTCAAATCCTGCCATAGATACCTGGGGCAAGTTACTTAACCTCTTCTTGCCTCAGTTTCCTCAACTGAAAAATGACATAATGATAACATCTACCTTTCAAGGTTGCTGTGAGGATAAATGAGAAAGCACTTAGCACAGTCCCTAGCACATAGAAGGCATTATACAACTCCTTGTTCCCATTCTTTATTTTCCTAATCCAAGTCTAACCTTATATAAACTATGCCTCTTCATAACAGAAGATGAGACCCAGTTTTCATATAATGCATGTCTCCAGCTATATCCACCCAGACTAATTCATTATAGATTATTGTCACTGATCCCTCAAAAAAAAAAATGATACTCTAAGGCAGGGGTATTCCATGCCAAGTCTTGACTTAGAATATATCATTTCCTTCTAGTTCTTATCACAATCCCTTCCTGGAATTGAAAAATGACTGGTTGGCTTTGTCAACTTTTAGTTTGGGAGGAGGAGGTAGAATAAAAGAGAGATAAAAATGGAGGCTTACTCTCTAATGGGGAAGGAATTCTTCTTGAGTTCCTACAAAACTTTTCTACATTATCCAATGGGGAATCATTTCTGCTGCTTGAGACATCAAGATGGTGACCTTACCATGGTCCGTGAGGAGTTCCTATGGAAGGAGTTCTATAAAAAGCTAGAACTAGAGAGAAATCTTAAAAAGTCACCTGCCTGATCAGCAAAAGTTAGAGACACCAGGATGACTGACTCCACTGGCCACCCAAACCCAGAGGTTTTGTTTTTTTTTCCCATTCTGAGTAGCAAAGACATTGCTATCTCTCCATGGCCTGGGTCTGTACTAGATGCAGCTCTGTGCAGGACTCTTAGGAGTCCTCTGCTTGCAGTACAGGGAGAGACTCTCCCTTCATCAAATTTATCGAACTGTCAAATCCCCGAAGTGGGTAATGAGGCAAATAGTTGGAGTAAGGAGAGTGTCTGCCTAGGGGTAGAGGTGATGGGATCTAATTGAAAGAAGAACATGTATAACTTGAAAAGTCAGATCAGGTTGGTAGCAAGGTGTCTATGAAATAATGAAATTCAAGGACCTGGTACATGTGAGCAAACTATTGGGCAGAGTAGATTCTCAAGCCAAAAAGTCAGTCCTAGACCTGGAAGTAAGAGACAAAGTAATGGAAAAGACACTGAACCTGCAAGAAGACCTAGGTTCAAATTCTGTTTCAGACATTTAGTAGCTGTACGACCTTGGGAAAGTCACTTAACTTCTCTGTGCCTCAGTTTCCTCATCTACAAAATGATAGATGTAAGACTAAATGGTCTCTGAGGTTTCATATAACTCAAGATCTGTGATCTTATGGCAATGCAACAAACATTATTAAACACTTATTATGTGCCAGACATCCTGTTAAGTGCTAGTGATACAAATACAAAAAGAAAGACAGTCCTTGCTCTAAGGAGCTTATATTCTAATGAGGAGAAGACATCACACAAAAATGTCAGAAGCAGAGCCTAGTGGGAGAACGAGAGTTGGCTAGTCTGGCATGTCCCCAAAATGGAGACCCTGGGAAGAACCCACCAATTGGAGAAGGGGGCTGGCATGGCAGAAAGATGTTTCAGGGTGAGAAGGCTACAGAGGCTAAGGGAAGCCCCAGGATGGTGGCAACTGAGTCATAGTATCCATGTCCAGAAAGTTCAATGTATTTCCCTCAATTCTTTTTATGACTACTACTGCTCACATTCCTAGACTCTGGTTCTTTCACGGTCAGAGGAGGGATCTGCTGGGTTCATTCCTGTCTTCATTGTATTTATCAGGTCACAGTCTCATGCCAGGGGACTCTGAATTCATTGATTTCAAGTACACTGAATGTCGGGGTTGAAAGGGACCTTAAAGGCTGTCTAGTCTAAATCTAAACAGATTCTTAAAACTGGATTGTTTTCACTAACTACCACAAGAGGGAGCTCTAAGGACAGATCATTGGCGATACTAAGGACTCCAGATTCC
Source organism: Bettongia penicillata ogilbyi (assembly GCA_023548195.1). NCBI lineage: Eukaryota > Metazoa > Chordata > Mammalia > Diprotodontia > Potoroidae > Bettongia > Bettongia penicillata. The sequence goes on along the minus strand of JAJHZJ010000383.1, from coordinate 2,342,196 downwards.
CTAGTCCAGTGCATTTAGCTGTTTCTTAAGCAGAAGTTGTAATAAGAAAAATAATACCTCTAGAGAATGAATATTTATGCTTTTTATGTCCTGTAACAGACAGAAGAAGAGTTCAAGGCTCAGGAAAAATCCATGAATATGAGAGTCATCAAGTGAAAATTGTATCATATATGAATGGCTAAACTATTTCACCAAAACTGAGTATGTCCGATAACTGAAATGAGGTCCCCCATGCCTCCAAAAGATCCACTTTTGACACTCAAAGAGAGAAAGACTAGGGCTTCTCCCACACAATATTTTGTGGGTGACTTCTTAGACCCCAAATCTAGCCCTCTGTTTTTACACTAGGGGACAGACATCAGATCACACAGTCCACCTTTAAAAAGTTAGAAGTCACCAGTTTTAACGGTAATTATTTTTCACTCACACAAGACATCCCATCGCTTGGCCCAGTACCTGTATACTAGTGGTTCTGATGCATGGAATGTACCCCTCTCTTCCCTCTGCCTTGCAGAATCTCCAGCTTCCTTCAAATCGCATCTCAGGTGCTCTCCTACATGAGCTCTTTCCTGATCTTTCTCTTCAGTCCCTCATCCCAGTTATCAGCATTCTCTTCAACTTTGAAGTTCATTTTTCTTACTTTACAGATGTTTCCTGTTTCTTTATTTGTGTACAAGTTGCCTGCCCACTCAGTAGAAGGCAAACTTAAGGACAGGGATGAGGCCTTGATAGGTAAGAGAATGCCTTAAACCTAATATGTAGTTAATAAATGTTTTATTGAATTGGATCATTACTGTCATTTTTATCATCATTATATTATTGAAGAATATTTGTTTTTCACATTGTAGAGTATAGAGATGATGATTATGAGGAAATAGAATTCAGTAAGATTCCCTATAATATTTGAGTCTTTGGTTTTGTTGCTTTATTTCGTCTTGTTTTTAAGATGATAGATGACCTGGTAGAGATTTTCAACAGCAATTCTCCAAGGGGGATTTTCCAGATTTAACATTCAGCACAAATCGAGTTCGGTAGTTCAAACTGGAAGACAAGTGAAGATAACTTGCTTTGAAGGATAGATACTCTGTTCTCCCCTTGTACACATGAGACCAGAGCTATGAGAAGTGTTTGAAAAGCTGAAGTATCTCAGGCATTAGCTTTTGCTTTTAAAAGGCATCTTGCTGAGTTAAGGTATATGAAAACACACTCTCAGTGTTCCCTTCCCTCTGAAAAAAGCTTTATCTGACTGAAAAGACATACTTAGTTTGCTTCTCTGCCATCTAGTCTGGCATTCAGTTGACCAAACATAATGCATTTTCTGTACCACTTGGGATTGAACCAAACAAGTTAGCTAGACTTTCTTTACAGTCCAGTCAGTTGGGAGCTGTTGCCCTCCATGTGATCTTATATCTTCCTGATCTGTCCTAAGGCAAAAATGTTCAATTCACAGCTTGGTGCAATTATTGGGACCTATGACAACCTCTGAGGGCCTCAGACCTCCATGCATGGAGGTCATGTCAGTACCTTCACTTCCATTACATAAGAAGACCCAGAGATTAACAATTTATAGGACATGATTAAGACTATATATTTTGTATGTTAGATGATGCAAATGCCAGCTATTCTTTCAATAAATTGGTATAGGGTAACAACACCAAACTATGAGATATTTAGACCCTTTGTAGCAATGTAGTAATGGAGGATTGAGAAATACAGCCCCAAGTTCTCAGGCCAAATGAAAGAGAGATTATCTCCAGGTGGGCAGGTCCACCAGATGTCCCTCTTCTCAGATGGCATTGCATTTGTGGTTCCAAACCCCAGAATACCACAGATCCTCTTCAGAGGGATTCATTCCCATTCGATAGAAAGCAGCCTAATAATCCAAACAGCAAAATCTATGAGGAAGGATGGATTCCAGTTGCCCAAATTCTGCTTACTGAGGAGCAGAAAGATAGACAGTCCAGTGACCTATTCCATCAATATAATGTCTTAGGACAATCCATCTGCTATGCCTAGTTACAGAATTGAATAAGAAAGAAGGTTAGGTTGAATTTAGGAAATCTTACTATGTTTTCAATGTTCCCAACTTGTTACATATACACACACACACATTATTTTAATACACCAATATTTCCCTGGTGGTGTGATATGACTATGGAGCACTGTAATTGTCAAAGAATGGAAATTGGAGAAATTGTGGTTGACCCAGAGAGCATGGTGATGTAACTAATGACACCAATGTCAACTTGTATGTAAGAAGGGATATGAAAAGATATCATCAAAGAAATGTATGATGAGAAAAGAGCATCAAGGAATAACAGACAGGAAGCTTGAGTGCTGTGTGAATAGCTATGACATGGTAAAAGACCCTTAGAGGTGGAACTACAAATTGATCTGACCATTCTGGAAAATGATTTGGAATTATGTAGAGAAAGTGACTTTCTAACTTAGAGATTCCACTCCTAGGTATAGAGCCCCAAGGAGATCAATGACAAAGAAATGCCCCACATATACCAAAATATTTTTTGTAGAAGCAAAGAATAGGAAACAAAGTAGATGCCCTTCAATTAGAGAATGGCTAATTAAGTTGTCCCTGAACATATTGGAATACCATATACAGTATAAGAAACGATGAATTTGATGCATACAGGGAAGCATGGAAAGAGTGATATAAACTTGTGAAAAACAAAGTAAATAGAACCAGAAAAACAATATATACAATGACTACAACAATGTAAATGGAAAGATTGTTGAGATGTGTATGACTTTTCATGATTCCATTTTGGGGTTTTCTTGGCAAAGATGCTGGAGTGATTTGCCATTTCCTCTGCAAAAAAAAAAAAAAAAAAACAACAACAACTAAACAAACAAAAAAAAACCCTGAAGCAAAGAAGGTTAAGTGACTTACCCAGAGTCACACAGCTAAGTTAACAGAGATTGGTTTGAACCTAGGTTGTTCTGACTCCAGGTTCTTTGCAATTGTAATTGACCAAACTTGACCCCAAAGGAAAGTTACTAAAAAGAATCTCTGGCTTCTTTTCTAAAAACAAATTTTAATTTATTTTCATATCCGCATTCTTTTCCTCCTGCCTCCCTGACCCACTACTCAGGAAAAAAATCCAAACATATATAGTTAAGCAAACAAATTTCCATATTAACTGTGCCCCCCCTCACAAAAATGCATCAGTGTTTACTCTGAGTCTGTCATCTCTCTGTCAGGAGGTGGGTATCATCTTGAGTCCTCTGGACTTGTGTTTGTGTTGACCAAAGTCTTTCAAAATTGTTTGTCTTTATAATAATGCTGTTATTACAAAAAATATTCTCCTTGCTCTACTCACTTCATTCTGCATCATTGCAATACAAGTTTTGCATGTTTTTTACACATTTCTTATAGCACAATAGTATTCCACCACATAATATACCATAACTTGTTCAGCTATTATGCTGTTGATGACCATCTCCTCAGTTTCTAATTCTTTATCATTGCAAAAAAGAGCTGCTATAAATATTTTTGTACTTAGGTGTTCTTTTTCTCTTTCTTCAATCTTTTTGAGGTATAGACCAAGAAGTAGTATCACTGGGTCAAAAGATATACACAATTTATTAATTTTGGGGACATAATTCCAAATTTCTTTCCAGAATGGTTGGAATGGTTTACAACTCCACCAAGAGTTTGTTAATACACCTGTTTTCCCACAGCATCTTTAGCATTTGTCATTTTTCTTGTTCATCAACATTGCCAGTCTGATGATTGTGAGGTGGAACTACTCTCTGGAGTCTTCACAGAGGTAGGAGACAGTGAAGGTAGAACATTGTGACACCAAGTTTTTTCAATATGTGAGTTAATTTGATGAACTAATTTTTCACCTTTTTATTTATCGTAAGTGTTGGCTCTTTGAGAGACAGAGGGCAAGGAATACATTGGTAAATATAGGTCAGGTTAAACAAAAAACATATCAATTTGTTTAATGTGACCTAGAGGAAGACTTCTAGCAAATTGGGGTTGATATTGTTTGAAGAATACTCTGGCCAGCCCCCTGTTAGTTCATGTTCAATAATGAAACAAAATGAAACACTCATAGGTCATCCAACAGTTAACAAAAGGAGACTTACTTAATTGTAACAGGAGAAGAATATTTAACAAGAATAGTCACTGAAGACCTTGAGCTGATTTAGTTGGGCTGAATTTGTCCACCATTTTTCACTAGCCATGCATCAAAAAGCCCAGAGCATCTCAGGGCTATTTCGTATTCTATGATGAAGAAGTGATGCCATCAGCCTGAATCTTTAGTCCCCTGAGCAAACCAAAAACTAACTTACCTGGCATGTTGTTGTTTTCCTACCAGCCTGATTTAGTTATTTTTCTTTAAAAATAGGAAAAAAAAGGGGGGGCATCCCTTGACTACTTCTTAAACAGGCCTATTCACTGAATAGGCTTTACCTCCCCTTAAGTGAATACTTGAATAGGCTTTGGCCTCAAGAGACCAAGGTCTCCCATTGCATCCTGGGCCATCTCCAGTCATCCTGGTGAATATCTAGTCACTGGATCCAGATGGCTCTAGAGGAGAAAGTGAGGTTGGTGACCTGCACAGCCCTCCTTCACTCAAAACAAAGTCAAGTGCAAGTCATGTCAACATTTCTCTGATGCCATCGTCTTCTTTGGCAATGAAGAACCAACACAATTGTTCCATTTAATCTAATCCCCTCATTTTATAAATGAGGAACTCAAGACCAGGAAGGTTGAATGATGTCCAAGATCTACACATCTGGTTGACATTTTTTCCAAGGCTTTTTGTCGCTCAAATATGTGATGCATAAAGTCATACATTTGCAGCTGCAAGAAACTTAAGAGTCATATAGTCTAGAATCCTGCTTTCAAGTAGATGAGGCATTATTATTCCCATCTTATACATGATACATATATCCTACTGAAGGCCACAAAGGCTTACACTAGGTCATATAGCTAAAAAGTGGTAGAAAATGGGGTCATAGTTTGGGGAAATCTAGTTTTTTTCTGGCTTAGTCTTTTGCTGTCCAACATGCATATTCCCTAGTTATATCCTGTCTTTTCTGTTTTGCTTTTCTCTGGGACTCCCTTCTCCCACTTCTACCCCCCTATCTTTCCCCAAATCTTCTATTCCAGGCTAGGAACTCCCAATTTCCTAACTGATTTTTCTCTGCCCATAACCTTAAGGAAAGCAATCAGACCTGTCTAAGTAGCATCTGTCTCTATAAAATATCTGAGTTGCTATGAACCAAGAGCTACCTGAACCACCCTGAAAAACGGACCCAGGAATTTCATCAAGAGCTTGGTTTATATCCCCTTGTACCAGGTTCCAGAAGCAGTCTCATGTTAGATCATTGGGGACTTCTTAGAAATATGACCTAAAGACCATTTTGCCCCAATGGTTATAGTCCTGGTTTTATCCCTTCTCTCCCTCTCTGGAGGGCTTAGTCCTTGTCCCCAAGTAAAGGAGTTAGTAGGCTGGCCTAGATTGGAGATGTCAATCCTGGCTCCACTGTGAAGGTGGGGAATGTAAAGGAAATGACCTAGTATCTTTGTCTTCTTTTTCTTGCTTCACACTGTTGAGTATCTCTAGTTAAGACGTATGACCTTTTCTTTGCAGCCTATCCTTGAAAATGACTTCTCAGTGTCAACACTGACCAACTCCTCTAATTCTTCTGCAAAATCCCTTTAGTCTTAGCCTGGACCCTGACCAATGGATTCCATTAAGCATGGCAGTAAGGTGGAAAGACAACTGACCTGAGAGTTAGGAGCTAGTTTACTCTGCTTTGGGGCAGGTCACTTTGCTTCTGTGGAGCGCATTTACTCTTCTGTAAATTGAAGAGGTGAAATCAGATTATCTCTAAGGTCCCTCTTGGTCCTGAAATCCTTGGATTGATTTATATTACTTTTCAAAAGAAGAAAAAAAGAAAAATGATAGAGTCTTCAAGGAAGAGCTATAGGATCAGAGATTTAAAGCTTTGTGGGACCTTAGAGGTCAGAGTGAAACCTGTCATTTTGCTAATGATAGAAATGATATTCTTTGAGATTAAGTTAGGATACACAGCTTGTAAGTGCCTGAGGTAAGATTTAAGTCAAGGTAGGCTTGATTCCAAGTTCAATTCTCCATCTACTGTACCATACTGTCTGTCACATTCTCAGAGAACTAAGGTGCATGTGGGATGTCAGGAAATTCTGTGACTGGGGAAGTAATAAACAAGCTTTATTTTCCATTTATGTTAACATCTGCCCCCCACAATGTCTTGATCTTGGAGAAAATATAAAAGAATTAGCACATCAAAGAGACTGTGAATGAAGAAGGAGGTAGAGCTTCCTACCCAGAGAAACCTTCCGTTCTTTGTCCCAGCGCCTTGGCTCTGTACAACTGGTGCCATGAAATGGCAGAGAGGGATCCATTTCAGGGCCAGGCTTCAGCTTGTAATGGAGTTAGCGGTAAATAGCATTTTGGAGAGCTGGGAAGCGTTCCGCCAAGTAATTTGTTTTTTAAATAGCTATGTGAGTTTGTCTACAATGTGATCTCCATTCCGCCAGAGCAGAAGGTGGTGTTTCTTTTGTTTATAGTATTAGTGCTCTATTATTGTTGATCTCATTGTTCCTATTTGTGACATGTTTACCTCAGTGGGACAGTCATTGTAGAAGGCTAGTTGGAAGCCAATCTACGCACCAAATATGCACAAGTAAAGAAAAAGGCTCCAATTTCTCCTGCAGAGTACATATTACTCCTCACTTGGATTGTTAAATTCTAATTATAGGCTGTTGATCCCCGTTAGAACCATTTATAAGCCTAAACACAGTTCTGCAAGGTCCTTTGCTGATAGGTGTGTTCGATGCCCATTGTTGTGTAAATGCCACGCTTGGGGCCTGGGACAGTTTGGCTTTCTCCAGGAGAGCTTTAGAGAAAGTGGGCTAAGTAGGAGACTAAGGACAGAACCAGGCAAGAAGGGTTCATCCTCCTCTTGTCACATGCTTATTGCAGAATTGTTAGTTATGCCCCAGGGACACAGCAGCCCTGAAGGTGATGACTAAGAAAAGCTAGTTACTGCTAATTCATTAATCCGAGGATTTTAGTTCAATGGATAAAGGAAGAGACAGAGGCTCTAAGAGCTGAAGGGATTTCCCCAAGGTCACACTGTCACTGAGAAAGGATAGGAACTCCTGACTCCCAAGCAGGCACTCTTCCTTCATTAAAGCCTCTGAGGGTTGTTAGGCACTCACCACCTAGAATGAAACAGTGACAAAATAATTATCCAGCGCACAGGCCCAATCATCTAGAGATGTGAGAACCAAGGATGTTCAACAAAACCGCCATTAGCAGAAACTCAATTATTTTGCCAGCACCATCAATTAGCCAGAATTTAGCCTCCACTCTATGGAGTCAAATGACAATAAAATAAGCTAATATCAAGTATTTAGCAGAAAAATCTAAATTCTAGGGTATGTCCTGAAATTAGCCAGTATTCAGTCCAGTCACTTTCATGGCTATAGTTATGGTGGGTCACATTCAGAATCATGAATCTAAGGGACTAAAACACTCTGAATCATAAACTCACAGAAATGTGGAGTTGGAAGAAATGGTAGAGATCATCCAGTCCACCCCAAACCCCTTTCATTTCTTAGATAAAGAAACAAGCCGAGAGAGAGAAAGAGAGAGAGAGAGAGAGAGAGAGAGAGAGAGAGAGAGAGAGAGAGAGAGAGAGAGAGAGAGAGAGAGAGAGAGAAACATAACATGAGGTAGGGTACATGAGGAAAAACTTCCTTGAGCAGGTAAACTAAGTACCTGAGTACTGAAGGAAATTAAGGATTCTAAGAGATGAAGGTGAGGAGAGAGTGGTTTCCAGGCTTGCAGGTAAACCTGTGCAAAGGCATAGAGGTGGGAGATGGAACAGGAAATTCGGAGAACAGGAAATAAGTCATTTTGACCAGGATGTAGAATGTGTAAAAGGAAGTAATGTTAAATAAAACTGGAAAGAGACCTACCTGGAAGCAGATTGTCAGCGGCTTTAAACACTTAGCTGAGAAGGTTGTATTTTATCATAAAGGCAATAGGGAACCATTCCACTGAATTGTTTTCCTTGGAAGAAAAGTGATGTGGTTAAAATATGCTTTAAAATTGCTTCAGCAACTATGTATGGGATAGATTGAATAAGGGTAAGATTGGAAGCAGGGAGACAAAATAGGAAGCTATTTCAATAGTCTAAGAAAGGGGTGATGAGTAACTGAATTAGGATGGTAGCAAAAGCAAAGGAGAAGACAAATTTGAAAGATTTTGTGGAGGTAGAATCAATAAGACTGGTAAGTGATTGGCTATGAGAGTGAGGGAGATGAAACACTTGAGGATGATCCCTAGACTATAAATGTGGGTGATTGCTAGGATGGTAGTATCCTTAACAGAAATGGGAATATTTGGAATAGGGGTACATTAGGGAAATGGGGAAAGAATGAATTTTGTTTTTGAACATGTTGAATTTGAAATATCCATCTGGATATTCAGCTGTAGATTTTCAGCAGGTAGTCTACAATGTGATATTAGAGCTCAGAAGAGAGCTTAAGACTAGACCAATAGATTTAAGAGTAATTTGCATTAAGATAATAAGTGACTCCTCTGCTTGGAGGGGGAGAGAAAAGAGCCAAAGACAAGAGGCTGGAGGGATACCAAAGTTTAGGGAACTGGGAATAAAAATAATGAGATGAATAGGAGGAGAACTAGGAAAAAGCAGAGTCACAAAAGCCAGGGGAGGACATAGTACTCAGGGTTAGGATGTCATCAAGAGTATCAAAAGTTGGTGTGGGTTGGCTTGGAACTCTGGGTAAACCACTTAATCTCTTGATGCCCTAGACAACTCTTGAAGACTAGAATTGCAATAGAGATGTCCACTGACATTGAGAGAGGGAGTTTCATTAATGGGAGTTCCCAACATCAGTGGAATGATAGATCCAGTTTCTCCTTCCCACCCCTATTCCCCACCCCCCAAAAAGCAAGAATCAGAAAGGATGATCCCTAATGCCTTCATGCAGAATAGGTATTAAATAAACGTTTACTTAATTGAAATTAATTTTAGAGCTGGAAGAGTCCTTGGCCCGCATCTACCCAAGCCCCTTCACTTTTGTAATAAGGGTCACACTGTTAGACAATGGCAAAACCCATTTTCTGCCCTTCAGTCCAATGATCTACTACTGCATGCTTTCTTACTAAACAGCAATCAGTTGTCTTCAATGCTCGCTAAGTTGGAAAGTGGACTAATGTATTTTACAAAGAGTCTCTTCCAGAGGTGAAACAAGAAAACATTTCTGTCCAGCTCTCACTTAACCAGAACTCTAGTACAATGTAGGGGAATATGTTTTTGCTAGATAGGCAATATTCTGCTCTATATGCAGGCTTAAGTTCCATACAACATAAGTCATCATCCCATAAATGTTTCCCAAAGAAGTTAAAAAGTATTTTGGATTCCATAAGGGAATTCTTGCCTCCACCTTTTCCTGTCAATAAGCAGTTATTAATTGCTAATTATGTTCCAGGCATTATGCTAAGAAAGGTAAAAACATGGTTTCTGCCCATAAGAAGCTCATATTTGAATGGGAGAGACAACATGACACACTTAAATAGTGTGAGTAGAAGGCAATCTCAGAAGAAAGGGGCAAGGGTTGGGAAAAGTCTCTTGTAGAAAGTGAGAATTGAACTGAATCTTAAAGGAAACCAGGCAAGGTTGAAGTGAGGTGGAAGTGAGAGAAGAGAGCATTCTAGGTATGAGCACCAGCCAGCAAAAAAGCTGGAGGGTCTCCTGTGTCAGACACAGGCAGTAGGTCACTATAGGTTTCTAGAGGAGGAGGAGGAGGAGGAGGATGCTCTGGAGAGTAATAATCCTATCTTAGCTTTAAGTTCTAAAAATATTACACTAAACTATGCCATGATTGGTGGAAAACGGATAAAAGGGCAATGGGTACAATGGGGCTGTGAGTATTATTTCCTGGTTGAGATGGAGTTTTTACTTCTGATTTCATTAATCACCAATTAGGAAGAAAGGTCAAAGCAAAGGAAAGAAAATGGAGCCTCTAAAAATAGACAAATGATAAGGTGAGTTCACGTGTTACAGCATGTCACACTTCATAGTCCTCTCCACCTCACCCCCTTCTTAGCTTTGCCTGGACTTATTTGGGTTTTTTTTTCCCTTTCCCACCTAAAATCAGGGAAATACACAGTACTTGCCCAAGCTGCACTGAGTAGGATTAATGCCCATAAATTGAAGACAGTCATATCTATAATCTGAAATGAATGACTTTTAATCAGAGAGGAATTTTTGTAGCAGGCATTGTGGGGCCAGTGCTTTCCAAGGCATGACCCTGGATGCCCCAAAGAAGCTCTGAATCCACCTCAGGTGGATCTTCTTGGGCCAGGTGGATTCTGCTTCCTCTGAATGGGGAGGTTGCTCAAGGGGAAGAGAAAGGGTGAAGACTGTTTTGGTCGATTTAAACCACAGCTGGAAGGTGAGTGCTAGTCTTCTGCCACCAGAGGGTGCTGAGACCCCTAGCTTGGGCGGTGGGTGGTAGGTTGTGGGCTTAATCCAAGGTCTGGGGAAATGGATGGTCTCAGATGCCCACAGCCCCCACCAGTACTGGTGTGAGCAGGCTGGGGACCCTGATCCCAGGTGTTCTAGTTGCATTTACAAGTACCAAATCAGTCCTGGGACCAACTCAAGTTTCTCAAAAGGCTCTGAAGCTTGTGTGGGATGAAGTAAGAGGGGAGTAGAGACAGGGAGGAGAAAGAAAAAGGAGGGGAGGAGATGCTGTACTCCCAGTAGGTAGGGGTACTGGTAGGGGGGGGGGGGGTCATCGGATTAGGCTAGGAGAGGAATTTCAGAAGCCCTAGTTTCAATAGAGATGTGGGAAGACAGCCACAGGTGAAATGAGAATGGGAATTTGCCAGGTGAAATGAGAATGGTGCTTCATGACATGATGGAGATGACGGTGGTGGGTTTGTACTGTGTGTTTTATGAAAGGTGGGAAGGAGAAGACAAGAGAGCAGAGGGAAGGTGAGGGGAAAGGAGAGGGAAAAAGAGGAAAGGGGAGAGGAGAGGTGAGGGAAATAGAGAGAGGAAGCTAGGGAGAGGACAGAGGTAGAGGCGGAAGACAGAGTAAGGTGTAGAATATGGCTGTATATCATTTTTAAAATTAACAACTCTCTTTCTTTCCTCTTTAAAAGAAATCAGAAAATGCTTAACTTGCTAGTAATGATAACTGATGAGTTGGGAGCACAGAAGTGGACCTACGCCCACCCTGGGTCACATTGATACCAAATTGCTCTCCTTTGGGGCTTAATAGTCTTTTGGAAGGAATGAAATGATGTGGTTTTAAAATCTTCATCTCCCTCTCTCCTCCATGCACATACACATTGGGGATAAGTCACTATATAAAGAAAAAGTGATGTGCTCCCCAGGAGTGAAAACTGAATCACTTCTAAATTTCATTGACTTGGCCTCCACAGCCTTGAACTCTGTCTCTGGGGAGAGGGTATATCAGATATAGAGGTCTCCAAAGATCCTGGGCAATTGGAGTCAATGAATTAAGCCCTGCCCTGACTCCACCACTAGGCAGTTACTTCACCCATAAGCAATAGTTTCCTTACCTGTTAAATGGGAATCATAATATTTCCCTGCCTCTTTCATAGGATCGGAAGACCCAAAAGTACTAGTGTTCATTAAAATTCTTTGTAAATAAAGGCACTAGTATTATTGTTACATTATAGATATGTGTAGATAGCTGTATAGGCAATAATGAGCTAATGTGAAAGTATTTTGAAAAATTAACAGTATAAATATTAACAATAGTTATGGTTGATCAAGGAGGTTGAAAGTAAGTATCTTCCCCCCATTCTCCTCGAAGGCCACACTAAGTTATAAACTCTTTGAGAGAAAGGGCTATATCAAAGTGCTTTATAATGCCTTGCTAACACTAGGTACTTTAAAGAATGTTTGTTGAACTGCAATGATCCCCTAAAGTACCCAGTTACCAGGACCAAGCAGATCAGCTGTGAGCAGATCTAAGGTTGAGAGGCTGATCTGGGGATGGAGGAAGTAATGGAGAGGGCAGAAGGTATCTTTTCAGTACCCTTACTGAGCTTCACCTGGAGGAAACTCCAGAAAACCAAAGAGAATCTGGAATTGCCTCCTCCATGTACCCACTCATTAATGCTGGAAAGAGCTGAGAATTTGGGAATCACTGCAAGGTGGGGAGAGGTTAGTCTCTAACTACTGAATGAGGAGTGATTAATGTACCTTCCAGTGAGTTCCTTAACCTATGAATATCAGAAATAGAAAGGTCCTTGGAAGGCGCTCATTAGAGTGCATAGAATGCTAGACTTGGACGTGGTAGACCTTGTATCCAAACTTAATACTGGATGGCCTCCAAGGTGGTCCCTTCTAGTTATAGAGTGAGGAGCTTTTAATCCTTATTTTACAAACGCAGAAATTGAAGCTCAGAGATGTAAAGCAACTTGCCCAAGGTTTCCCAATTTTTATTTTTGTTTATGAGCATTTAAAATGTTAGCATTTTAAAATTATGTATAATAGTAGAATTATGATGAAAGATTGTTAGAACTGGATAGCTTTCAAAGACCATCTGGTCCAATCTCTTCATTTGACAAAGCAGGAAACTGAGATAAAACAAAGTAAGATGAGGCAGGCAGCTAGAGAGAGTGCCGGGCTTGGGATCAGGAAGGAGGACTTGAGTTCAGATTTGGCCTCTGACACTTACTAGTAGAGTGACCCTGGATAAATTACTTAATCCCAATTGCCTCAAAAAAAAAAAAAAAAAAAAAAGTAAGGTGATGCCTAAAATTACAAAGCCAAATCTGTGCCAAGACCAGGTCTCCTAGCCCTTGTCTAGTCTGTCTAGTGTTTTGGATGTATAGAAAATGTCAGCTTCCTTCCCTTGAATACAGGGAAAACCAAATGACATTGTTCCAATGTCCCCCTCTCTACAGCAGGTAGATTTATGGAGAGCTGGGGGATAGAACCGCTTCCCTGGGGGGAATTCCAGGCTACAACTCAGAGCTCTCTGCATAATTCCCATTCCTCTCTTCTCTCCTCCCAGGCCAATGGAAAAGAGCTGCCCAGTAAAGGAGCTCAAAGACTTCATTCTGGAAGATTTTTGTCAAATTCCTGGCACTGGATACTTTAATAATGACAATAGCGAACCTTTACATAGCACTTACTATATGCCAGGCACTGCTCTAAATGACTTGCAATAATTGTTTCATTTGGTCCTCACAACAACCCTGGGACATAGAGGCTATTGTTATCCCTGTTTTTTGGATGAGGAAACTAGGGTTAAGTGACTTGCCCTACTCACAACTAGTAGGTATCCGAGGCCAAATCGGATCTCAGGCCTTCCTAACTCTCAGTCCTCTTCAGTACCTAGTTGCCACAACTTTGAAACTGAAACCTGGGACTTGGACATGCTGAAGTGACTGAACAAATACGGAACTGGAAAGAAGTTTCCCTTTTCCTTCCCTTTCTATATTTCCTTTTGGAAAAAACAGGAGTTAAACAAATAAAGACTTTGGGGACTGGCATTTATGCTTTTCTTTTGAGAGAAAGGGAATGGAAGAAGTTATTTTAAAAAATCATTTCCAAACTAAAATAAGTCTCTTTACCTTTAATTTGAGAATGATAGAATTTCAGAACTGGATTACCTAACCCAACAGATTCATTTGAAAGGACTTGAGAAAATGACTTGATCTGATTTGTCTTCTCTCTGGCCTGGATTTGGAGTCTGGCAGCTACTTCCCACCCTTCCAAACTCACTCCCTGCCAGGCCCCACTAACTGGGCCTTGCCCCTCTCCCTGATCCACTTTGGCTCTTCAGAATTCCACTTTTTGTGCTATGTGGGAGTTTGAAGTGTGTGGATCAAGGGAGGGTAAAGCAGTTTAAATCAAAATCTTACCACTTTATGTTCCCTGGATAATGCCTGACCCTTAGTTTCATGCCCTTTCTGCAAAGGCAGTGGAGGACCTAGCAGAGAGGCATGGAACAGGATGCCAGGTTCCTGCTGAGAAAGGATGAGGAGAGAAAGAACTTCATTAAAGAAAGAACTTTTTTAGAGGCCTCCTCTGGATATTTGCCTTCTGGGGCATATTCCATGAATCCCTCTGGACCTGTGATTTCATTGATACCCAAGAACTTCCTGGTGAAGAAACTCCTATACCAATGTAGGTTGACACTTTGTCTATAATTTATAGTTTGAGAATTCCCAAGAGAAATGAGGGGTTAAGTGCTTGAGTATGTGTCAGATGTGGTACTTCAACTCTGACTTTCCACACTTGGAGGCTCTATCCACTTGGCTAGGCTTTGTTGGGATTGGTAAACAAAAAACCAAAACCAACAGGCCCCCTCTAAAAAAAAAAGAAAAGAAAAAAAACTCTTTACATCTTCTTGCCATAGAGTTACAAAGATCACTTTCACCTCCTTTATCACACGCAATTGTATAGTTCTGTAAGGTTGGGAAAGACCTTACTTTACCAACCCTGTGGAGTTAGTAGTGCAAAAATTATTCCCATTTTGCAGATAAGAAAACTGAAATTGAGGTTATTTGCCCACGGTCACGAGGCTAGTAAGGCAAGATTCAAGGCTAGACCTCGTGTCCAAATCCAGCCTTCTCATATTGCTGGTTTATGTTTCTCTGGGACCTCTGACTCACTGGGCCCACACAACTGCTCTGGGAAGGAGGGAGGGCCAGTATTGTCAGCCCTTGGTTTTTTGATGAAGAATCTGAATTTCAAGGAGAAAAACTTCTTTTCTTAAAGTCAAAGAGATGGTACGTAGCATGTCCAAAAGCAGAACCCAGCCACCTGCCGGCAAGGGAACCCAGTTCGTTTACTGATATTAATTTAAGAGAGGTTCTCACAGGAAAAAAAACGGGAAGGGGGAGAGGAAAAAGACAGGGAGAGGGAAAGGAGAGAGGAAAAGAGAGAGCGCGGAGGAGGGTAATAGGTAGGGAAGGAAGAAGACATTAACCACCGGCGCGGCGCCGTACTACTTCTTTCCACCCGCACCTCCTTGGAGAACTGGTCATTTCATCTACTCCGGTGGCCTGGACTTCTTCCTCTCCGGCCTGCGTTTGCGCAGCGCCGCCCGCATCCCACGGCCGCGCCCCTTTGCCGGCCGGAAGGGCCCACGCGGCCTGGATGGAGAATCTATCGTAGCCCAGGATACTAGGTGGCAGTGCTGCTCAGCTAATGGGGTCCCGAGCCGCGATCACGCCGCTGGAGTATTCATTTACTCCCTCTCCTCGGTCTCTGAAATATGCTGCGAAGTTCATTTCCGTGTGCTTGAGCTACCCAAACAGCCATTTTCTTCAGAAAAGCCAGAGAGAATGCCTGGGGGTCATTTTCCTATTTCTGCCCCTAGTCCTGAAGGATGGACTCACTGGGCTAAGAGCTGTGGCCCTAAATGTTCTTTCATTCAGAGTTAAACTGGGAAATTCAATTGGGATTAATATTCTTTTTAGGTAGTTGACATTGACCTAGAGAATCATAACACTCTGTATTGAGGTGGCTTGGGGTGTGTGTGTGTGTGTGTGTGTGTGTGTGTGTTCACACGAGTCTGTGCGATTCACAAGCACACTTTTAAAAATCATGTGGCCCCTACCTATTGCTTGTAGAGTGGTTATTTAGTGTATGTGTGATAAACAGTCTATATATCCCTTGTATTGCTCTTTAACACACATATACATAGACATACACACAGTCAATTACAGCTAAAATTTATTTGTCTTAGTTATTGTGGGATTCTGTAGTTTTCTGATTTAACTAAGAATGTCCGCCAATAATAATAATAAAATCGGGTTTAAGATACTTTTCTCTGCCCGGGTGGGACAGTATAGTTGAGACTGAATTTCTCCTAGTCGACAGCTCTTAACACCGTGACTGGCACATAGTAGATTGCTTAATAAATGTTTGTTGAGTGACTGTCGCTGGGACATGAATTCGTGTCCCCTTAGAATCAATTTGGGGTTCCTTTTCTGGTAGAGCCCCAGTTCTCCTGGGTGTCGAAGGTGTATTTGTTCACCCCTGAGAAACCATCTGTCTCAGGTGTTCGTATACCTGTGAGATACAGGCAGGTAGGGAAACGGGGACCAAAACTAGAGAGGAGAAATATGTTTATTCATTGGGAACTCTACTAGAGTTTAGGTACCTCTGGTCTGTATTTCTTCTTCAGGGAAGGGTGTGGGGATAGATGCTAGTTGTAGGAGCCCAGGATATAGGAACTGGTGCAATTGTTTCCCGAAATACGCTATGGTTCACCTTTAGGTCAGGGTCTGCTCTCATTAGGGGCAATAACTGTGATTTTCTCCTCTTTTTTCCTAAAAGATGCTTTGAAATTAAACAAAATAAACCGACAGCTGCCCGCCAGTGGTTGAATGCCAGTTACTGGCCCTTCTTTGAAGAACTCTTTAAAATTGCTCTCAGTTGACTCACAGGAAAAACGGAAAAAAAGGGGGGGGACCTTCTAAATCATCCTTATGTCATTTGAAACCCTCAATAGCTCCTCTTTATGGGTTTTCTTTATTGTAGAAAGTCAAGGTAATGGTTTTGCTAGAGAGCCGCCATCTAATTTCTCCCCATTGCACAGTACAGTATGTCCCTTTGATGGCTATTCCGAGGTAAGTGGAAAGCATAGTCCTAGGAACCTTTTTTTGTGTGGATGGGCGGTAGATTAATGCTTTAATCTCGTTTTCTAACTGACTACTCTTGGGAGGATAAACAAGGTCTCTTGCGGAAACATGTGAGAAATCTAAATCTAAATAGAAGACCGTTTGATAAACTTGAACAATTCTAGACTTCCAGCGTACTGCGCAAATAAAACACCAGTCCACATGCCTGTGTGTGTGTGTGTGTGTGTGTGTGTGTGTGTGTGTGTATTTCTAGATCCCCCAAGAAGAAGGCTTCTCTCCTCCAGAGCGTTGACGTTGCTATCTTTAGGCGTATTCCTATTATTCTCACCATTTTAGGAGCGAACCAACAAAGCGAGGTGACGACTTCTGGTGCAGAACCAGTGGAACCTGTAGGCAGCTGAATCGGCTTTTTCGGACTCTAGGAAATGTCCTTCTCTTAGTAATTTGTCAAGTCAGTCGGCACCCGAAGATCTTGATCTGACGTAGACTCCTCGACCTGGAAAAAGCCGATTCCATTTTAAAGGTTCTCTGTAATAAATTGTTTCTGACGTGATTCAGGAGACTGAGCGAGAAACTAACGAAATTACCCAACACAAGCATTCTGTCCACAGTGTCTGTAACCCAGCCTTGGGGTACTGTTTGACTACTAACGCATACGTAACTTTTTCTTCTACACAACTTTGGTCTATGTGTTTATTTGACTGATGGAAAATAACAAGTAGGATTTACATGATCAAATGTTACCCCGAAATCCTGGGGAGCTCCTGCTTCTGGCCTCAAAGAGGAGAGGGTGCGTCTAGGTTTATCTGTGCTCTTCCTCTGGACCGTAGCACTATTCTTGTTGCGAACCTTGTCCCCACGTTCGATGTCCATGGGAAGCAGGCTAGGCTTGCAGGCGTTGAGGGTGTCGGGTGGCCCTGGGGTGGGCACCGGGAAAGGCACAGTAGGTGCTCACCAGGCCAAACTGGGATCAGTTCCCGTCCCCCACCCAGTTCAGTGCGGCATCACCTCCAGATAGCTACCTGTGACTCGACTAGGGGCCTTAACCGGACACCTTCTCCCATACACACATACTTTGCCTTGGTGAGAAAGGGATTTGGCTAGGCTTGCATCTCCCCCTCAGGGCTATTACCGAGAGAAACAGAGAAATGCAAAAACCAAGTGTCTGCGTAACTTTCTTTACTCTCCAGCTCTGCCTCAGACTCGGTTCCCCCTCCCTTCGATCTGGGAGGGAGCAGTTGGGGAGGAAGGCGCTGCTTGCCGTGAGGGTGGCGGGGTGAGGGTCGTAGAAGGAATTCAGGGCGGTACGTTGAAGGTTTGGTGTGTGTGTGTGTGTGTGTGTGTGTGTGTGTGTGTGTGTGTGTGTGTGTGTGTGTGTGTGTGTGTGTTTTGTGCTTTCTTCCCCCTTGGGAAACATACGTTTCTGCCCCTATCCCTTTTCTGTCTCTTGAGAGTTGTGAGTCTGGGGCCCCGGAAAGAAGCCCGAGAAATAGAAAAGGACCTCTCTGCACGTTAGCATGTTTTGGGGGGCTGGGGGGGGGTGGAAGGGCGGCGGGAGGGATATCTCCTCCTCGGTCCCGGCGCCGGGGGCAGCTCGCCCGCCTCTCCTCCCAGCCCCCATGGCACTTGCTGTGATCGGAGTGACTGTCCCCGAGGTGAGGGGCGGCCCGCGGAGGAATGGCCCAGGGGAAGGGATGGAAGCCCCCGCTGCCCCTGGCTTCAGGGCTGCGGGAGGGTGGGCGAATGAATGGGCACTGGGGGAGACTGAAAAAAAGCAAGGGGGTAAAGAAAGTCCCTCCAACAGGCTTCTCTTCCATCACCCCAACCCCCTCGAAAAAACCAGTGCACGCCATTTAGCAGGTAAGCCTGTCTGGAACCGGTCAGACCTAGGAGGGAAAGCTTGACCTAACTGCGGTCAACCGAAAAGAAGTCAACCGAGATTTGGCGAGGGGGAGGGGTGAGAAGAAGGGTGGAGGGCACCTCTTTTTTCAAAGCTATTCTTCTGCTTCCGCGGCCAGAGGCCTCACAGAAGCACCAGCTCTAAGCCCAGGCAGGCAGTCCAGGGGCTCCGCTGGATACACCCAACACCACCCGCTTTTTTCTCTCCCCTTGTGTCAGTATCTGAGCTATAGCAAGATTATAATTCTCCTCCCACCCCAATAGACCCCACAAAACCACTCTCCATCCATTCTTCCTCAGCCATTGACTTCATTTAACAAAACCTGCCCTGGGGCCACAGAAAACCTTCCATCACTGAGGTTGGGGCCCAGACACTCCAGTGGTTTGGTACAAGGTGTGGTTTGGGCTGGACCCAGCACGTAGAAAGAGGAGACTTGGCCTTCGGTAGTTTGTGGGTTTCAGGTAAAAGAGAATAAACCAGGCAGCTTGGTGGTACCTGCATCTAGTGTTAGGTAACTCCTTTATCGGAGCAGTTACACATTCTATCTACCTCCCTCCCCCGCCCACATACCCTGAGGGTCTTCTCTACTTTCCTTGTTCCCTTCTCAATCTTTCCCCTTCTTGTTTATTTCCCCTTTTCATCCTCTCTCTCTCTTTCTCTCTCTCTCTCTCTCTCTCTCTCTCTCTCTCTCTCTCTCTCTCTCTCTCTCTCTCTCTCTCTCTCTCTCTCTCTTTCTCTCTCCTTTTCTTCAGCTCATATGCTCTTCTTTTCCCCTTTCTTTTCTTTCCCCTCTTTTACTTGATGTCACCTCTAAACCCCCAAAATAGCCCCTTGAAAGACAAAATAAGATGAAATTTTCGACCAGCCTATGGATAGAGTATTCTTTTAGAAAGAAATTAAGGACTAGGTATTTGGTAATTTGGTGATTATGGAGGCCACGATGCTTTAAATAATTTATATTAAATTGATTATGGCCTTAGTACCTCTGACTCCAGGAGAGGGTTTCATCCATATCAACAGAGGATCCAGAGGACTTTTATTACTGGGCTATTGGACCCATTTCAAAGATGAGCCTAGGGAAGTAACTTAAAATAATATAACTGCTACCTAGGACCCTGTGTGAAATTGAGCAAATACTGAACATCCTTAGGTCTCTCAGTTTTTCATCTACAAAATGAAAATGTTGGCCTTGAATGGACTCTGAGGTTCTAACTAGCTCTAAATATACAGTCTATATTATCTACAAACATTATTATTTTATATTGCATTATTATCCATAAACTTTAACTTTTGTTTGGTAGATTTGAAGCATTTAAAAAATTCACTCTGCTTCCTTTCTCACTTTCCCAGAGTGATCATAGAAGCCTACCACATTAGAAGTGGAGAGGGGCTTTAAATACCATTAGTCCAAGGGCTCTTAAACTTTTTTGTGTCCTTCATCCCTTTGGCAGTCTAGTGAAGTATGTGGACGATTTCTCTAAATAATGTTTTTAAATAATTAAAGAAAATTATAAATTTCAGTTAAAAGTTAGAGGAAATATGGAGGGAATCCCCCCCCATCCCTGTACATAGAACCCCTGAAATCTGGTCTGTGGACCCTGTGTTTAGAACCCTCGATCTAGTCCAGTCTCCTAAATTGAGACCCAGAAAGATAAACGAGACTTACTCATGACCATCCAGAATTATCAGAGCTGGTTAATTTCTTCATTTATTTTTGGTTTGGTTTAAACAACAGGAGGAAGTGAGAGTAAAGAGAATGCCATTCCTTTCACTAGCATGACATAGCAGCACAGAATTACAGCCACATAGCCATCAAAAATTGAAAGTGTTTGTGACATTCTATAGCTCTGGTCTTATAACTGGGGAGTTCATAAAAGACTATATTGCACAGGTGAAAGAGATTTTTCAATTGCTTCCATATTTTCAATATTTCTCAAAATTACTGAGGGAACTTTTCCTGAATAGTCACCAATATTTCACTTTTGAAAGTCCATTAAGTGGGAGCACAGATAGAGGCACTACCGGTATTTTAAATTGCCTTTAAAGTGTATATTAAAGTGTTTGAAACTTGGTCTGTTTTTATTAAACCAAACTTGAAGTTGAAAGCTACTTGCTTATACCCTTATTGACTAATTCTTTATGGAACTTTAAAAAAATACCCTAGAACTTTGTTACTTTCGTAGGGAAATTTTTTTCCTGCTAACAAAGTCTCTCGTGATACTCGCCCCACCAAAAGAGACAAACTGGATACAGCATTTGCTATTTTAAGTCTATTTGTTATATTCTTCTAAGCAGGCATTTTCCTGTACATGCAGACCGAGGCCCAGGGCATTGGAACATTTGGACTACACAGAATTCCCATGGAAATCTGCTTTATTGCAAAATTAGGATTGTTGCAAATGCATGCCCATTTTATGCAGTTTGGACTGGGTGCATAAGATAGCATGTGTGAAAAATAATTAATTTTTTACAGTCCTGACAAGAAAACTGAAAAAAATAAATAAAAGCAAAGTCTTTGGCTAGATAATGGAAGTAGATAAAACCCACATTTTTTTTCAAGAATTACTATGCCATTGTGGAGAATTATTATTGGATGACTGAATTGGCCAGGTTTTCTTGGAATCTGACAGGGAGTTGCCATCCCTCTAATTTGCAGAGACTTAGTTTATCTGACAATAGGACTGCTCCTATAGGATTATTGTTTATAGTTGGAGTCGATAGTTATAGAATCTGATAGCACTAGGTCACCCTAATGATGGCCCTGTATTCCCATTCTTTCCTTTTCATGTTTATCAACTAAATTTCAGCTTTAAAGCCTTCTTCTCTTCTTTTGAGTGTTTCCTTGGATTTTTGTCTCTTTATTCTAAATAGGGCCCCCTCCCCTCTTTTCTCCTTCCCTCCACTAATGTGACTGTGGCTGATAATGATTTCTAGAATGATTATCTTATTTCATTGACTGGAAAACTGACTCATTTCTTCCCTCCATGTAGCAAAGCAACAGTTTAGCCAGAAGTGTTATATATATATATATATATATATATGTATATATATACATATATATTATTAACCATGCCATAATACAACATTGTAAAGTTTACAAAGTACTTTACATGCCTTACAACATTGTAGAATAGTTTCCCCCTCCCCCAATTTGGAAGATATTTTCTGTGGTATAAGGAGGGAACTGCTGGTATAGAAATTCCCTCCTTCCCAGAAGAAAATAGGCAACTTAAGTGATTTCCCCCTAGTCACATAGCTAGTTTGAGCCAGAAGTAGGATTTGAGTCAAGTCTTCCTAACTCTAAGGCCAGCTGTCTACTATAGCATGTTGCCCCAATAAAACAGATTTTATTGCGTCCATTTTGTAGATGAGAAAACTGATGTGTGATGAAGTTAAGGGATTTATCTAATATTTACCAGCTAATCAATGGCTGACTCCCCAGGTCTTATTTGTAACTACAAGTCACAAGCAAATACTGCTTTTCAGGTCATCCAAGTCAATTCCCTGTCTCCACCAGCGGTGAGGAGGCAAAATTTTTGGAAGGACATAGTAAACCCTCTCTAATTTTAAATGGTGAAGGATACTTCTCAAACAATGCTAGCTTGCCTTAATAACCTATTTTTCATTTCCTAAAATGTACCTAAATCTGGCTTGCAAAGAAAGGGAAAAGTTATAAAGTCAAAAGTGGTACAAGGCAATAGCCATTTTAGATAATTCTTTCAATAACACACACATATCCTAATTCTAAAGCATGAACTAGAATTATTAGCCTCTATCTGATCTATCAGGAAGGAGGAGGTATTAGTTATGCTTAGGCAAACAGAAGACACCGGAAAAGGAAATGACTGCCCAAATTTCTCAAATTCAGTCAGCATCATATTCAGCTTTGGGGGTCAAGAAATTCCATTTCTAATTTACTTCAACCTGTTATAAAATAATCTTCTAGGGAAAGGGGTCACTAAAATTTTTCTCACCAGTTGAAAGGGAAAACTGAACTTGAATTTTCAAATCAATAAAATGAAAGGGTTGGATTAGCTGTTCTACCAGAAGTCCCCTCTAGCTCCAGTGTTGCATGGTTCTGAGTACCTCTGGGTGTTTGAAGGAACAAGAGAATGCTACCATATTGACTTTCATTCAGACCTGTTCAGTCTGTACAAGGCAACTCAAACTGTGTTTTCTCCAAAAGCCTGTTTTTCAAACCCATAGAAAACCTGTCCTTTCTGAAATTTTGTTTTTGCTCATAAATGAAAGCATTTTTATTGTCTACCCTGCACAAAACTCAGGGATCTGTAACTGCTTAAAAATTTTTTTAGTTTGGATTTTTATCTTACTCAGAAAATTACCTATACTTTAGAGACTCTCTGACCCCAAGGGAATAACTTTGAAAGGAATAAAGAGATTATAGATGGAGAGGCATCAACTCTCTGTGTCAGGTTAATGGATTATTTGTTTCATACCCAGTGCATCCTTGATTGATGCTTATAATAACAAGGGATTCTTGTTAAGCAGATGCAAAATTATATCACTCAGAGCTTGTATCTATCATCAACAGTCATGAAAAGAATGAAGGGGTGTGTGTGTGTGTGTGTGTGTGTGTGTGTGTGTGTGTGTACTAAAGGAAAAGAACCAAGAATTCAGCCAATGAGGAGCCAAGAAACATGGACAAGTAATTGTGTTTTTATGGAAAGTCTGTTTTCCCACTGGTTAGAGCCTTCAAAACAGCCTATAGTCCAGCTGAATTCAGTGATTCCCGAAGACTGTAGCTAGGAGACTGTATTTCCCCAGGCAAATATTTAATGGAGCAAGGGCTCATTCTCATACATTTCTATAATGGAATTAAAGTGTTGGGTTAGAACTTTGCTCTTGGATCAATAGGCCTTGATTTAAAACTATGGCAGCGACTCTGCCGCTTGTTTGTTTTTGATAAATGCTTTGGTTTTACCTTGGCGTTTATGTAGCAGCAGGAGACCATTACCCTGTGACAATGTGCTATTCCATTGTCATTATCCACTAAGTAACTAAAACAATGCCCTATTTGGCCTCCTTTGCTAGTAGGTTTTCTGTTTTGTTTTTCCTTAAGCAGTATTTCCTATTGAAATTCTGACCTAGTCACTTGAAATCCAGCGGGGTATCTGGTAACATTTTTTTTTCAAAATCTGGTATCTTGTGCTTTAGTAATTTTACTCTTTAGGAAATAGCTCAGATTTATCCCTGATCAAGAGGTCTCACTCTATGGCGATGAGAAGATATTACACTCAACTAGCATGTGCCCTATAATTTAAATATGTGATATAGTGTGCTTGTTGGTAGTAGAAGTAGTTGTTGTTTAAAGCAAAACCCCAAAGGACTTGAAGGTAAGAAGATTAAGACATAATTCGGAAGAAGCAGGCATTGCTAGGTATCTCGACAAGTTGTCACAAAGATGGTGTTTCCATTCTGGGCAGTTGCCATTTTTTCACACACTCAGAAATATAATGTCTGGCATTTATATAATACCCTAAGGTTTCCAAAGCACTTCACAAATACGTTCATTTTATCCTCACCACAACCTTGTAAGGTAAATGTTATTATTATTATCATTTTACAGATGAGGAAACTGAGGCAGGCAGGTTAAAGTGATTCGCTAAAGGGTCACATAACTAGTAAATGTCTAAAGCAAGATTTGAATTCAGTTCTTCCTAAGTCCATGTCCAGTACTCTATCCAATGCATCCACCCTGTTACCTATATATGAGAGGAAACTGATAATGTTAGTGTGTTTCCTTTCAGATTCCAATTCTCTGCTTTTTTGTTGGATATCCCCCATATAAGCACAGAATCGTAGGGCTGTTGGACTAGAAGAGATCTTTGAGATGATCTTGGCTCCACTGGTCAGGTATTTATTTAAATGGATCTTCAATCTCATCCTTATGACTTTCTCTCCAGCAATGTAGATTGCCGGCTCATCCACATCTGTTCATCCTGTGTAATGCTTGTCCAAGACTTCCTATAAATTAGTCATAGGCAGGCCCATCCAGTGTGCTGTGGGGGCTTCCTGAGATACCAGTGATGGCCCACAGGCTGACCACTGATTAGCTGTCGTTGCTCTTGACATATGACTAATACATCCTCTTTTCCAATTATCCATCCTTTATTCCAATTCTTCACAGTTTCTTTCTTTTGTTCTGTGACCAGCTCATCAATGCCTTCTGTTTGAATCTGTTGTCCTCCCAGGGATACATATTCTTTATTCTTCAGAGATTACAGGTGTACCATGATGGATGGAATAAAAATATTAGAAAAGATGGATTTTCATTTCATGTGAGCACCTCTCTCTTGAGGCTGTTGTGAGGATCAAATGATGCAATATTCATAAAGCATTTAGCACATAATAGGTACTACACACATTCTAGCTTCTATTATTCTTATTAATATTATTATCACCTCACACAAATCCATCTCTTTGCCTCTAACCCACTAGGTCAGCGGTTGACTCTGTGTCTCCACAATTGGCCACATGGCTACAAATCCGCATTATGAAAGCCATACGAATATAACTATGTAATTAAATGCATTCAACTTAAAAAATATTAACCCATCTACTAGCTTGATAACTGACACCAATTATTCTTCTCCTTGTTTTGCCTTTTCAGATTAGGGTATTTTCTGGAATAGTCTGTGGCTTTTTTCTGCATACGGATGTATTTCTTTGCCCTCTTTGCACTGATTCCTCTTGATTTTATGCAGCTTTCTCAATCCAATTCCTAAGTACTTTTTTTATTAAAAGTTATCTTAGGTTTTAATGACTTCCCTACTATCTGGGTTACTTTCATCCCACCCCTTCTCTTCAGTCCCCCAATCATACTTTTCTT
This sequence comes from Bettongia penicillata ogilbyi, assembly GCA_023548195.1. Taxonomy (NCBI): domain Eukaryota; kingdom Metazoa; phylum Chordata; class Mammalia; order Diprotodontia; family Potoroidae; genus Bettongia; species Bettongia penicillata. The sequence continues at coordinate 2,316,752 of JAJHZJ010000383.1, read as the reverse complement.
TATATTCCTAACTCCTTGTCTTATATCACCAGTGATAACAATTCAGGGACAGTTCGTCAAATTGTTACCAATAGAGTAATTGCCTAGGCTTCAGAACGCGCATTTTCATTTTACCTTTCTATTCAGATCTTTCAGAAATGACATATTGGTGTAAATATTGGCTTTACTTTCCCCAAATTTGGCTGAGTGTGGCCTATAACTAGTGTTATTTTTCAGTATATATGCCTGTGTGCATGTATGTGTGTGTACATATAGGTACACACATATATACATAGACATGTATAATACAGACCACCCCAAAATGATATTCTCCCCCCTAATATACATACATATAGATTATATATAGATGCATATCACATGCATATATAGATTTTATATATATATATACACACACACACATACATATATATTTGTATGTATGTATTAGGGGTAAATATAGACCACCCCCAAATGGAATTCTCATCCCCTTTCTCCCCATATATAACGTATATATGTGTGTGTATGTATATATATATATATATTTCACATACATGTATATTTTGTATGTATATATGTATTAGGGGTAAGAATATAGACCAAATGGAATTCTTACCCATATATATGTATTAGTGAGAATTCTATTTGCGTATGGTCTATATTCAAGTCAGTGAGGTAGATTTGCCACTGAATTATTTGCCCTGGAGAGACATTCTGTTTTGTGTGTGTGTGTGTGTGTGTGTGTGTGTGTGAGAGAGAGAGAGAGAGAGAGAGAGAGAGAGAGAGAGAGAGAGAGACAGAGAGAGAGAGAGAGAGAGAGAGAGGGAGAGAGAGAGAGAGAGAGAGAGAGAAGAGAGAGAGAGAGAGAGAGAGAGAGAGAGAGAGAGAGAGAGAGAGAGAGAGAGAGAGAGAGAGAGAGAGAGAGAGAAATTGGCATCTATGGGATTGCTTGAGGAAAAACTGATATAAACTCCAGTTCAACCAATTATCCAACATTTTGGAGTATCTCTACTTGAGACAGTATGCTACTCGCTGTGAGAAGATGAGGAAGATATGACCATTGCCCTCAGGGAGCTTACAAACTACTTTGGGAGATAGAACATATAGATAAAAAGATAATTCACAATGTAAGACTCTTTATACCAAGTGAATGTACAGACATGAAGTGCCGCAGTAATTTGAAAACATTAATCATTGAGGGCTGGGGTGATCTGACTTTAGGTAGGACTTGAGCTGGGTTTTGAAGGATGAGTAGGACTTAGAGTTGGAGAAAGGGAGTCCAGGGCATTTCAGAAGTGAAGACCTGCAGGTGAGAATTTTAAAGAGCATCTTGAAGGGATATTGAGTACACTAGTTTGCCTGGAGTTACAGTGGGAGTGGAGGGCAGCACCTTGCACATGGGAAATTTTCACCTTAATCTAACAAATATTTATTAAGCACCCACTATGTTCAGGGGATTGTGCATACAAAACACAGTCCCTGCTTTCAGGTGGGCTTGCATTCTGTCAGGGAAAGCAGCATCTGCACATATAAACATGGTGTAGGAAGTAGAGTTCTGAACCTTTAGCCAGGAAGACCTGATTCAAATCCTCTAACTGGCTCATACTAGCTTTGTGACCCAACACAAGTCGCTCATCCTCTTTAAGACCTAGTTTCTTCATCTGTAAAGTGAAGAGGCTGTTCGGGGTTGTGGAGAACACCAATAGTCTCTGAAGCTGGGGAGACTGAGTCTGTTAGATCATTTGAGTTTTGTTCTTCAGTAATGGCTGAAGTCAAACAGGTAAATCTGGTATGATGAGGAAGGTTCCCCACACCTCCCAAAAGGAGAAGTCTGCTTAAGGAGGGGCAAATTGGTCTAAGTCAGAAGAAGGGAATGGGTTAAATCTTCCAAGATAATTAGTATTGGAAACAGGTGATAAGTTCAGGAAACAAATTAGGACCAGATATATAGATTGGTGAATCTATTTGATATTGATGTATTGAGTTGAATTGAATGAAATTTTGTTGCACAGACCTAAATATCTCAGGCCCTTCAACTCAAGAGAGAATTTAGGTAAACTTTGTCATTCTCACATCTCTGCAGCCACTTGCATTACTCCCTGGCTTCCAGTGTCAGTCTGCCTATTTTATTCTTCAGCTGTTATTTCTTTCCCTCCTGGCCCTCTTTATCCTTTCCCTGTCTGCCAGAGTACAGCGCTTCTCTTATTCCTCTGAAAACACCCTCACAAATGCCCTGGTGTGGGGTACAATGTAGCTGCATTTTTAACCTTTCTGAGTCAACTAACCCAAATGTTGCTTCCACTTTCCTATTAGTGTTTGCAAAGATACATTCAGCACAGGCAGAGTCAAAGGGTTTAGTGTGCTCATTCTTTGGTTAATATGATACTTGTTGAAAACCCATTTTAAAAAAATGTTTGTTCTTTAAAAATCCCATTTTGTCCTCAACTGCAATGGTTTGGCTAATGGAGGAATGAGTGGGAGGGAGCTGGGGAATGATTTTTTCTCTTTTGCTCAGGGGCATTGCTGTGCCTTTCTTGCTGTATTTTGATCACACAGCCCAAGTGCATCTCTCTCTGCTGACCAGTTCTGTACTTCTGTCCTTTCTGGTGCCTCCTGAGTCAGATAACTCAATCTCTGGTGGTCTTTGGTAGAAAGTGACTGTCCTCTTATCAACTACAGATGCTGGTTCTTTGGATTTCCCATATTTCCTTAGCATTAGGTACATTTGGTCAGATTAGAAGGACTGTCTTAAACTTAGAACTGGAAGGGACATAGGATTCATTTAGTCCAGTTCTCACATTTTAAAGGTCAGGAAGCTGAAGTCCAGAAAAGAGAAAGGATTTCCCCAATAGTAAGTGATAAAGCTAGGATTTGAAATCAGTTAGGTGCAATGGATAGAGTACTAGGTCTGGGGTCAGGCAGGCCTCTGTGCAAATCTAGCCTCAGATATACGCTAGCTGGGTGAATTTAGGCAAGTCACTTAACCTCTGTTTACTTCAGCTCCTTAATCTGTAAAATGGGGATAATCATGGCAGCTACCTTGCAGGTTTGGCATGAGGATCAACTTGAGCTATTAATTGTTATTAATTCCAAGTCCAGCACCCTTTTCATTTGGTCTATTTAGTCTATTCCAGGTTCCAAGTGATATGAATCGAGGTTTGAGCAATTGACTAATAGTACAAACTTAAAGTAAGAAGATTTTTTTTCCAGAAAAAGTAGGCAAAGTCATCCCCTGTCTCTCACTCCTGTATTTCCCCTTTACAGAGGGAGCTGCCCAGATGAATGACAGCAAGCAAGATATATGCAGGAAAAAATGAGGATAATCTCAGTGAAAAGGCACTAAGATTAAGGAGGACCAGGAAAGGTTTCTTGCAGAAACTTTAGCTGAGTCTTGAGGGAAGCCAGGAGGCAGAGGTGAAGAAGGATAGTGTTCCAGGCTTGGGAGACAGCTAGGGAAAATGCTCAAAAATGGGAAAAGAACAGAAAGAAAGCTAGTGTTGTTGTATCAGTGCATGTGAAGAAATCAAATGTAAGAAACTGGAAAAGTAGAAAGATCCTAGGATATGAAGGTCTTAGAAAGATAAAAAGAAGATTATGTATTTGATGAAGAAAGTGATAAGGAACCCACTGGAGTTTATTGAGTAGGGGGATGACATGGTCAGGCCTGAGCTTTAGGAAGATCAGTTTGACAACTAAGTGCAGAACGAATTAGCTGAGTGCAGGAGAGATACTGTAGGCAGGAAGACCAATCAGCAGGCTACTTCAATAGTCCAGATGTGAGACAATGAGGAGCCTGTACCAGGGTCAAAAGAATATCAAAGGAGAGAAGAGAATATATATATATGTACATATATATAAGAAATATTACAAAGGTAGAGATGATAGGATCTAACAACTGATTGGATATGAGAACTGAGAGTGAGAAATTGAGAATGACACCTAGGTTACAACTCAGGGTGACTAGGAGGATGATGGTATCCTCTACAGTAATAGGGAATTTAGGAAGAGAGGACAGTTTAGGGAGAAATGTAGGAACTTCAGTTTTGGACATGTTGAATTTAAGATGTGTATGGGACATCCAGTTTGAGATGTCAAAATAGGCAATTGGAGATGGAAGTCAGGAGAGGTTACCTGGCTTACCTCAATTTCCAGTGAGGGCAAACATTTCCTCCTGCATTCCTATATTCCACTGAAGTACTCCATTGTTATCAATGACAGAAAGTCTTCAGGAAACTTATAATAATAACACTAATAATATGGAGCATGCCAGGAAGTATTTCAATGTTTATGTATTATCTCATTAGAGACAACAACCTTATGAGACCAGTACTACAGGTATCTTTATTTCCATTTTCTTAACGATTATAAGAGAGGTTAAGTTACTTGTCTGTAGTCATAATGTCGATGGGAAGAGTCAAGCCTAGTTCTGGATAATTCCAAGTCTATCAACTGCATCTCCTAAAAAAGTCAGTGACCCCTCAGAGACCTTCACATGATTTGCCTGGATATCAGCTTCATAGCATAAGAGATTTAGAGCAGGAGGTGACCTAAAAATCATTAAACTAACCTCCCCCACATTTAACAGGTAAGGATACTGAAGTCTAGATAAGTTAAGTGACTTGCCCAGTTCCAACAGATGATAGATGGAAGAGCCAGGTTTTGAAAACAAGTACTCTTTTTCCAAATAAAGTTCTCATTGTACCATACTTCCAATGTTATGAAGAAAACAAAATCAGAGAGTTAACTCCTTCCATCATTGTTCTTTCCCATGTTTTTCTCCCCATGAATCTCATACTTAACACTTGAAAGCTTTACTACCTTTTCCATAATTTTGTGTTTATGGAGTCATGATGGGCACAGCAGGGACTAGAATTCACGGGAAAATCCCTTCTACACTTTACCTTATCCTGAATGTACTTCAGATGTAAAAATCCATTTCTGCTCACAAATTCCTAACATGTCCGAAAGCTCTATATTTTCTATGGGAAATTCGTTGTGTTTGAGCACATCAACTCTTTAGCAATGCTTCCAACACATGAACACTTTAGACCAATTAGGTTAACTCAGGAAAGAGTACAGTGGGCCATTCGCCTAATCCTGTTGAACCAAGTTAACCTTACTAGTTATGAGCTCCCCCCAACAGCAGAGGGCATCCAGCGGGAAATCAGGCTTAGCTCTCAGACACCTGGTTATCTCTGTCCCCTAGATTTGCTTCTTTTGTGGGCAGCAACCGCCATTTTGTTACTCAATGGTTTCATCCAATTAGATTCTTGACTTGGCTTTCACTCATTAAGAAAATTCTTTCTTCCATTTCTGCTTCACTTCTATTAATACATTAGTTCTATTAATAACACAATAGAGGGGACCATGCAGGTGTGAATTGAGTATATTTTCTCATAGAAGCAAGAGGACTAAAATGAATATACTCCCCAGATCTAGGCATAGGAACATCCCAAACCCAGGAGTTCCTAGTTTATATATTTAGACCCTTTGGTGCCTTGATGAACATTCCAATCCTGTTCCTATACTGACCTCCTAGCTGGTTAATGTTCAGTCAGTTGAGGTAACTGGGGTCTGGTGACATTTATTTCTTCTACAATTCTCTTTGATTCATCATTGAAAGTGGGGTGGTAAAGGTAGACCACGCATACCATTCCTTCATATTGCAATGGAACCCCCTTTCACATACAAATGGAGCTGTCAACAAACCATAGGACAATTCCAACCCTCTCCCTGCTCTTTATTGCTTTTCTTGTGCAAGCTTTGTGAGCACACCAGCAGATAAACACACACACACACACACACGCACACGCACACACACACACACACACACACACGCACACACGCACACACACATTCTGAAGTTTTGTCAGTTAAGGCAGAGGTTACATACCTGATTCCTTCCTCCTTCCCAACCTGAATGAAGTAGAATGAAAAAGGGATTACTTAGATAATTGGAAATTCTGCAAAAAATCATATAGAATATTTCTATAAGAAACATAATGATTTTCTAGTTTACATGCTTCTATCACTTATAACTGATTTTCATAAGGGTTTTTAAGATTTACAAATATTCTCCTTACAACAACCCAGTGAGATAGTCAGTACGCTTATTATGAATACTAGAAGGACCAGCATTATCAATTGACATAAAAATATTAATATTACTTTGAAAAATATATTTTCATCCTATCTCTATTTTCTTTGCCATTTTGCTTTAAAAAAAAAAAAGTACCCTGCAGGGGCAGTTAAGTGGTGAAGTGCATAGAGCACTGGCCCTGGAGTCAGGAGGAACTGAGTTCAAATCCAACATCAGATATTTGATACTCACTAGTTATGTGACCCTGGGCAAGTCACTTAACCCCAATTGCCTCACAAAACCAAAAAAAAAAAAAAAAATGGACTACATTACTTTACACAGTTTAGTCTTTTGAGGTATTCTTAAATCCCCTTCCTTTGAGTGTTCACACCATTGATGAGAAAGTTGAACTCAGAGGTGTTAAGGAACTTACCCAAAACCACACAGCCAATTAAGTGGAGGATCTAGAATTTAAACAAAGGTCTCAGCTCCAAATCCTAGATTCCACAACTTGGCTGCCTATGGAGAAATATCACTGAAAGAGAATATTGCTAAGATGTTGTCTCAAATATGACTTGAATGATGAGATAATAGTCATGTCATTCCAAGTTTAAAAGCTCTCCCCACCCCCAACCTCATAAATATTTAGAAGGCATACCATGACACAAAGTACACTGGCCTTGGAATCAGTCATCCCTGATTCTAATATCCCTCTCCCCTAATTCACTGGAACTCAATTTCCTCCTTGATAGGACTAGATAGCATCTGATCGCTTTTATATCTTTAACATCAATGAATCTATAAATATAACTTTTATTAATGTTATTCTAGTCAGTGTAAACTTTAGAATAGTTGTTTGATTTATCCCACATTTCTGGTTACTTTGGTCTTCTAGGTTCAAAGCAAAGAGCACTTAGTCATATTTGTATCTGAGTTTGAGTACTGACTTTGGCATTTCTTGTGTATGTAACCTTCAGCAAAACACTGACCTTCCCAAGACCTTAATTTCCTCATCTATTTAATGAGAGGTGTGAATTAGCTGACCTTGAAGGTCCTTTCTAGTGCTAGCTCTATGGTTCTATAAATTAAGTTCTCCTGTACATCTAAAAAGAATGATATTTTTTTCTGGAGCAAAATTTTCACCTAATCGTCTGGTTCTGCTCTTTTCCCCTCTGCTCTTCTAAACAGACCTCATACCAGGAGTTCCATGGCTCCCATGTGTCATTTTATACAGAGCCACCTAGCACTTTTTCCCTCCTCCTCCCTGAGATATAATAATTAGGGAGTCAATTAAAATAATTGTAATTGATTACCACTATGTGGTAGAACCAACAATATCTCCTGTAACCACAGGATCCAAATTGCTTCTCTACAAATGGGTGCCTGCGGTACTAAATTATTATAATAAAAAAGTCTTCCTCAGAGCCCAAGCAAATTTAAAGCAATCACAAAGCTCATAAGAATCAACTTGATGTCCCACCTGACCCCCTCCAGTATCTTTCCTTGAGTTCATGGAATTTCAGAACACAAAGATACTTTTACAAAATGTGGGCCAATCCAAATGCTCTTGGCATTTGGCATTGTCCTGGGAAGCACAAAGACCATTGTAACTGAAATTAGGAAATGTGGAGTTCACTTGTGGCTCTGCTCCTCTGGGTCAATCGCTTAACCTTTCTGTGTCCAGTTTGCTTCAAATGTAAAATGAGGGGCGTTGGATTTGATAGCTTCCAAGGTCCCTTCTGAAGTGGACATTATTCCTCCCTGGGCCCCTAGGTTGAGAGATATCTGTTAGGTTACTGGGCAGGTTGGATAACTTGCCTAGTAACAGGTTTTTATTGGGCCCCTGACAAAATGTTATTCCCCTTTGAGTTGTGAAATATCTGATGAATTGTTAATAGTCATTTTTTTGTTTAGTCCATTTGCATGGTAACCACCTGTGCCCGCCTAATGTTAGACCCCTCTTGCCAGGCAACTAGCCCCACCCCTTCTTGACAACTACTGTATGTTGAATGACAACCGGTCTTTGACTGGGTCCCTCTCCTGGAACCTCTTCTCTGTTGGGGTCCTCTGCCTAGCAGCACCCTGACAACCACCTCCTGTTTGGGGGTTCTTGCCTAGCAGCAAGCCCCCCCTGCCCTGTCAGGACTATGTTTGTTGTGGAAACCGCAAGGCTGTACCGAGTAGCGTCGAAATGCTTAAAATGCACTCACCCACCTCAGTTCAGGGCTGTCTCCTCTGGGTCTGGCTAATAAATGATGCTCTCGAAATCCCTAATTAATTTTGCCTGTGAATTATTCTCAGTCCATCCATTTCACTTCCAACTCTAAATTCAGCATTCTAGGATCTCCAAGATACTTTCCAGCCTGAACATTCTATGATTCTATGGTTCTATGCTTTCTTTGGATCTTAAAAAACACACACTTTAAAAACACACAGTAAGAATTTGTTTATATTCCTTGGAACACAGTAGGTTTGGCCAGATGTATGGTATTGGTTCCCAAAAGTGCCTTTTAAAATTATTTTAAAATTTTTATTTATTTCTTTCATTTTTATATCACCTTCATGTCTGAATGTGTCCCTAGTATCTCAAATCATTCCTTATAACAAAGAATTAAAAAAGAAAGAAAAAAAATTCAACAAAACTAACCTACATATCAATGAAATCTGACTATATATGGCATTGAAATGTCTTTTGAATATCAGCATTTTCCACAAAGTTTCACGACAGCAGCTGTATTAACTTCCATTGACTGAGGATATACATGATGAAAAGGTCACTATAAAAGCAGTAACACTTTTAAATGAATTTTCATTTTAGTAATCATAGCATCTACATACCTCTGAAAAATAGTAATATAAATGCATAAAACATAATTTATTTGCTGTCCACAAGCTATTTTGGTTTATTTTTCATACTTTGTCACACTGTGTATTTTGTTGTCAATAAAGATGAAAGGCACAGTATTTGGAGCTCATAAAAATTCAGAGTCATCTTACAGGGACTTTGTGGCCTTCTAAATTCCTCAACCTAGAGATTGGGAACCTTATAGGGCAGTAGATAAAGTACTGAACTTAGAGACACAAGACACAAGACACATCATCATTTTCTAGCTGTGTGATGCTGGACAAGTCACTTCAATCTCTTCAAGTCTCAATTTACTTATCTGTAAAATGTGGATAACATCATATACAAGCCACTTAACAAGAGTAACGCAAGGAAAACAATTTGTAAATTGTAATGTGCTATATAAGTGAGTTTGGGTGATTATAATTATAATATTGTATCCCATTGTATACTTCTTTATATATACTAATTTTCTTTTGATGTGGATATTTACTCCAGTGATTCAGATGGAAGCCCATCCATTACTGCCCATGCTGTTTGACTCTTGTCCACATCTTCCCATAAGCTCTGCATATGAGATCTACCCATTCTTCTTGGCAGCAAGGTGGTGCAGTGGATAGAGCACCAGTGCAGGAGTCAAGAGGACCTGAGTTCAAATCTCACCTCAGACACTTGACACTTACTAGCTGTGTGACCTTGAGCAAGTCACTTAACCCCAATTGCCTCATCCTGGGTCATCTCTAGTCATCCTGATAACTATCTGGTCACTGGATTCAGATGACCCTGGAGGAGAAAGTGAGGCTGGTGACCTGTACAGCCTCCCTCACTCAAAACAAAGTCAAGTGTGAGTCATGTCATTATTTCTCTGATGGCATGGTCTTCTTCAGCAACGAAGGATGAATATACACACCCCAGTCTTCTGGAAGCTTCCTTTATTCTGATCTCATGCAGGGAGAGCAGTAAATCATGGGGTAGAGTGTACTTCAGTTCTTCCATGCTCCCCAGCTCTTTTTTCTCTCCTTCAGTAATTCACTTCTTTGACAGCATCCTGTGTAATTCCTTGTTTGCATTGTGTCATAACTTACTCATGCCCTCCATGTACCTAGTTATTGTCCTTTGGCTGTTCCTTTCTTGCAGTTTTTCAGAGACTCTAGTTCTCTAAGACTCATAGTAATATAGCATTAATTTAAGAATATTCATGTTAATGTTAAGCCATCAGGCAAACTACATCTTAAAAAGCAAAACCACGAATGAATTTTAATTTAAGATTAGAAATGGATTAGACTTGGGACCCTGAATACCTATGGGCTCCTCTTTGGGATATGACTGGAACAATCTCTTTCCTGGTAGTAGCCTATGCTTAGAGTTTTTTGTTTTGTTTTGTTTTTACTTCTCTTGCTTTTCCTTTTTTTCTGTCCCACTTGCATCAAATTTTGCTTGTCCAATGTAACGTCTTTAGAGCTCTGCTATCTTGGAAGTGAGAGCTAGTTAACTTGATGACTAAACACATAAGCAAAGAGCTCATGAACATTAATGTAGCTGAACTTCTTCCACATGAGATATTTGTATTTTAATAGTGTTCTGGAAACATAGTTTAAGCCCAAAGGAATACTGATAATAATATATACCAGTGGTGAAAGGCAGGCATTTTGTTGACCATTGAATAATTCCAAATGTGGTCAGTCCAATATACACATATGGTAACATAGTGAAAAGAGCACCGATTAGCAATAAAAATGAAGAAGCCCCAATTTTCTAGTTAAGATCATTTGACTAAACTTTTGTATGACCCTGGGCAAATCGCTTCATGTCCGTAGATCTCCATTTCTCTCCTCTCAAAGAAGATTGAAGTTAAACAGCTGCAATTTTTAAGCACAGAAGACTTAGTTTTGAATCAAGCTCTGCTATTTACTATCTGTATGACCTTGGGTAAGTTATTTCATATCTCTGGGTCTCAGTTTCCTCATAGGTAAAGTTCCCTGACCATTAAGAAGAGTTTTATTGAGGCCTTTTACGTGAATGCCAATCATTCCTGATATGTCCCTTCCCCATGTTTAGTCCTCCTTTGTAGCAAAGAAAAACACTTAAGTGAAACTGATCGACAAAATGACTTTGATAAAGTATACTTTCTATCAAAGTATACTTTGATAAAGTATATAATGTTCTATCCCCATATTGCTTCAGCTTATCATCTGCCCCACAGGACTAAGACTGGTCATTGTACTTTAGTGTTTTTGTTAAAAATTTACATCATTATAATCATTGTGTATGCTATTCTTCTGTTTCTGCCTATTTTGTTCTGCATCAGTTCAGATAAATCTTCCACTGTTCCTCTCAATACCTCATAGTTATTGTTCTGATGGTTGAATAATATTCCATTACCTTAAGATAATAGCTGTTATTTGGCTTTTCCCCACTCTATGGATCCTCATTTGTAAAATGAGGGAGTTGAACTAAGTGATACCTATGTTGTAAATTTTGATAAAAAATAATAAAGATGTGTGTGTGTGTGCGTGTGTGTGTGTGTGTGTGTGTGTGTGTGTGTGTGTGTGTAGAGCAGAGTTACAGCACCTGTGGAATGATCTGTCCCACTGTATCTACTCTTAACCTCAATAACCTAGTTCCTCTAGCTTGGACACTGAATTCTCATTTTCTGTCTTTCAAATCTTCTTCATTTTTCACTTTTCTTAGCTGAGAAACTAGTAAAACTGTGGGTGGCATTAGTCAAGAAGTGTCATATAAGATGGAAAATGCTGTCCACATCCAGAGAAAGAACTATGGAGTCTGAATGCAGATCAAAGCATACTATTTCCTCTTTTTTTTCACATTTCTTTCTTCTTTCTTGTGATTCTTCCCATTGGTTCCAATACTTCTTAACAATATAACCAATGTGAAAATATGTTTAATATGAATGCATATGTAGATCCTGTATCAGATTGTATGCTGTCTTGGAGAAGAGGTAGAGGAGGGAGGGGGAGAAAACTGAAAACTCAAAAGATTATGGAAGTGAATGTTGAAAAGTAAAAATAAATTTGAAAAATAAAAAGCAAAAACAAAGAAATGTCATATAATTATTTCAGTGAAAAGAAAGCATTTCTGTTGGCCACCAGCATTTGAAGCAATTGCATAGATTATGGGGCAAAGAGAGAAAAAAAGAGGAAGATTATGGCTGAATGGTTGGCACTGCTGTCTGTTATCTGTTTGATAACCAACTGAAGAATCCTAAAAATTTTTGTCAAATCATAATTAGAATTTATATGTTTTACTTTTGGTGATTCTGTGTTTTCTCCTCAGCAAATTAAAAGAACACATCTTATTTTTGCTACTAGACCCAGTAAGACAGAAGCAGGCTAACCTGACTCATTTAAGAAAATGGATATGGGATAAAGATTGATACTATATAGATGGTGGAGTAGAAAGACTTACATATGCTAGCTCCAAACCCACAGCCCATATATTTCCTGCAAGAAGAACTCCCCACAAATTCTGGATCACTGCAAGGTGCGCAGAAACACAGTGGAAAAGATTTCTGTTCCAGAGAGCCCTGGAGAGCAGTCCCCAGGGTCCGTGGCACTCCAGAAAGTGGAGCCCACCCCTGCCCTGCCCTGGCCGCGCGGCTGGCCGAGAGGACCAGATTCGAGCAGGCTTCAGGGATGGAACCTCCGGTGGCCAGGAAGGTCCCTCCACCCACAGGCACTACAGGTCAGTGAGAGAGACTTCTGGGCTGGCCCAGAGGGGAGCAGGGTGTCTCCATGGCTTGGGCCCCCTCGGGAGGCAGTGGTGGAAGGAGCAGCAGAGGCAGTGGCTGGGGTAGCGGCAGAGGCAGCAGCGATGGCCTGGGACTCCTCGAGCAGGCAGAATCTTCATTACTGAAGGTCTCTGCATAAAGCCCCTGAGGGAACTGAGCCTGGGAGGTGACCCTGCCCCCACCCAAGCACCAGAACTTCAGCTCACATTGAATAGAAGCCGCACTTGCCTCAGAAAGCCCATTTGAATCTCAGAGCCCAAGCACTAGATGGGCGGATCTAGGCAGGGGTGCAGAGGAATCTCAGAAGTCAAGTAACTGGCTGGGAAAATGCCCAGAAAAAGGAAGTAAAATAAGACCATAGAGAGCTACTTTGATGGGGTGCAGATGTTCCCACCTTTCAACTCTGATGACGAGGAAATATTCTTACCATCAGGGAAAGACGTGGAGGGCCTCTGTATCCCAGACATCCCAGGGGGATGTCTGGTGGGCTCAGGCCATGGAAGAGCTTAAAAAGGATTTTGAAAATCAAGTTAGACAGGTGGAGGAAAAACTGGGAAGAGAAATGAGAGAGATGCAAGAAAAGCATGAAAAATGGGTCAATACCTTGGTTAAGGAGACCAAAAAAAATGCTGAAGAAAATAACACCTTGAAAAATAGGCTCACTCAATTGGCAAAAGAGGTTCAAAAAGCCAATGAGGAGAAGAATGCTTTCAAAAGCAGAATTAGCCAAGTGGAAAAAGAGGTTCAAAAGCTCACTGAAGAAAATAGTTCTCTCAAAATTAGAATGGAACAGATGGAGTCTAATGACTTTCTGAGAAACCAATAAATCACAAGACAAAACCAAAAGAATGAAAAAATGGAAGATAATGTGAAATATCTCATTGGAAAAACAACTGACCTGGAAAATAGATCCAGGAGAGACAATTTAAAAATTATGGGACTACCTGAAAGTCATGATCAAAAAAAGAGCCTAGATATCATCTTCCATGAAATTATCGAGGAAAACTGCCCTGATATTCTACAACCAGAGGGCAAAATAAGTATTGAAAGAATCCATCAATCACCACCTGAAAGAGATCCAAAAAGAGAAACTCCTAGGAACATTGTGGCCAAATTCCAGAATTCCCAGGTCAAGGAGAAAATATTGCAAGCAGCTAGAAAGAAACAATTCCAGTATTGTGGAAATACAATCAGGATAACACAAGATCTAGCAGCTTCTACATTAAGGGATTGAAGGGTGTGGAATAGGATATTCCAGAAGTCAAAGGAACTAGGACTCAAACCAAGAATCACCTGCCCAGCACAACTGAGTATAATACTTCAGGGGAAAATATGGTCTTTCAATGAAACAGAGGACTTTCAAGCATTCTTGATGAAAAGACCAGAGCTGAAAAGAAAATTTGACTTTCAAACACAAGAATGAGAAGAAGCATGAAAAAGTAAACAGCAAAGAGAAGTCATAAGGGACTTACCAAAGGTGAACTGTTTACATTCCTACATGGAAAGACAATATTTGTAACTCTTAAAACTTTTCAATATCTGGGTAGTTGGTGGGACCACACACAGACATACACACACACACACACACACACATATACACGTGCATGCACACACACATACACACATGCACACACATACAGAGACAGAGAGCACAGAGTAAATTGAATAGGATGGGACCATATCTTAAATGAAATTAAGGTAAATGATGAGAGAGAAATGTAGTGGGAGGAAAGAGGGTGAAGTGGAATGGGGTAAGTTATATCTCATTCAAGAAGCAAGCAGGAGACGTTTTAGTGGAGGGAAAAACAGGAGAGCTGAGAAAAAAAAACAAGAAGTTTACCCTCATCACATTCAACTAAAGGAAGGAATAAAATGCACACTCATTTTGGTATGAAAACCTATCTTACAATATAGGAAAGTGGGGGAGAAGGAGATAAGCAAGGGGGGCGGGATGATGATAGGGAGGGCAATTGGAGGAGGGAGCAATTTGAAGTCAACACTTGGGGAGGGACAGGATTAAAAGACAGAATAGAAACAATGTGGGGCAGGATAGGATGGAGGGAAATACAGTTAGTCTTACACAACATGACTGTTATCGAAGTCATTTGCAAAACTACACAGATAGGGCCTATATTGAATTGCATGCCTTCCCAAAGGGAATGGGCGGGGAGGGAGGGATGGGGAGAATTTGGAACTCAAAGTTTTAGGAACAACTGTTGAGTATTGTTGTTGCTACTAGGAAATAAGAAATACAGGTAATGGGGAATAGAAAGTCATCTGGCCCTACAGGACAAAAGAGAAGATGGGGACAAGAGAAGGGAGGGATGATAGAACAGAGGGCAGATTGGTGATAGGGAAAATTAGAATGCTCGGTGTATTGGGGTGGGGGGAGGGGAGAAAAGGGGAGAAAATTTGGAACCCAAAATTTTGTGAAAATGAATGTAAAAAGTTAAATAAAAAAAAGATTGATACTATAAACAAAAAAAAAGAAAATGGATATGGAAATGTGATATATACACAATGTCCAAATATATGGATATATGGAAACATTCTTTCATGAAACAATGGGCTGACCAAACATCTAGCTAACTGAGCTTTCCTCCAGATATTTGGTTCCCAGATTGACTACAGAGCATCACGGGAATGAGATTCAATTCCCAGTTCTTCTGACCTTTTTTCTAGCAGGTCCAACCTTTTCCATCTATGATATAGCTTGGCCCAACACTGTTCATTTCTGTTTGTGCTTCAAACACCACTTAGCCGAGCCCCACCCAGAAATTACTTTAATGCGAGTCCACTGGTGACTGTTGCACCTGCTCTTCTGATTGGTTTGCAGCTGGAAAGCCTCTACAGTGTTAGAGTCTGGTCTTCTTTAGACCCACTCAACAACAGAAATGATGTTTGTCGCATTGGAATAAACTCACCATAAACAGCTTTTGAAGTTATGAAATGTCACATCTACACTTCCATGTTTAATCCTTCACAAATGCTGTTTATTGCTTTGTATGTTCCTCTCCACAAACATTATACCTTAGTTTATTAGCTTTTTCAGAGAATTCAAACCGATTAAAGAGACTCAATTTTCCCTTACAGAAGTCATGCTGATTTAATTAGTTAATGTTTGTAAAGCACTTTTGAAGAGGGTAAGTGCCAAATAAGTACTAAGTAGTAGTATTATGAGTTACTCAAGACAACACTGCATTATAACATCTCTGGCTTGGGAATGTCATCTCTTCTATGGATTTGAGTGAGTTAGAGCTCTGACCAATTGTTCTGTTCCAAGAATAGCATTTCTGCCCCTTTTCCAATCACTTTGAGCTGTCCTACCATTTGTGGATGTCAGAGTTTCTGTTTTCATTTCCCCTGACTTCTACAACTTCCTATTGTTGCTGAGAATGATGACATGCTTTTAGGATGAATGTTCTGTATAGAAGGTGCCCATTCATAATTCATTCAAACATATCTTCAGGTAGTGCCTTCGATGTGGCAAGTACTACATGCCTCATGGTCCCCATTATTTGGTTAATGTCAGCGACTTTGACTTAGTGACCTTGGGCAAGCCATTTGACTTATTTCTTACCCCTTTCTGAGATAATAATACATATTTTAAAGAGGTAAAATTAATATATCCATTTCCTGATAAATTCAGGAAGCAGAAAATGCAAGGGAGGTTTTATTTTATTGCTTTTATTTTTGTTTTGTTTTTAAGGCAAGGGTGTCAAGACCTGTGATTCTATCACTGCAGGGAACTCCTGGTTTCCCTTCACCAAAATCTTTAACTTATAGTTTCATTGCCTGGATCACTGAAAGGCTAAGTGGTCACATATCTAGTATTAGGAAGGACTTAAACCCAGGTATTCCTGACTCTAAGAGCAACCTTCTGTTGGGAGCCAGCACTTAGTGCTGGGCCCCTCACCCTTGAGGTCAACATGCCCTGAACATCTTGTTTTGCAATAAGCAAATATCACAAGATGTCTTTGTCAACGGATGTCGCAACCACAAGAAGGCTCGGGCCCCCCAGTCCCAAGAAATAACCTAATCGTAAAGATTGCATGATTAGATACTACCCTCGCCCTGGACCCTCCCCATTCCTTTCCATTCCTCTTCCCTGTTTCAATTACTATATAAGCTGTACCCTGAGCTAGATAAACTGAGACCTTGACAAATCTGCTTGGTCTCCCTCCTCTTCTCGCCCGTTTCTCTTTCAGGCTGGGTTCCCCTCGACCCCCCGAATAACTGAGTCCCGCGGGATGGGACAACCTTCCAACTACTGTATTATACTCAAACAGATTTGGGATTTTATCAAGTCAGGAGTTTCCTCCAGAGATCCTGATTGCAACCTACCCACGCCTGATGCATCTCTAGCAGCACTCATTCATGTTCACCCTACAGTTTATCTCTGAGGGTCCAAACAATGTGCTAGAAACTTTCCTTGATTTCTCCTGACACGTAGAGGGTACCAATGGACCACTAAAGTTACTTATCCCATCCCTTGCTCTTCTCCTATTGGAAATCATTCTATTCCTATTATATAATTTCTTCATTCCAGTCTTTGCTCTCATTCTTCACTTTGGTGTTCTTAGCATTGTGTTACATTGCGTTCATATCTGCTATATACCTCTCCATTGTTTTTGGTGTGATACTTATCTTTAATTTAGAGGCAGGAGTGTTCCATAACTCACTGCCATATAGAAATACCAATAAAATGTTAGTATTGAAAAGATGGCACTTTGCTTTTATAGAAAGCCTGGGGTCAGTAAAAGAGATTTGCAATTTCCTGAAAGCAATCTATTCATTTTAGATGTCATCATCATCACCATCTAGCCTGCTCTCCTCCTTAAATGAGGTAATATGTGTAAAGCACTTAGCACAGTACCTGGCACATAGCAGGCACATGATAATTACTTGTTTCCTCTCCACCCTCCAGCTGCTGTTCAATTATCAGTCCAGATTGTTGTTTAGCTGTACTGTCTATCAGTTATACATATTATTGGACCAATCCTGAAAGGTAGCTGACGAAATCCATACTGAAATCTGGGCAATAGACATTCTTCAGACACTTAGTCTTTTCTATGTGAATGGAGAGGCCAGACTACTTTGAGTGTTACAGATCCCTTCCTGGAAGCTCTGCAGTATTCTGGGGGTCTGAACAAATAGCACATCATACCAAAACAGGGGCATGTTGAGGATCTTACCATTTACACAAAATCTGCCTTTGACTTGGGCTCTGCAGTGGAATTTCTTTGGCAAGCATACATCTCCCTATCTTATGCCTCAAGTGAGGTTTATTTCCAGTGGTTCATTGGACAGGGCTATGTCTGATGTTACATTTTTCAAAGCATCTTGAATGATATTGTTGTATGGATGGAAGACAGCTTTACAAAAGCCTGTAAGGCAATATTTTGTTCTATCAAATCAAATGCCTTTTTTCCCTGTATGAATTAACAAATAACAAGTATTATAGGGTCTTATATTCTCTATATCCTTCAGTCAATTTTGAGTAATAAAGATGTGGTCCATTGTTGAGTATAGTTTGAGAAAGCCTACTTATTCCTTAATAATTGCCTAATGGAGGATGTCTTTCATTTGTCGTACTATGCTGCCTAAAAATGCATGTAATATCTCACTGTGCAAAGAAGGAAACTGAAGCTTTGTTCTAGGTCAGCTAAATGATGGTGGCCAAGTATATGTGTCAATCAAAATAGAGCAGTTCTTTTTATTCCAACTCTGGTATTCTTTGTATTACATGTCATTGTCTTAAAAGGCATCTAGAAGCAAAATGCCCACAAGTTCTTAAGTTTACAAGACCAAATATTGTCCAATCATTACCCCAATATGTTTTATAAGAAATGAGAGACCCCTAAGCAGAAACTTCCTTTGTTCATTTTCTATCCCTAATCTAAAGCAAGTTCCAGTTTTTTTTAATATGTCATTACCTACTTTCAGATGAAAGGTTAAAAAAAAATTACTAATCTTCCAGATGTTTCATTAGTGCAATAGCTAAAGACGTTTCTCTAATATCTGCATCAAGGAAGAAAAATGATTAAATTTATTAATTTTTTTTTTAACATTCAAGTGCAAATTGGACCTGGCCCTAGTCCTAGCTTTGCCATTAACTAGGTATATAGTGTTAACCAATTAATTTCCTTTTTGGGGGGGCTTCAGTTTGTTTTTCAAATTAAAAATGAGCAGATTGGACTAGGAGAATGCCAACATCTCCTCTTCCATGCCTAAAGTTCTTTGACTCTAAATATTGGTTAGTCGAAGTCATATTTTTCATAATCACAATATTTAAAGGAGTGAACTGAGTTTAATTTTCTAGTGCACAACTTGTCATGTACACAATATTAACTAACACACCAACTACCTATAACACTGATGACTAACTGAATTTTTCACTTTTATGTGGACATTTAGTATTTAAACATTTATTAAACTTTTTAAAAAAACTTTAATAGCCTCCCTTTACCCTCCCCCCACTGAAATCTGTGAAATGGGAATAATAGTAGTATTCTATGATGATACATTAGTTACTGCTTATACCTTCATTTGGTGATTAAAATCAGTGTATAAATGCTAGGTATATCCTTCTTTTTAAAATTAATCCTTATTCTTAGACACCCTGTTTCATTGTTTATGAAAGTTAATTTCTGGTTGTGTAACATTCTTAGATGTAGTTCTTCTAAAAATGATGTCTCAGCATATTATGTTATACTGTCCCCAAACTGCTGATTCAGTTAATAAAGAATATTTGGTTACTTTAGTTTCTTTACCAAACACCTCTCCCTCCTGCCGCTTCTTCTTAAAGGGAAAAAATAAGCCACAGCTATGCAAGGATGGAAGAAAGAATCTTTGCCCTTTTAGAATACTATCAAGTGTTCTCAGTGATGGGAAATGAGTGGGACAGAAAAATAAGGCAAGAATGGCCTAGTTTCAATAAAAACTCAAATAATATTTCATAGCACTAGTTCATGGATTGCTTACAGAGCTTTGAGCTCTAATCCCAGGCATGCCCCTAACTCTTTGTATGACCTCAGGTCACTTCAGCTTTCTGGGCCTCGGTTTCTTAAATTGTCAAGTAGATTTAAGCAAGCTTCTTGCTCTGAATTTTCATGATTATTGATGGTGAAGTAAAAGCATCAAACCTCAGGACACACTGATACAGAAAAGGACAAAATTGCCTTGAACACTAAGTTAGTTATCTTTGTGTGTTCAGTTACCTTTAGTTTATCCAGAAAACTGCATCATTCCTCCTTTTTCCTTTGCAGACTTTAGTCAATTTTCCTATAAAAGTCTGAGGAATAAAAGATACTTTTTAAGAAATTTCCTCACAAATTTTTGTATCTTCTATGATGTTCACATGAAAAAACCAGCCTGATGATTAACATACAAAAAGCCTATCAGCACACAGATAATTTAAAAAAAAAGATGAATCTTAGCAGTTAAATATATGCCTATATAATTTTGTTAATTTAAATTTAAATACAGGAACGCCCTTGTAGCCCAAAATGCCTCCTACATCTGTCTGCACTCATTGGACACATTTTACTGAAAAACTACTATTGAATCTTGTGAGGGACACAAAGAAGTATAAGATATGATCTTTGTTTTCAAGGCAAAATATCAAGGATCAAGTTATAACAGAGTAACTTGCAAGATATCAATTAATGATACAATGTTAACTTAATAAAGAATAGTTGATATTCAGTTGATATCAATGACTCCATTTCATGCTCAGATTCTCTAAGAATCCTTTGGAATTCTTTGGCAAGCCATTTTGATTTACGTTTGCATAAAAATTATTAGAGGCCTGATTAGTATAAATTATTGCATGGTTATCTCTCCTCCCACGTCCTAGGCCCAGTTTTCTCAGGGATTTGTAATATGGTGCTCAGCAACTCTGGGAAAATCAAAGCTTGTCTAATCAGAAAATTTGTACTAGAGAGGAAGTTTATTAATCATAGAGTATAAGCGAAAATATTTTGATAAGTATTAAGCTCTATGAAAATGTGGCTTCATTCAATGAGCACTGGGCTCATAGTTTGAAGAGATCCTCCACTTCCTGCTGAAAAACTGAGGAAGATAGCCGTCTACACATACACACACAAAGGTGTGTAAGAAATATAATAGATAAATGATATTTGTCATTTATTATTTACTTATTACTGTGCCAGGGACTGGGGATATAGTTATGAGCCAGAAAGACAATCCATGCCTTTAAGGAGCTTACATTCTAAGGGCGGGGGGGGGGGGGGGGGGGGGGGGGAGATAATATATTAAAGTTTTGCTGCTAAGTATTTAGCATTCAGTGTGAGGAAGGGGGAAAGTTCTTTAGCCACACTTTTAAAGTTTAATCTGCATTAACATTTTCTTCATCACTTTCTTTAGATAATCAACAAACAAAAAAAAATCAAGCTTTGATTTGTAGCTTGCCAATTTCTGAGATGTAAATGATCACATTAAAAAGTTTTAACAAGCAGCTCTGAAAGCCAGTATGAGCTGTCTCCAACACCCAGATAGAGAGGCACTTTGTGGACAACTGCATGGTTTGAACTTGATGGCAGGAAAGTAAGGTAGAAGTTTAGTTCCTGGCAAGATAAGAAGAGATCTTACCATCAGAGCCCAGGACGGATTTGGGGAGTGGAGTCCAAACTTCCAGGGAGAAAGATGAGAAATCATTTAAACTCTCTGAACCTGTTTTTTCATCTGTAAAAAGAGAGAGATAATATTTGCATTACCTACCCTCCAAAGTTTTCATGAACAGAAATGGTAAATGGTGAAGTTGTTTATAAAGTTTGTAAAGCAAAGTAAAATTGTATATCACTATTGCTGCTATTTGTTATTTCACATAATCAAACCTGGAAAGGAGAAGGAAGCCATTCTCCAGCTTCAGATCATCATTTGGGAAATCCACTAGATTCCTATTGGACATGTCCTGCCCTATCTTCTCCTCTATTGGTGACTAAAGGGACTTCAAAGCCCATTTTGTATTGGGGGAAGCTAAAATATGCAAGAATTGCCTTAAAGCTAAACACATCCACTCCTGCCTGATGGCTTGTCTGAGTGAATGCACATCATAATGGGATAGGAGGGAAAACAGGAGGGAATATACCATTTCTCTTTAAATTTTATTTAGCCATTTTTCTGGAAGCTAGAGAGCAGGTGTTATTAAAGGTTTGGTGGTAGGTTGATAATGATTTCCTAAAAACTCATTCTTCATGCCCCATCCCTGGGTAGTAGGGCTTTTCCAGGCCCAGAAGAGCTAGTTAATGGCCTTGCAGGAGTCTCATTGGGTTTCCCTTGTGGGTCTGATAGAGTCTTTCTCTTACCTTTCCCTTCCTGGGGTTTGAAAATTCTGCACCCCTGCTGGCCACAAGGAGGCAGTTTTCAAATGCCAAGGGGATTTCAAATATCAACTTCTGCGTTTGGACTGAGGACCGGGAACCCAGACTGGGAGCGGTGAAAATTTAAGCCATGCCATTTGAGGTCAAGACCACTTAGGCAGGCCAGCTGAGAGACCAAGAATCTGAAAGAGGAGAGACAGAAACTCACAAGGAGATCTGGTTCCAGGGGTCATCCTTTTCACATTACCGGATGGACCAGGGACCAACGGTAGCTGGAGACTGACATCCCTGTGCCACCCTCCCCATGCACATTCAGTCACTCACTACTGTGGAGAAAGAAGACCACAGTCGACAAGTTTTTCCTGAGTTGAAAGATTTCCTGAATGAAAAGCCCCAGACACCCCTCCCCCCAGGGTATAGTGTCTCAAATTGGACCAGTACTCTTCACGCTGAGCTTTTGTATAGGGCTGGAGGCTGTGGGGAGAATCTAAGTGATGGGACTCATTCCAAAGATGACTCGAAATCTCAAGATACGCAGTTCAAATAAGCAGAAACTTCAGATAGATAGAAGGGCCTGTGAAAATATGTCTCTGAAAGTTGCGGGGGGGGGGGGGAGGGAGAGGTAGTTCTGGGCCAGTTTTTCTTGTTCTTTCACCTCTCTTCTAGAAAAGATTTTTTTTTTCTTTAAAAATTTCTGTTGGGGCTCTACAGTAAGAGAGATATTCTCCTCTCTCCCTCCCTCCCTCCCTCCCTCCCTCCCTCTCTCTCTCTCTCTCTCTCTCTCTCTCTCTCTCTCTCTCTCTCTCTCTCCGTCTGTCGTTCCCCCCCCCCCCCCCCACCCCCGTCTATTTCTGTCTCGGAAGGAGAGAGGGATGTCAAAAGGAGAGGGGTGGTAGTAACAATGTATTAAAACAATGCTTTAAATGGCGAGGGTTTGTTTTTCTGACTGCTCCACTCATTTCTCAATTCGTTCAGTCTTTTATGCAGTTAAGAAGATTGAGGGTGCTGTTCAAAATTCGTTTTTAGGTTGTTGTGGAAGTTGGGAGAAAGTGTTTTTCAGGGCTGAGTAGTTCCGTGAATAGGATGGTCTAGACTAGAAACCTATATGCACACACACACACACACACACACACACACACACACACACACACACACACACACATCCTCCCCTATTCCCTCCAAGTCATGAATTGAAGTAACTTCACAACTCATCTGAAGTCAAAGGATGCGTTCAGGGAGTAACGGAGCTGATGAGTCGCCTGTATATGAAATGCCACGTATTCTTCGGGAGTCATAAAACCACACGGCCAAGTCGAAGAGCTCAACTCTCCCTCTCCTGCTCCCGCCTTGCTGTCTTCCCCCCCCCCCCCCATCTTTCCCTCGTTTCAAACCCCACAATTTCACTCCCCCAGTTAAGAGATTTAACTCGTCAGAGAGCCCTGGGCATGAA
Source organism: Bettongia penicillata ogilbyi (assembly GCA_023548195.1). Classification (NCBI taxonomy): domain Eukaryota; kingdom Metazoa; phylum Chordata; class Mammalia; order Diprotodontia; family Potoroidae; genus Bettongia; species Bettongia penicillata. The sequence continues at coordinate 2,293,310 of JAJHZJ010000383.1, read as the reverse complement.
AGCGAGCTCAGAAAGCCGTTGGGTTCCGTGTTGCGAAAATGTGTAGCTTTTCCAGGAGACCCGAGGATAAGGGTGAGGGGAGGAGGGAGGAGCGGCGAGAGGGGGGAGGGGGACAGGGAGAAGAGGATGATAACGAGCCCAACTAGGATTTCGACGCTTCCCACCCTCCTTTAACACTAGTGGCCCGGTCGGAGAGCCAGTTCTGAAGACTATTGTCGCCCTGAAGTGAAGGGGGCCGTCGGTTACCAGACGGGAGGAGGGCTGGGGAGAGCGGGGAGTGGGGAAAGTAGCGGAGGGCGTGGGGGTGGGGCAGGGCGTAATAATATAACTAGAGCGTGCAGCTCCTCTCTTGCATAGTCAGAACACATTTCAGGGCTGGTAAGAGCACGGATCTCCTCCTTCAATCTTCAACACGCACTCACCACATACTACTTTCCCCTCCTCCTCAGTCCCAGTCCGCCCCCTCATCCCCCTCCCCGCCCACCCCCATTCTTGGAATTGTGTGGAAAAATTCTCAGCAAAACCTCCCACCTCTTCCCGCCCCCCCACCCCCTTCCCTTTCCCCCTTTCCTCCACGGCCCCTAAACTCTTTGTGAATGAGGGCAGGGGAACAGGGACCCTTCCCCCCCGCCCGAGGACCACGGCCAGACTGCCGCACTCAGAGGATTGTTTGTTAATAGTCCAATTAGATAATTGCCATCTTTCACTCCTTTCGCTCTACATTTCCCATAAAGGAATGAATAAGGAGAGCAGCATGAAGAGGGCTTCTGCCCCGGCAAGGTGACAAGAAGGGCTGGAGCATGCTCTTTGCACAAGGCCATGTGCTTGAATTGAATCATTGTAGCCTAATCAATGGTCTTATTGGATTACTGGCTGTTGCTTTTCTCAAAGATATTGTAGCAGAGACAATGAAATAGCTAGGAGAAAACTTTTTTTTTTTAAGGTGATCATGCAGTTTAGATTCTCTCTCTCTCTCTCTCTCTCTCTCTCTCTCTCTCTCTCTCTCTCTCTCTCTCTCTCTCTCTCTCTCTCTCTCTCCATATCTGAATAGAAAGCTGGCGTCTCAATGGGCAGCCTCAGGGCTGTTGGAGGTGCAAAATTTTTTCTTTTAATCCATTGCTACTAAAAAAAAAAAGGAGCGAGGGAAGTTTAAGATGGCTGTCAGCATGGAGGTGTGTTAAAGAGTTCTTCTTAGCTCTTAATGTGGGAGGGAGATTCTCTAAGCAAAACTTTCTCTTTTTCTGATTTCATTTTCTCCCAAGAGGGACTTTTCCCTCCTACTGAAGGATGTATGGGGGGAGGGGAGGGGGGTGTCTTAGTTATTGTCTTTTTTTTTTTTTCTAAGTAGCTTTATTCAGATGTATCTGGCGTGTCTTAAGAAAGCCCCTTTTAGTCAGTTTATAATCTGGAGGGTCAAAGGCAAACTGGAAGTTAATAATGGCTGCTAATGGTGCTTACAATTCAGGATGAATCTTGTCAAAAGTTTTTCTGGAAGTCTGGGTCTTTGATTGTGTGTTTCCTGAAAGCAAGACCAATCATTTCAGTTTATTCACTGGCTAAACTCTACTTGATTGGGGACAAGCACAGAAACCATCCATTACGATCTGATATATTATCCAAACAATTTAGTGTATTCATGAGGTAACCGAAACGTGGAGGCTGTGAAATTACCCGTAATCAATTGAAACAGCGAGTGTGCGTCCCTCTGGGTGTCCAACATCTCTATGTCTCAGTAATAAGGCAGGCAAGAAATCATTTCAGAGTTGCACTGTTCGCTATCTGATCGTTGGGCTGGGGAAAGCTGGACAGTCCTATTAGAAGGCTGGGACTGATGAGACTGAATCGCAACTCCGCTGGGAACCACAACACGACAACCTGCATCTCCAGGAGTGTATTGCAGACCCCACTGTGCTGACCACCAGAGGCTTGTGCCACCGCCAATCTCGTTTCGCTAGTGGTGGCTTTTTTTTCGTCTTCTCCTCTCCCCTCGGGGTTCCTGTGGGGTGTATTTTGTGGGTGCGTGTGTGCAGTGGGGTATTCTTATCCCACCCACCCACCCCCTTTTTTTTTTTTTTGCCTTTTACATGTTTGGGAAACCAGACAAAATGGACGTTAGATGCCACTCGGACGCTGAGACTAATCGGGTTTCGAAGAATGGACATAAGGAGGGGAAAGAGAGCAAGGGGGGCGAAGGGAATATCTCCACTTCTTTTCTGAAGGAACCTCCGGGCACTTTCTCCTCGTCTGCCGCCTCGGAAGATTGTAATAAGAGTAAATCTAATTCTGCCGACCCGGACTATTGCAGAAGGATCCTGGTTCGAGGTAGGGGATCCGAAAGGAGAAAGACTCTAGGGCTTGGGTATGTCCAGAGAGACGATTCGGGAGGATAGGGTCGCCCCTCTCCCTTACCCCTTATCGGAGCCTTCGGTCCCCTTGTCCCCTGGCTTGAAGGTCTTTAGCGGGTGCTGAATTTTCTCTTCGCATCCTGCTTGGCCATGGGTTGTGGGTGATGGTGTATGTGTATGTATATATGTATGTGTATGTGTATATGTGTATGCAGGAGCGTGAGGGTTGGGGGTGGGGACCTCTGAGATTATGGATCGGCTTGGACTTCGGGAGAAAGTTGCGGGCCGTGGGACCCCACCCTCTGCCTTGCTCAGACTCTAGCCGCTGGCCTTTTGGGCCAGATCATCCTCCTCTCTTCCTAGCCTTCAGAACTTGGCGTGCTGGGGCCTCGCCCTGCTCCCGGACCCGAGGGTGGGGAAGGTAGGCGGGGTGGGGGCGGAGAGGATCTTTGGGGAAAGCCGATGCATTGTAGGTTGCAGCCGGAGAGAAGGTGGAAGAGGAGGCCTCCGACCCCAGGTTCCTGTGGCAATCACCTTTGAAAAAAAATGGGTCGGAGGGAGGCAGAGATGGAAATAGTCACCCGCTCCTGCCTTCCAGGCATCGGAGGTTTGAGATACACACACACACACACGAAAGAAAGAAAGAAAGAAAGAAAGAAAGAAAGAAAGAAAGAAAGAAAGAAAGAAAGAAAGAAAGAAAGAAAGAAAGAAAGAAAGAGAAAGAAAGAAAAGCCAAACTCCGGTTTGAATGGAGAAGCGGGAAATTGGTTCTGGCCGGCTGAGGGGCCTGCCCTTAGGCAGCCTGGAGACCCCTTGGGGCCGAATTGGAAGGGGGGGAATCCAAGGAGGACCCTCATTTTCGCCTCCAAGAGCGACACTGCCCCCACGTCTGCTGACCCTTACATTGGGGAAGCTACGCCCCGGGCTCCAGAAGCACGGGCTATTCCCTTTGGGATATCTTCTGCCCTCAAGGGGAAAGGAGACCCCGAGACTATGAAGAAACGAACCCCGAATATGGCCTGGTAAACAGTTATTCCTCCAGGGCGGGGTCACGGGCCCTCAGAGCACTTGGGGGAAATGGGTTTCTTGTGTGTGTGCTGGGTGGAGTGTGAGTGTTTGTGGGGACTGGGCGGGGGGGGGGGAGTGGGAAGAGCACAACTCTGGCAGGGGTCGAAGGATCCTAAGTCCGTGCCGGGTCACTCTTCTCAGTCGTCCCTGATCTTGTGAGGCCTCTTCCGAGACCGGGATGATGTCGGAGGAAACAAGGCGGCTTACCTCCTCTAGCCTTAGGGCGCCCAAAACAGAAGAGAGTGTTCGCCTGGGTCGCAATTGCATTTGGTCCTCCAGACCCTCTGTTCATTCAAAGGGATTTATCCTAACAAAGCTGATCAGACTCGTCCCCAACCACCTCCTCCCCGCCCTCCCCTGCCCACAAGCAGACAAACCAGTTAAGTGGAGTTAGGTACCCCAATATTGGAGTTCACATTTGGGTCCAGGGACACCTTTCTGTTGAGCTAATCCCCCCACTTGATCTTCCTATGGTCATTCAGCTAAACTTGGGCCACCAGCGTCACCAGCGTAGTCCCTGGAGCTTCTGGCCAGGAAAGTTGTTTAGAGGAGGCAAGGAGAGGAAAAAAGATGTAGGATGAATGGGTACTGACTACTGATCTTTTCCCCCTGTGGCCCCATCCCTAGATGCCAAGGGCTCCATCCGAGAGATCATCCTTCCCAAAGGCCTGGACCTGGACCGGCCAAAGCGGACCCGAACGTCATTCACCGCTGAACAGCTATATCGGCTAGAGATGGAGTTCCAGCGGTGCCAGTATGTTGTGGGGCGGGAGCGAACCGAGCTGGCCAGGCAGCTCAACCTCTCCGAGACCCAGGTACCAGCCCCGTGGCCCTGTCTCCTTAGGCAACAGCTCTCCATTGCCCCTAATTCTCAGCTATATCATCTCAGGGCCCCTCACCAAGTTGTAGGCCTTACAGAGCATCTGGAGAAAAGGGAAATGTCTTGGGGGGGGGGGGGGTAGGGGCAGTGACATTGGAAAAGGCAATTCTTTTCTACATACATCTGGGCCCTTAAACATAGGGAAACTCCATCTTTTGTATCCTCTGCCCTTCTGCTTGGCACAACACATGCACATCCAAACTGCACCCGCCCCCCCCTGCAACATACACAGAATAATTTATTAGTCTCTTGTACTCTACATGTCGCTGATTCCCACCCTGCTTCTCGGTATCCCAATTTGGTTCTGTCCTACAACTCTGTCTCTGTCTGTTGGTGATTACAAAAGGAGGAAGAGAATGAGTTAGCCAGAGCTGCTGAGATTCTCTCCTGGGTAGAGGTCATTTCCCCCCTGGGCACTTTACTTCTTGTCTCTGGCCCTAATAGAGCCTTATCAAATATTGTTGGTTCCCTAACACTTCACCTCACTTCCAGGACAAAGCCTGGGGCTTTGAGATTTCTTTCAATGAGAGGGATAAAGGTTGTTTTTATGATTTCTACCCAAGATTTCCTGGTCTAACCATCTAGGAGCCTTCCTTTAGCCATGTCCTGATTTCTTTTCCTTTACTCCTGTTGGTTTTGACTCAGTATGAGCAAGATGAGTGTTTGGGAAAGTGAGCTCCAATCTGGAGTCCTTTTTATTTTGGGGAGTCTTCTCTGTGTATATGTGCAGTGCAAAGTGTGATCACATTTGGGGACAAGGCCTCTTTATCCTCCAAACTCTTTCTTCCATGTCATGGTAGGGAAAACAGCAGTTTGGGACCACCTGGGACTTTGTTGTCAGATTCGATCTATAATCTATGATGGAGATTCAAGAGTTTTCTTCCCCTCTGGAACTTCCCTACACCGGATTCCAAATAGCTCAGAAGTTGAAATGGGGTGTCAGTATTTCCTCTAATGAAAGGACAGGACCTGAGGTTTGGTTCCAGGAAAGGAAACAGGGGGAAACCAGGTGACTCAAAGAAGAGCTCTGGTTTAGCATTCTTTTTCTAGTGCCTACTCTGCACCCCTACCCCCCTCCAAAGCAAACAAAACAAAACCAAAACAGACCAAAAACACTTCTCAGAAGCTGCCAATCCAGGGACAGGGATCATAAGCAGAGCTGCTGCTACTCTAGAGCCGGAAAGAAAAGCAAAATGGGAAGATAGGAAGAGCCCTACGACTCTTAAAAGCCCCTAGGCTGTAGGAACAAGTCCCAGCCAGTCTTTTCCAACTTCCGATTCAAAAGTTAATGGGTATAGGATGGTGGTGGTGGTAATGGTAAGGAGAAGGAAGATTTCAAAGTGCCTATTACTGACTTCTTCATCATTTCCCTATGTAATTCACTGCAAACACTTGGAATCCCTCTCCTTCTTGGTTTGATTTGACTGGATTTGGGTGATCGAGGTTGAGTGAATCCTGTCTTATTGTGTTCACTCAGGGTGATACTTCTTTAGGGAGCTTTAGACTTTCCAAAATGTAAGGCTTTAACTCCGGTGTTGCGGGGCTTCTCCAGGCCCCTCATTGTGTGTGTGTGTGTGTGTGTGTGTGTGTGTGTGTGTGTGTGTGTGTGTTTAAATCTGAGATACATTTTGGTCTTAAGAAATCTTCCTAAGATTCGGGGCAACTGTCTTGCTTCTCCAGAAGCGTGAAGGTAGAAAGAGACCTAATTCATCCACTGTCTCCCCCAAATACAATTCTAAAAATCCTAGATCTACATTCCTCCAGCAATCATGAAATTCCTTGCCCCTATTTGTCTCTATTTGAGTTTTAAGACTATCACCGTTACCCAGCTATACTTCTAAAGGTCTTCCTTGCCTCCATCCCTAACCCTAGGAAGGCCGAGGGAGAAGTCACCGGTAAGGGGTGCGAGCCTGTATGGGTGGACTTGGGGCATCCTGTCCCTCCCGTCTCAATCCTTGCCTCTGGGAAATTGGAAGAATGTAAGGAACTAAAGGGGCGAGTGGGTAGAGAAACTTGTCAGTGCAGTATCTGTTTTTGTTATTATTATGATTTTGAAACGTTTCACGATCTGGCTATGGTTGGGCTGCAGTCACCCGGAAGTTCAGCCAGGAGATTGTGATGAGTTTGAACTTGGTCGAGTTGTGTTCCTCGCCCGGGTCTAGGTTCCCTTCGGCCCATGGGTGGAGGGAAAGGGATAGTGGGTGGTTTCTAACTTCCTGTGTCCTCGCAGGGCGTAGACCGCGTCCCCAGGGTCCTCTAACTGCCTCTCTCCCTCTCTCTGCCCTTTCTTCCGGCTGCCACAGGTGAAGGTGTGGTTCCAGAACCGGCGCACAAAGCAGAAGAAAGACCAAGGCAAAGACTCGGAGCTGCGCTCCGTGGTGTCCGAGACGGCTGCCACTTGCAGCGTGCTCCGGCTTCTAGAACAAGGCCGCCTCCTCTCCCCGCCGGGCCTGCCGGGCCTCCTGCCCCCTTGCGCCACGGGCGCTCTGGGGTCGGCCCTGAGAGGCCCCAGCATTCCGGCCCTGGGCGGCAGCGGCAGCTCGGGCTCCGGCTCCAGCTCGGCCTCTGGCCCGGCGGGCGGTTCCTCTCCGCACCCCCCGGCCGTGAGTAGCGCGGCAGGGCCCGCCTCGGCCTCAGGACTGCATCCCGCCCCAGCCGCTGGCCACAGTCTCTTCAGCCTGCCTGTGCCCTCGCTCCTGGGCTCGGTTGCCAGTCGCCTCTCCTCCAACCCCTTGACAATGGCTGGCTCATTGGCCGGGAATTTACAGGAACTCTCCGCCAGATACCTGAGCTCCTCCGCCTTTGAGCCCTACTCCCGGACCAACAATAAAGACGGGGTGGAGAAAAAAGCACTGGACTGATTTTAAGTATTTCCATGTATTTATATTTATAGTATCTATTGTGCTTATATTTATGGAATCACACACCCAAGTCTCCCTCCCCGGGCAGTCCCCCTCTTCCCACGCGGTCTCCAGACTTGTCTTTTGCCTCTTTGCCTCACCATGTCTTACAAAATAATTTTACCATTCTAATTTTTTTTCCCTGCCTTGCTTTGGTTTACTTCCCTCCCCACCCCCACCCCTACCCCTAATTTCTATCTAAACGCAGGAGAGATCCAAAGATCTGAGAAACACACCCTACTCCCTTTCCCCATCCCTCCACCCCGAACCTGAGGGAAAGGAGCCATCCGAATCCAAAGGAGCAGTACTGTTGGTAGGAATAGTGGGGAGAAGGCTCAGCCTGCAGCCTCCCGCCGACCCCGCAGCCGCCCGTGTAGGGTGGAAGATTTACAGGGTTTCCTAGAGCCCAGAATTGGTATACTCCTTCTCGCAAGTAAGGAATAGGAAACTCCCACCGTCTGAGTGAGCCATACAGGAAGTGAACATCAGAACGCTCGGCGGTCACTAGGCCTTATAGATTTCTCTAGAAAGCCAGGGACCCTGCCTAAATTTCCCACAGAACAAGGAAGAATCGCCTTCCTCCCACCCCCCTCCACTTTAGGGAATCTATGGATAGGACAGGCAAGAGAGTTGCTGAAAACCATCCTCTAACGACCACCTCCATAATACTAACAATAATGAAGATGATGATAGCGATACTAATGATAGGGAGAATAATAAGGATGGATTATTGCTAAGTAATTAAAAATGAATCCTAACTGTACTCCAAGACTAGATGCAACTTAACTATTTTTAAAAAATGATAATTCTGAGTCTGGAAGGCAAAATCTTTTAAAAGTGCTCCAAAACACAATTTTCTAGGCAGGGTAGAATAAATGGGACTGTGAGTTTGAAAAGAAATTCGACAGGAATGAACGAAGTCAACGATTTATTTTCTAAGAAATTCTCAAGCAACTCCCTTCCCCCGCCTCCAGTCTTGCAGCAGAAACAAACTAGGTCCCTCACTGAGGAGCATCTATGGAAAGGACACCTTAGAAGCCTCAGAAGACCAAATGTTAGTCAGAGAGCGGACACTTTTTAGAAGCTATCGTTTGTACGAAAATGGAGCAAACAATAGGCATTGCAGACTATAAGCCTTTCCATTTTCATAAGAAAATGAGGTAAAACATAATTCCTTTTTTCCTTGCCCTAGTTTCACGAAGTACCCATATCTTTAAAATCTAGGAAAACAAACATGGCCCCGTTACTTAAGCATCTGGGGCAGTTGGATAGTTCTGCTGCTTCTCCCTGGTCCTTTAGAAATCATCTCAATCGAGAGAATTACCCCATCTTTCTTTATGATGATGAAGACGATGATGGTGAAGAGAAAGGAAAAAGTTGTAATAGTAGATGTATGAAAAAGAAAAACTTCTCTCCCCGCCCCTCCACCCCCATCCCCATGAAATTTGTTTTTGAAGGGTCAGAAGGTAGTACCAGGCGGAGGTAGGGGCCGATAATCTCCCTTCTAACCAGGCAGACATAAACTGTGCACCTCACTCAGTCCCATGCCACCTATTTCTTTAACCAAAACAGCCAACAGACGAAACCGTGAGATACCTTACGATCTAGAGTATATTAGAATCCATCTGAAGAGCGCCCAGAACAAAATTTTGAAAATAGTAATTTTATTGTAAATTATTTACGTCGGGAATTTTTTTTGCTTTGTTTTAGGAAATTAGTGGAAAATTAATGAAATAATGATTCACATGCGGGTAGGTGTCACCCAAATCCTGGCTACTAACTCTGTTCTGAATGTTTTGGATATTTGGATGTTTTGTATTTATGTGGTGAGAGTGAAATATATCTATGATGATTGATTAACGTCTATTCTCGTCTTGTATTTAAAGTAGGGGGAGGACCCCCTAACAAATAACTGTTTGCTAGTGCTTATGATCCAGGCAACGAACGAACCACATTTAGTTGTCGGTGCTCTGTTTTCTGTTTTCTCCGTGAAAGTTCATATTGGGAAGATTTTCGACTTTCCGAAAAAAAAATAGGCTTATTCTGAGTCTCTCTGTTTTTGACTCTGGGTTGTTTTGGGTTTTTTTATAAATTGATTTGTTACAGGGTGGGATTTTCAGAAGCCCTTATAGCCCAGGAACTCCCTACCTTCGTCGTCTCTGCTGTTTTCCCAGCCATTTGGGCCGTAGTCTGGATTTATCTTTTTTGCCTAAGGTTCAGTTTGAATTTAACTTTCTTTAACAATTTTGCCGGGAACAGGCCAAGAGGCAAAGTTCTCTTTCCTTTCGAGTTTGAGTTTGTGTCAACTCTCCCTCTGTCATGAAAGCTCCAGACACCGAGGGACAGAAACGAAACATCTCGTTGGATGTTAATTTCCTGCAAAACATGCGGACTTTTCTCCTCCTAGAACCTCTACGGTATCTTGAGTGCCGGTATTACAAACAAAGCCGAGAGCTCAGGGAGGGGGTTTCATGATTCACTAGCCCAAGTCCAACGATTACAAGTAAACTGCTTCTTTGAGGTTACTTGGAGCAAGCAGGAACTTGGTTAGGGTCTTCCTGAGCTCGTGGCTGCTGGGGGCAGCCTGGCCACAGATCTGGGAGACTCCCTTGTACTCTGCTTCCTTCTTCCAACCTCCTTCCTCTACTTAGGGCTTGAATACAGGAGACCCTCAGGAAAAGTCTGAGGATGAAGCTAATGAGGACTTCAGGAAGAGAAGGCTCCTCACGGTCCCCAGTCAGACGTCTCCCACCCCACCTTCCCCGCTCCTGGGCACCAAAGCAGTATATATATACTAATGTAGACACACACACGGGTAGGGAACGGCAGTTCGAACTTCTGATTTCATTGATTGGGTGTAGTAATTCTCCAGGAGGAAACGGACTAGCAAGGCAGACGCGTAAAACTATTGGGCAATTTAAAGTCTTAAGAGACTTGGCTAAGTAACTTGTCCTGGGCCGCAAGGTCAATAGATGACAGGGATGATGACACTTGAAGGTAGGTCTCACTAACTCCTAGACTGGGAGTCTATCCGCCACCCCATCCGTGGTCCTTGAGTCTGTGAACTGCCACACACTCGCACCCAAAACCACATATATACTCAGGGAACGTTTAAAAAAAAAAAATCCCAAACCACCCTCATCCTGAACCAAAGAATTACATGATGGGGAACACTTAAGGAGTGTTTGCGGGGTTCTACATAGGTGAGGGTAAGTAAGAGCAAGGGTAAGTGAGGTAAGACTCTTTCCTAAGTCTATCTGGGTGCCCGCGGAGATAGCCAGCGGGGTGAGCCCCTGGGCGTCTGGTTCAGCTGATGTGGTCTGGGAGTCGAGGTTAGGGAAGAAGGATGGGGGATGGGTGGGGAGGGGCGGGGAGGGGCATCCAGGCCCCTTTGGCAGCCACGCCCACACTTCCCGCGCTGATCTTCAGTAGATCCACAGTAGCTAAAGGCATCCACGTGCCATTCGAAATCGGTCGGCGGGGCTGCGTGGAAGGGAGATCCCGTGACGTGAATTGTGCAGGCGCTTTGGCCCAGTTAACGGTTTAGCGCCACATCGATTTGTTTTTCACTCCCCAATTTAGAATCCTACCTTTTAAATTGACCAACTGACCGCATTTCTCACCCCTTGGAGAGGCTATGCAGCTTCCTTCATCCCACCCTAGCTGTCTCCCTCCACCTTCCTATCCAGATCCCACCGCCTCGGTTTGTGGCCGGGTGGGCCAAGGGAGGAGCCACTGAACTGGGAATGAGTGTAGTTCCCTAAACTCTTTGGGCTGGAGGTAGGAGTGGGGTCGGAAGGGGGATGGGAAGAGAGAAACAAGGCAGGGGGGTAGAAGAATTTTATCATAACAAAAGAAAACAAAATGCCAAAGCCCCTGGGTCGCGAAAACAAGTCCAGCTTCCTCCACAGGGAACCAACGTAAGCCTCCCCAAATCTCTCTCTCTCTCTCTCTCTCTCTCTCTCTCTCTCTCTCTCTCTCTCTCTCTCTCTCTCTCTCTCTCTCTCTCTCTCTCTCTCTCTCTCTGTTTTCTTCCCCGCCCCCCCCCATAATTTCTTGGCCCTAAAGAGACTGACACCACATTATACATACTAACCCGCTAACCCTTTCCAAAGTGGTCTTCTACCGCCCTCTCAATTCCCTCACCTCTCCCAGGACTCTATGCACCCCCTCCGCTCTCCTACCATCCCTCTCTCTTCCCCAAGAACCTCTTCTCCCTCTTCGGCTTTGGGGAAGAACCGCAGGGAGCTCTTCTCCCCGCCACTTAGAGAGTCTAATTGTTCTTAAAGAGCCTCTTCTGAGGAGAAAAAAAATCACAATTTTAATTAAAAAACATTTACAGACAATTCATTTAATTTTAGCGACTGCCCCCCACCCCCCACCCCCCCCTTTCGTCCGCCTAGGAGAGCCCAGTGTTTCCAGCGAAGCGTCTTGGCATTTGAGGCCTCTGCCTAGTGCCTCGAACTCGCCAACTTGCGCGAGAAGGGAAGTGCAGCGGCGGTGAGTGGCACCTGCCCCTTTCTCTGAGTGGATGGCGAGGAGGTGCCAAGTGAGGGTCAGGGAGAACACTCTCGTGGGAGTAATGTGTTTTAAAAGAACTCTCTGTTCCTCTCCTGAACAAAGGGGCACCTAAGTTGCATAAATGCAAAGGCAAGAGAAAGAAGGAAAATAAACCAGCATCTTCGGGCTTGGACGTGTGTGTGTGTGTACGCGGAAATGAGAGTGACAGGAAACTTAAAGGAAAACACTGCACCTGGAGAACCTTAAAAAGAAGTATTTGTGGGTTCAGACAGGGTTACCAGTCTATACCCAGCCTAATTGATTGAGTGCTGGAGTCCTGGTGCTAAGGCAGTTGGGAGAGATGGGAAAAAGTTCAGGAGTAATCTGTTTAGAGGGGATTTCTCATCTTCCTTCCTCAGAGTTCGAGGAAGAGTCCTGATTTTCAGACCAAATTGTCGGTCCCGGACTCCCTGTCCTGCCACGCTGCCAAGGCAACAGATAATGTCAGCTGCCACCACTCTCTTTTACTTCCTCATGCTTTTTTGCGGACAGTTCCTTGGAAAGAGTCCTGGACTGAGAATGAGAAGGTTTGTGTTTCCAGGGGGCAGCTGTCTTAACTAAAACTGAAATTTGAGGTAAGGCACTTACTTCCCCCTCTCTGGGCTTCAGTTTGCTCAAATGTAAAATGAGATGATTGGACTAGGATCAGGGACCCTCTAGGTCCTCAGGTAAGGCCTTTTGAACCTAAACTTTACAGAATAAGCCCCGATTATAAAAGGAGTTGTTCTGTAAAACTTGGACTCAGTCAAAAGCCTGAACCCAAGAACCTAGAAAGTCTCATGTGGCCTGGAAGTCCAAGTTTCCCCACCCCTAGTAGATGGTCTCCAAGGTGCCTTCCATGTTTTAATCCTGTGAAACCTGCTGTAATTGTTTGCTTCAGGTCTCCCACTCTTTTGGAGTAATCAGTTTTGTTCTCCTTTGACCAATTTGGGGTGAAGACTGTTTTCCTTCTTTGGGGTCTTATTATATATCATATAATAATTTTCTCAACAAGCCCTTTTCCTTCTTCTTCTGAATGACTACATCATTCCAGTCTTCTTTTTCCGCACACCTCCACCCACCCAAGAACCATATAGAGGAACAGATGGTAGAGATTGTCCCCAAAAGTGAAAGGAACTGATTGCTTAAAGACTCAGAGCTCACCAAGGGCATACCTAGGAAACATGACAAACTCCCCACAAACAGCTCACTGTCTATTTCTGTGTCCCGTGATTTAGGCCTTGAAGAAATCTTAGAGATAATCATATTCAAAATTATCACTTGACAGATGAGGAAACTGAGACCCAGAGAGTGATTTGCTGTAAGATTACCCAAATTCAGGGGATGATTGCACTTTTCACAGTACGGCAGAAAGAGGGTTGAGTTTGGAGTTAGAAGAACTGGATCTGAATCCTGGCTCTGTTTCTAATTCCTTGTGTGACTGTGGGGAAGTCACTTAACTACTCTGGGTCTCAGTTCTTCAACTATAAAATGAGAAGTTTGAACTAGATGTCATCTGCAGTTACTTCCATATCTAAATCTATGTTCCTGTTTAGAGAAGAATTGTTAATAGAACTTTGGACTCAAATCAAGAGAAGAGAGTTTGAATTCAATTCAGGCTTTAACCAATTTTAACAAAATTTTGACCAAGAACCATAACTTCTCTGTGCCTCAGTTTCCTCACTTGTAAATGAGAGAAATCATACATCCACTCACCACAATAAGATAATATATGAGCTTAATTTTTACACTGAAAAGTACCTTGCATAAGGGGTTAATACCGGCATGTCCACTTTTGAAAGTCTTTTCTCCTGAATGATTCTGGTTTATTAAGGGAAAGCAGTAGACGACTGAGGCTATTTTCCCATACTACAGGGAAAGTATATTGATAAATGAAACAGATACAAATTTGCTATTGAACTCTGCTCAGTTTAGTTACCTGTCCTCTCACTATGCAGTGGCAGTAGGGGTGGCAGAAGACAAAGTTTTTCCATGGTTTTTCTGGAAGGTACTAAAGTGTAAACCTCTCTTGGAGAAGAAAGCATCATCCTGGGGCAAGACCAGTGCTGGTCTTAGATTGGAAAAAATGAAAAGTATCTCAGTGAAAAACATGAGGATGGTAGAAACCAATGATATAGTAGATGAATTAGACCCATGACCGTTTAACAAATCCCTTTTCTGTATACTTTGTGATAATTAGTGAATTGGAAACATCATTAGTTGCTTGAAAGTGTATCTGTTCTCATCTAGAACCAATGCAGGAAAGGCCTTATTTTGTATCCTTATTCATTTCCAAATCTAAAAACCAAACGCATTCTCTATCCTCTACACACAACATGTTCTGAGAGACAATGTACTCTAATAAGAAAAACACTAATCTGGCAGTCAAGAAACTTGATGCGTCTTTACTCTTCACCAGGACTTTGTCTACAATGCTCCAGAAAAATCTCTTCCTCATAGGCTCAATCTAGCTGTGGACTTCACACACAGGAAGTGCCCATTTGCCCCTTTTACCACTCCTTCTGGTTCTTTCTAGAACTTTCCTTTAATGAGGCCACCCATCCATGTCTCCTCTCCAGAATGAACTCCTGACTGTCTTCCCAGACTTTCTTTACTTGGTCCCACCCTGGGTACCTTCATCTCCATCTACCTTTATGCTTTCCTTTTATTTTGTCTTGGAATATAAGCACCCTGTGAACAGAGACTATCTTTATGCTTGTATAAGTGTACCCAGTCCTTGGCTAAATTGATCCCTAGCACATAGTTGGTGCTTAACAAATGCTAGTTTATAAAGGCAGGTTGATGTTGTATGCTAAGTCTGGAGTCAGAAAGACCTGGACTCAGATATTAGCTAGCTATGGAACCCTGGGCAAGTCACTTAAGCTCAGTTTCTTCAACTGTAAAATGGGAATAATAAGTGTCCATCTGCCTCACAAAGTTGTTATAAGAATCACAAGAGAGAATATTTATAGAAATCATCTGGCACATAGTAGGGACTATGGAAATGCTTTTTTCCTTCACCTCTTCTTGACTTGCTTCTTGCTTAGTCTAACCTGCTGTCAGGTAAATTGTTTCACTTTGTGTGTCTCACATTTCCCATTCACAAAATAAAATGAGCTGAGAAGCAGCTGTGGTACGTGGTAGTCAAAAGTGCTAAATTAGAGGGAAGCTCCATGACTTGGAAAGCTGACTTAGTTTTTGCTGTTCAGTTGTTTCAGTCTTGTCCAATTCTTTGTGACCCCATTTGGGGTTTTCTTGCCAAAGATACTGGAGTGACCTACCATTTCTTTCTCTAGCTTATTTTACAAATGAGGAAACTGAGGAGAACAGAGTTAAGTGACTTGCCCAGGTCGCAAAGCTAGTAAGTTTTTGAGGACAGTTTTGAACTTGGTTCTTCCTAATTCCAGGCTGATACTGTGCCACATGATTGCCCTCATGTATGACCTTGGATAAGTCTTCATTTTCTCATCTACAACAGAAGAGGGGAGGGTGGTTCAGAGTAAGAGATCTCTATGTTGCTTCAGTTTCTAAATCATAGGATTGTATATGAACTACATTTATATACTCTCTGAATACAACAGTCTATGATTCTTTGATAGCTATATGACTGTCCTATAACTGGACTGTGCTTGTGTTTGAACAAACTCCCCAAAGTGGGCATTTGTTTGTTATTCTTGTCATTACCTGGAAATGTCTCCTTAGTCAGTAGTGAGAAGATGAAATCATTTTTCTCTTAGCTGAAAGTATCTGTTATTGACTGAACAAAGTCTAAGGTGTAATGGGGAAAAATACTGTCCCAGTTCTGTTAGTTTTCTTAGTCAAATCCAGATCTTCCTGACTCCAGGCCCAGCCAACTTGGGTATCATTTCAAGAAGTCTCTCTTTTCTCAGCAAAAAATATAGCAAGACCTGTATGAACTGATGCAAAGTAAACTGAGAAGAACCAGGAGATCATTGTGTACAGTAACAGCCATGTTGTAATGATGATCAACTAGAAAAAAACTTGGCTTTGCTGCTTAATACAATGATCCAAGACAATTCCAAAGGACTCATGATGAAAAATGCTATCCATCTCCAGAGAGAACTGATGAACTCAGAGTATAAATTGAAGTATAATTTTCTCATTTTTGTGTCCATGTGTATGTGTGCACGCATGTGCATGCGTGTTTGTGATATGGCTAATATGGAAATGGTTTGCATGATTTCACATGTATATAATTGTTATCATTTTGCTTGCCTTCTCAATAGATGGGGAAGAGGTGGGAGGGAGGGAGAGAATTTGGAATTCAAAATTTAAAAAGCAAAGGATGCTAAAATAAATAATTTTTTAAAAACAGAAGTCTCTTTTTTCAAACTGCTCTGCTAAACAATTCAAGTATTGGCTGAATCTCTCTGTGTGTGTGTGTGTGTGTGTGTGTGTGTGTGTGTGAGAGAGAGAGAGAGAGAGAGAGAGAGAGAGAGAGAGAGAGAGAGAGAGAGAGAGAGAGAGAGAGAGAGAGAGAGAGAGAGAGAGAGATGCCAGGGTGTCGCAGCTTACACCAAGCTGTAATCTGGAACACACCATACCAAAGTGTGTGGCCTTGGACCTCCACCAAGGTCCAGTCACAGCAGTTTAGAAGCCAATTCCTCACAGCTGAACTAGGTAATTAGAAAAGCCATCAACATCCCACGTTGAAGTCTCAGCTTAAATCCTTTCTTTTCCTTCCTTCCTTCCTTCCTTCCTTCCTTCCTTCCTTCCTTCCTTCCTTCCTTCCTTCCTTCCTTCCTTCCTTCCTTCCTTCCTTCCTTTCTTCCTCCCTCCCTCCCTCCCTCTCTCTTCCCCTCTTCTCTATGTCTCTGTGTCCCCATCTTACTTTCTCTCCTTTTTATCCTTTTAGTTGTCATTCTAGGTACCTTCCCTCCCCTTCTTCTTTTCCCAGAACTGAGGAAAGAAGACCTATCTCCAGTAACCAGTTTGCTAGAATTTGGGTAATTCACATCAAGCCTTGCCTTAAGCACGAATTTGATAGGAGTTGAAGGCAATAAAGTCAGCAATACTGAGAAGAGAAGATGGGGGGTTGCTGGGGTGATGGGGTACTCAATATGTTTTGCAGGGAAGCAAATGAAGAAAGAGCAATAGGGGGGATAGACATGTGAATGGTCATAGAAAGGAATTAAGGAAAATCTGGTGGGTGGGCAGGATTATATCCAGAAATAACTTTAGTGTAAAAACAAAAGACATCAATAAAACATTTTAAAAAAGAAAATAAATCTACTTTCATGGGGAGGACGGCAGTGGAGAAAGGGATTTACAGAAAGAGGGGTTCCCCTAGGGGCAGAGCTGTACAAAATGGAGATAAAGCAAAGGCAGAAAAGGTGGAAATTCTTGGTGCCTGCTAACCACAAAAAACAATAACAATTTACACTTATATAGAGCTTCATAAAAAGTACTTTATAAATATTAGAGTTGAACAATAATCTTGTGAGTCATTCTCCTCTGTTCTGATACTGGAATGAGAGGAGAAGCAGCTAGGTGTCATAGGTGGGCCTATGGAGTTAGAAAGTTGGATTTAGAAATACCTGAGTTCAAATCTGGTCTCAGATACTTACTAGTTGTGTGATCTTGGTCACTTAACCTCTGCCTGCCTCAGTTTCCTCAATTGTAAAATGGCGATAATAATAGCAACTACATACCTCACAGGGTCTTTACGAAAATTAAATGACATATTTGTAAAAAGGATTTACAGTGACTGGCATATAGTAGGCTCGATATAAATGCATATTTCCTTCATCTTATTGGGGAAGTACTGGACTCTGAAGAGCCCAGGGAAGGAAGACTATGCAGCTAGTCTGATGATGACCATCTGGCATTGACCAATTTAGCAGTCCCATTCTGATCACCAGAATTCTGGTAACTGATTCTTTGGTCTCTTTCTATGCCTGGTGATTCACTTCATTGTGGCACCTTACCCCCAGACCTGGAGGCTGCCTACCTGCTCAGATGACAAACCTGGATGCTCAATCCATTAAGTGGAAGAGTGGTTCTGAGCAGACACAGGGCTCTTTGCTTACAAACCACCCCATGCCACCCCAAACACCCAGAGCAGGAAAGCATTGAGATGCTGTGTCCTGCTATACCTCCCCACTGAGAAAATGTAAAACTAAATATAGTTTGGATGATTTGCCTACTGGGCCTCAATCTAATCTGAACCCAGGCTCTTTCCCTAGCCTTTCTCAAGCTGAAATGGAAAATGGAAATTCCTTCCATGAGATCTTGAGCTTTTAAAAGGTCTACAGTAATATTGGTTGTATTAAGTAGTGGGGATCAGCCCACTCCCCAGGAATTTGGCTTTAAGCTACTTCTGGGTGGCAGAGCCACCCAGCACAACTATGGCTCCCTTCTTTAGGGCAGTCGATGGCCTATATCACTGACACCACCCCTCCTCCCTCCATCAGTCAGAAACCCAAGGAATCTCCCTTCTCACATCACGACACATCTTCCAGTATTCATCTCTACTCGCCCAACCCCCAGACCTTGTGGAATGCCCACTGGAGGGATGGTCATAAAAGGAGCTAGTTGGGGGCCCTGGGCTTCCTCTTAATTGGCTGCATTTCTTATTTCAGCTGCTCAGCTCAGTGAAAAGCAGAGGTAGAGTGGAAAGAGGGTGGGGAAGTAGCCCCTGTTACTTGGAAAGCAACAGGCTGGCCTTAAAGTGACATACACACCATCCTTGGGCTGAAGGTGATGAATGCCATCCAACTTTGGAAGAAATTGAGAATATGATGGGACCTGATAACATGAAGGACCAAAGTCTAGGAAATGAATTTATCATGTAGGGAGTTTTTATAGGATTTAGAGAGAAAGAGATCATCCTATCCAGGGGTCATTAACCTTTGTGTGTCATGAACCCCTTTGGCAGTCTACCATTAAACCTGTAGACTTACTTGGAACAGCAGTTGTGGCATTCAAAATTGAAAGAGATTCTAAATTTCAGTGAGAGATTAGTGAAAAGAAAGATTTGATTTTATACAACCTCTAACAAATTGCCTACTGTTTTGGGGGGGGGAAGGGGAGAGAAGAAAATTTGGAACTCAATGTTTTTTTAATGAATGTTATAAATTATCTTTATATGTAATTGGAAAAAAAATTAAGCCGTTAAAAAATAAAGTCTTAATTTTCCTTTTCCCATCCAAGTTTACAGACCCCCTGAAATCTATTCATGGACCCTCAGAAGTTAGAGTTAGGGTTTTAAAATAAAGGATAGAGTTAGGAATCTGCCAGGAGGCAGAGAATTAGGGTCTGATAGGAGATGTTAGGAAATCCAAGGTTAGGAATTAAAGATCCAAAAGAAGCTACAAAAGAGGGAATTGAGGCACAGAGATGGTAAGTGACTAGCCAAAGGTCATAGGAGTAGTATGGAACATCAGCATGAATTGAAACTCTGAGCTCTTGGACTGTTCTTTCTGCTACCTACTCCCTTTTTTGGTCCTGCCTCTGTTAAGCAATTGATTAAAAAATACTTGCCACAGTTGCTACAGAGAAGGATAAGAAAAAGTCCCCATCCTGAGGTGCTTACAATCATATATATGTTTAAACAAACAAATAAACTCAAACTCTATCACCACCATGGTAAATTCCAAATGGATGATATAGGAAATAAATACTAAAGACATTTGGAGAAGGAAGAAAATGGAGGCAGTCAAAGAAGGTGAACAAGGCTTTAAAAGAAGGGTAGAATATAGTTAGGTAGAGAAAAGGGGACAAAGACATTACAATCCTGAGCAAAAGCAGATAGAAGGAATGCAAAGTTATGATCAGGGAATAGTAAGGACAGATTTGCCTAATTTGGTTAGTGACTGGTTCATGTAGGGGACTAGTATGAAATAAAACTGGAAAGGCAGGAAATGTTGAATTCCAGGTTAAGCAGTTTGAACACACTTGTAGCACAGGAATTCTTAAATTATTTTGTGCCAAGGACCTCTTTGGAAGTCTGATGAAACCTATGGATCCTCTTTGAAATAAAGTTTTTAAACGCATAAAGTAATTAGAATTGAATACAAAACCAATTATATTCAATTAGTTATTAAAATATTTTTTTTTAATTCACAGATCTCCTGAAATCTATTCACAAACCCCTTTCAATTACCCTGGGGTCCTAGGATCTAAGTTAAGAACTCCTGCTCTAGACAAGATGGAGCTGTGCAAGTTTTTCAGCCAGAGAGTCATTGGATAAAAGAGGTTCTTTAGGGAGTAATTTATCTATCAGGAGCATGTAGTATGAGATTGAGAGGGAGGGAAACTTTATAAGCAAAGAGGTCAGTTAAGAGACTGTTGCAACAACAGAATAGGATGCGATGAGGTCCAGAAATGGTGTAGTGGTAGTAAAAATAAGAATCATGGTGGAAGGGAGAAAAGAAAAGAAGTATTAAAGAGAAGGAGGAGGAGGAGGAGGAAGAAAAAGGAGAAGAAAGGAGGAGTAGAAGGAGGAGAAGGAGGAAAAGAAGAAGATGAAGAAAAAGGAGAAGAAGGAGAGAAAGAGGAGGAGGAGAAGGAGGAAGAGGAGAAGAAGAAGAGGAAGGAGAAGGAGGAGGAGGAGAATCTGAAACCATCAACACAAAGATATAGAATTTGATCAGTCAATAAACATTTCTCTAGCATCTGCTTTGTACTATGCTAAGTGCTGGGGATGAAAGAACAGGCAAAAGATAGTCCCTGCCTTCAGGAAGCTCACAATCTAATGGGAGAGACAAAAAGCAGATGAATATGTACAGTCTAACTCTATACAGGATAAATAGGAAATAATTAAAAGAGGGAAAGCACTAAAGTGAAGAAGGGCTGAGAAAGGCTTCCTTTAGAGGACAGGATTTTGGTGCAGACTTAAAGGAAACCAGGGAAATCAGGAGGCAGAGAGGAGGAAAGCAAGCTTTCCAGGCATGGGAAGCAGTCAGAGAAAATACCTGGAGCTTAAAGATGGAGTGTCTTATTTATGGAATAGCCAGGAAGTCTATGTTATTGGATTGAAGAATAAATATCAGGGAGTAAGGTGGAAGGACAGTAGGAAAGGACAGGTAGGACAGTGCTAGGTTATAAAGGACTTTGAATGATAACCAGAGGTAATTGTGTTTGATCCTGAAGATGATAGGGAGCCACTGGATTTTATTGAGTAGGAGAGTAACATGATTGGACCTACACTTAGGAAAATCATTTTGGAGGATGAATGGAGGATGGATTGGAGTAGATCACAAGACATTCCACAATATCCTCACCTAAAGCATTTCTTTGCATATGTTTATGGCCTCTCTTCATCTAGAATTTTAACTCTCCAAGGAATGTAGCACCACTGTGATATTCACAGTGTCTATGGTGGCTATGAATATGCCAGCACAGTTCTGAATCACAAAATACAACAGACTCTCCACATGGAAGACAGAACCAAAACATTTATTCAAACACCAGAAAGCCAAATCCACCATAGCAACAAAGAAATTCATCTTAGTAGCAAAGAAGTCTATATACATTATCAGACCTTCCCACAAACAAACACTCACAGCTAGCTGCCTACTTCCTCTGTCCTTCTCAACTCTGACTAGTCTGACCAATTTTCTCTCAGCTCTGCTCCAGCTCCACCCCTTCCTGTCCCACCCATTCAGATTCAGCAAGCTCCTCCCACCACAGGCTTCAGGTGACTCAAACTCATGTGACTTAGGCTTTCACGTGACTTAAGCTTATTAATGGATAGGAAAGGTCTCCCTATTCCATTAAAAACACATTAATTCCATTAAAAATACATTAACAATACAAGGAAAGAAGCCACTTCTTTTATATCACCTATAGCATCTGCTACAGATTCTGCACATAGTAGGGGTTCAATAACTGCATGGGTACGGGCTGAATGTATAGCAATTTTTTTTTCCTGGGGATACAAGTTATGCACAAAATCAAATATCCTCTTACATTTTCTCTTGGGAGCATGCAGAATGATTCCTTAGCTATAGGTGTCTCCAGATCATCAACCCAGGCCAATGATGCACCTGGCTACTGTCCCAATATTACAGAGTCAACTCTAGACTTAGCTCATCCTAGTGAGCAGTAAGGAGCAGAAAAACTTATTTACAAACAACTAGAATAAAAAAAAAAAACGCACCCTTTACGCATGTAACAATTGCTTGATCTTAGAGCAATAAGTAGGATGGGACAAGTGTCTCATTTTCTGTTGTATTCATTATTCCCTACCCCTCTCCAGCCTTGCCTGGTATAAAATTCTCTATTTTTGTTCCTGGGTTGAGGAGGGAGGAAAACTTCATAAGCAAAGACATCAGTTAAGAGACTATTTAAACCATGCAAAAGAATGTGATGAGATCCAAGAATAGTGTAGTGATAATGGAAATAAAAATCATGGTGGAAGGGAGAAGGAATCCATCTGTTTCCAGTGTTCTGAGCTAGAAAGGATCATATAGGACAACTAGTCCAATACCCTCTTTTTACAGGAAGGGAGACTCAGCCCCAGAGAAGTGAAATGACGTGCTCATGACTACACATTTTAACAGGTAATTAACAATATGATTTGAATCTGTGTTCTCAAACTCCAAATCTTCCATTATATAACACTGCTTGTCTCTCTTATCTTGGTTCTTAAGAAGGGTTATGGCTTAAAAAAAAGTTTAACCTATCCAGTTAGAAATAAATGTAGTACTCCATGGAACATAAATGCATTTTAGGAAAACTTCAATAGAAATGCAATGTTGTGTGTATCTTAATTAGATGGGTAAATTTGACTGGGCAATATACTGTCAGAACCTGGGCACATAGGGGCAGTTTGAGGGGATTAACTACATTGTAAGAAGGAATGATGATGGAAGGATAGGAAGGGGCCCAAACCCAAGAGTGTTGTATAGCTGCCAGAGAATCTAATGTGATTTTAGGCATAGAGTACAGAAGCAGGAGGAAGATAATCCTGCTTTATGTGCCCTACTCAGAATAGTGGTAGGTTCTGGGTGACGTGTTAGGAAGGGCTCTTGCAGGGTTGAGAGCTTCCAGAGGCTAGTCAGATGGTGATGGGCCCTGAAATCATGCCATATGAGGATTGAGAGAAGGAACCAGAGGTATGTGGCATAGAGAAGAGAAGACTTGGGGTAGAGAGATAAGGATGTCATACCCCTCTTCACTTGTTTGAAGCTAGCATTTGTAGAGCACTTCAAGCTTTACAAAGTGCTTTATGTATGTTATCTCATTTGATGCTCATAGCACTCTAAGTTCTTTTGTTATCCCCATTTTACAGGTGAGCAAATTGAAGTTAAGAGTTTAAGTGACTTGCCCAGAGTCACAACACTTAGGTAATGTTTTGTATAGTTAGTCATATGTTATGTATATTTATGATACATATGATATATAATATGTTATGTATATACATAGATATTTTGGATTTGGATGTAAGCAAGGCAGAGTTGCACAAAGTCATCAGCCTCACTCTCTCTTCCAGAGTCATCATAATCCAGTGGCAGGGTAGAGTCAAGAAGGCTTGAGATGGCTCAGGATGCAGTGGATGACTTTGGTCTCTTTGGTGTCTAACCAAACTCTAAGTGCTCCGTATCACCTGCTTCATCTGCCTTCATGGCCGTCGGAGCAAATTGTTCTCATCTGTGCATTCCACCAGAGGAAGTCTTCACATGCTTGGGGTAGACATTCTTCTAACTCAGCAATGGATTTGAGAACCCTTGGTTACCCTCAACCTGGTTTGACCTGTCTGCCGAAACGGTTTACCGGGTTATGCCTGCTGGGCATGCTGCAGCTTCTTGGAGCCATAGGTAAGAGGTGGAGCAGGTGGACACCAAGGGTGGAAAGAGCCCTGAAAAGGCATGGGCAGTTATCACACCAAAGGTACTGTTCCTCCCTGAACACTGGGCAACATGGGAGACGCTGGCACAGGACCACTCAGCATTGTGTGCCCACATCAGAAAGGGTGCTGTTGTCTTTGAGCAAAGTGGAATTGAGACAGAACAAAGTAAAAGCAGGATGCACAAATTTGGGATATCCACCCCAAATATTCACACAGACTATCTGTGTCCAACCTGTGGTAGAGCATTCCAAGCTCATATTGGTCTGATCAGCTGTAGTCAGACACTGAAATTTCACTTTATCATGGTGATATCATTTTGGTCCTCTTTGAAGGCAAACAACCTACTAACCAACCAATCAACATACATATGCATACATACACACACACACATATGATTTGAACTCAGGTCTTCCTGATTCTATATTCAGCAATTTCTACCATTGCGTCACCTGCTCCAGAGAGAGTAGACTTGGTCTGCTTGACCCTAGAGGATAGAACTAGGGATAACACTAGGAAGTTAAAAACTTCTCAACATTTAAAGTCATGCAAAACTGGAATGAGCTGTCTTGGGTTCCTTACCAAAGAGTTCTTCAAGCAGTGGATGAAACTTTGGCTCGGAAAGGTTGAATGACCACTCACTGTAAATGTTGCAGAGGAGATCCAGGTTCCAGGTGGCCACTTGGCCTGGGAGGCTTCTCTGATTTGGAGGTTTTGTGCTTCTCTGAAGGAATGAATGCATTGCTACTCATTAGCTTAACAGATGTGCCAGGCATCAATAGAATGAACCAATTGTCTGGAAACTGACACATTTTGAGACCTATTCATCTTTTGTTTGAATGAAAACAAAGTATTTCAGATCAAATTTTTAAAAATATGGTATTTTAGCTTTCAGGGGAAAGTAAATCCTGCAGGAAAATTGTCAAAGAGCAAAACTCGTTAATAAATCAAGTGTGAAGCAGTCAGGTGACTCAATAGTTAGAGCACTGAACCTGGATTCAAGAAGCCCTAAGTTCAAATTCTGCCTCAGACACTTAGTAGCTAAGTGATACTATTTCTGGGCAAGACACTTAACTTCTATCTGCTTCCATTTTGTCATCTGTGAAATGGAGGCACCTATCTCTCATGATTGTTGTAAGGTTAACATGAAACAAAGTAAAATACTTCACACATCTTGTGTCATTATATAAATACTTGTTATTAATAAATATCTCCATTTTCTGAATCCTTCAACCACACTTCATCTATTTGTCTCTAAGGATTCATTCTGGTTTGAAGCTAAGAAAGACTGGGTCTGAGAATACAAATATTCTAAACTGATGTCTGTCCTTCTGTAAAAAGGGAAGAAATGGAAGAAGGCAGAATTGGGAGTCGGGAGACTGTTTTTAATCCCAATCTCACCACTAAATTACTCTGTTACCTTGAGCAAATCAAAGGATGGACTAGATCCTTGGCTCCTTGCTCTTGGTCATGTACTTTTGAGGGAGACAGAGAGCTTATGGAAAGAGGTTTCTGAACCCTCAAATAAACAAATATACCTTGTACAGACTCAAAAATTTATATCTCATGCAACGGTATTATTAACACCATCTGTATGTAGCACTCATCATGAATTAAACACAAATTAATTTTAAATCATGACTGAACTATTAAAGTAGTTTATTGGCATTATATGCTTTCCCAAACATAGACATATGCCATCTCATGGCATAGCTACTATAATGTTTGGCACCACAAAATATTTTGAAGTTCAAATAGTTGGGACCATACTCAAAATTGTTTTTTATATGTGAAAAGTCAAAAAGACTGTGAGCATACTAGAAAAAGTGTCATAGCTAACAAAAGCCCTGATAAATAGGTGCTATTATTATCTCTATTTTACAGATGAGGGAATTGAGGCAGTTAGAGGTTAAGTGACTTGCCCAGGGGCACACATCTACTAAGTACCTGAGGTTGGATTTGAACTTGAAGATAACGCAAGAAATACAATGTATACTAAGAAGATATTACATTGTCAGGACTGACTCCCTAAACTGTCTGCAAGTATCATATAAACTTGACTCTTCTATCTTTTTCCTGCTTGTGATATCAGTATTTAACCTTTTCCTTGTTGAGACCTATAGGAATCCAAATAAATGCATTTTGGCAGTTCCCCTAAACAGACAACTCTGAAGTAATATATGTAAAGGGTAAAAATCCACATATCTTATCGACAGCAGTGAAGTCAATACTAGCTATGCTAGTGTACCTGGAAGATACTTGCAAGTACACCATTGTCCATTGCTCCATTGGCCAACATGGAAGGTGTATTTGAAGATAACTCAAGAAATACAATGTATACTAAGAAGATATTACAGTGTCAACACTGACTCCCTAACCTGTCTGCAAGTATCATATCAGCTTGACTCTTCTATTTTTTCCTGCTTGTGATATCACAAGCACACATCTACTAAATACCTGAGGTTGGATTTGAACTTCTTGTTACTGTTGTTTTTCCTTTGCTCTTGAAGAGGATGATGACATCATGGAAGCGATGCCATGACATGCAAATGAATTAGATTTAAATGGGGGTTCTACTAGCATTCTGTCCTGCCACCACTGTACTAAATTACTTGTCTAATGTATGTTTACTGAGTGCCTGCTTTTTGTAGGTCCCTGTGCTAGTTGCTAAGGAATATCCAAATGGAAAACCAACCCAGTCCTTGTTTGAAGGAGCTTATCATCTCATGTGGCGATAGGACCTGCACACAAATAAGAATTCAGGGCAGAATATGAAAGCCCAGTGAGAGAGATCCAAGAGCTGGGGTAGCTAAGGAGGCAACTGACTACTAAAACAATTCTTGAGGTCCTATTTAGGTCTAAAATTCAATGGATTCCTCAAGTGGTTGAAGGTAAAATGACATTTCTTTGTAATTCTGAAATTGAGACTTTTTTCTTTTACAGGAAGTCAGAAACTGTTCTACATGTCATAATGTTCACATAAGCACAGTCCAAATGTCATATCATTTTAGTCTCAAAGGGAATTCAGTGATTTGCCTAATTTTCAGTGATCAGGCTATCTGGACAACTGTCAAAATGTACATTATTCTGTACTCTGAGGGCCTAGATCACAGTGAGAAAACTGGTCAGGGAATTCTCAAACTGGAATTATTTTAATTGAGTTTTTTACAAAATTGAAGAGAAAGATAAAAGTGTGTCTGCTCTTTTCAAGGGAAAAATTGATCTTTCCCAAATTTAGGCTCATCAAATACAAGAGGCTGAATGGATCATGCAATTCAGGTTTTGAAAACCTGAATCAGGTTATTGAATCAGTTGCTTAGTGTTATGTAGACAAAATAACCAATTGTTTGGCTGAAGCTTTCATGCATGTTTAGGGAATGAGAGATGGAGGATGACCTTACTTGCTATGTGACTCTGGGTGAGTCATGTAACCCTGTTTATCTTAGTTCCTTAAAAATGAGCTGGAGAAGGAAATGGCAAACTGCTCTAGTATCTTTGCTAAGAAAACCCTAAATGTGGTCATGGAGACAACTGAAAGAATTGAATAGTCACCTGCACAGGAGATGATAATTGAATGCATGGTAGTTTGTGAATATACCAAGTAAGAGGAAATAGAGAGAAAAGAAAAGGGCTATGACACAGTCTTGGGGTGACACCTATAATTAGTGGACATGACATTGAATGATGATTTAGCAAAAGGTCATAGGCAGCTAGGGTAGAGTGGTGCAGTGAATAGAATCCTGGACTTAGAGTCAAGAATTCAAATTCTGACACATATTGTATTAGCTATGTCATTTAACCCTAGCCTCAGTTTCCTCATCTTTAAAATGAGAGGATTGGACTTGGTGATTCAAAGGTTTCCTTCTGGCTCCAAATCTTTATTTAATTCTATAAAATGAAACTAATACGGCTGAATATAAGAGGTAAGCAGTAACATGAAAACCTAAAGAAGGGAGAGTACTTAGGAGGAGAGTGTGGTCCAAAGTGAAGGTCCTGGCTATGGAGAGGTCAAGAAGGATGGGGACTGAGAAAAGTTGGCATTTAAGGGATCACAGGTGTCTTTGGAGATCAGCTTTCAGCTTAGTGATGAGGCTAGAAGATGATGGAGAGGGTTAAAAAGAAAGAGAGGAAGTGGAGAGATCCAGTGGAGATGACTTTTTCAAGGCTTTTGGCTGAGAAAGGGAGGAGAGACATAGGATGACAGATAATAGGAATGGTAGTATCTAGTGAGGATTGTTTTTAAAGGAAGGGAGGAGACTTGGACATGGAGATTGAAAACTAGAAGGTAAGGATATGACAGTAGGAGTAAAGTGCTGAAGAAACAAGTTTGGCTTTGGTAAAGAGAAGAACCATCCTAAGGTCCCTCCTAGTTCTAAATAGTTAATCGTTAGTTTATTTTTATAAATTTATAAAATGAATGTATGTTATATATTTATATATATTTCGTAAAATTATATATTTATAACATATAATATATTTATTTCATAAAATTTTAAAACTAATCTCCACTGAAGTAATAGATCCTAAGCATACTGACAAATCCCATCTGAACTCAGTGATTAACTTTGGGAACCAAAGAGCAATGAGAAACATAATTTACAATGCCATCAAGCTCAACAAAAACTTTGAAGTAGCAAATGTAGGAGTGATGAAACTAAGAAAATCCTCTGCAGAAATGTTGATAACATTCTTAAAACTCCAGCTTAAAGAGGGAAGTTTCCATTTTACTTCAGATCTTTGAAAAGTCACCCTGGTGTCAAATCTTTTCCTGGTAAGAGACCACACACCAGGTAACATTTGAAAGGACTTCAATAATCAGCCTTCAGGGCTCTCGCTTCCTTGGCCCTCCCATAGCCATTGCTTAAAGCTAGTTCCAGCTATTTCAGCAGGATATGGGGTCCATTGCAGCTGTTTGAGACAAGTTTTGACTTGATTTTCACTTCCTAACATTTATCAATATTATACTGCTTAAAATTAGATTAGTGCACATGCCTGGAATAATTAGACAATAGTGCATGTTTCAGAAAACCTAGATTTGGTAATTACATGGGTGATTAGACACCAATGTAAGTGTTTTTGTTGACAGTGGGGATATCTTAATTGTATTTCAGTTTTCCTCTTTCCTTTTCATTTGCCAAGTTAGGCAGAACTTGGTCCTAAAATAATGCAGGAGAGTTAGTGCATGTCTGAATGTCAAGCTAGACATGGGAATTCAGAGAAAGTTTAAGGAACTCCTCATAAAACATTGAGCCTGGGAGAAATAGGCATGATGGAAATCTAGTCTGCTGTAAAGATGAGAGGATGACCCAGAAAAACAATTGCCTCTAAGCTTAGGGAAGAAATCAAAAACTCTTGGCTGACATCTTCACAGACAAAGGAAAACTATAGAAGGTTCATGCGTGCCCAAAGAGGTTGACTTGCAGTAAGACTGGTAGTTATTAGAAACATATGTCAGAGAAAGGTAGAAACATAAGCAACTGGAAACCTATCAGTTTCTTTTCTAAGTAGGTAGCATTAAGCATTAAAGCTTAACTTTAACAAACATTAACAGTTAAGTGGCAATGGATAGAGTCAGGAAGACCTGAGTTCAAATCCTGTCTCAGATGCTATCTGTGTTATCCCGGGCAAATCACTTAACACTGTTTGCCTCAGTTTCCTCATCTGTAAAATGACCTGGAGAGGGAAATGACAAAGTGCTTCAATATCTCTGCCAAGAAAACCCCAAATGGATCACAGAGAGTTGAACACAACTGAAATGACTGAACAATAGTAATTAAATTTGCATTAACAGCTATTTAAAATTAAAATGATAACAAAAGCTAACATTTACAGAGCCCTGTAAGGTTTTCAAAGGACTTTACTTTATCATTCCATTTTATCCTCACAATAACTCTGAGTAGATGCTATTATTATTACAATACCAATTTTACAGATGAGAATATTGAGGTGAGAGAAGTTAAATGACTTGCCCAAGGTCACACCATTAGTAAGTTTCTAAGGAATGATTCAAAATCAGATCTTCCTCATTTAAGGCCAGGGGTCTAGCCACTATGCTACTTAGCCTTCAACATTAAAACAAACAACAAAACCCCAAACTTTTCATGTTGCTATCAGGGGGAAAAAGTTGCTTAATTTATCCTGTATTCACTAAGAACTCCCTCTTCTCAAATGTTCCTTACCACCATTCTCCCAGTCACTCAGGCTTGAAACCTATGTATCATCTTTGACTCCTCATTCTTTCTCACTCCTCATTCAATCTTTTGTCAAGTCTGGTTGATTTTACTTTCATAACCTCTCTCATATATGCCCCCTTCTCCCCTTTGACCCTGTCACAACACTGATGCAGACTCTTGTCTCCTCTTACTTAGACTACTGCAATGACCTGATGATTGGTCTTCTTGCCTCAAGTCTCTCCCCACTCCAATTCATCCTTCACTTAGCTGACAAATTGATCTTCCTAAAATGCAGCTCTGACTCTCTCTCTCTCTCTCTCTCTCTCTCTCTCTCTCTCTCTCTCTCTTCACACACACACACACCATTCAATAAACTCCAATGGCTTCATCCTATGTAACCCGGACCCCTTTTATCTTTTATTCTTCTTATAGTTTACTCCCCTTCACATATTCTAAGATTCATTGACACTGATCTCTTCCAACACTATCAGATTACCATTATTTCCACTGGCATTCCCTCATGTCTGGAATGATTTCTTTCCTTCCTTCCCTGGCTTCCTTAAAGTCTCAAATAAAATCTCACCTTCTACAACATTCCTCCTTAATTTTAGTGCCTTCCCTCTGAGATAACTATCAATTTATCACACACATACACTCACACACACATCTTCCCTGTACGTAGTTACTTGTTTTGTCTCCCCCATTAAACTGGGAACTTCTTGAGAGTGGTGTCTGTTTTTGCCTTTCTTTGTATGTCTAGTGATTAGTATAGTACCTGGTATATAGTATGCACTTAGTGTGTGTGTGTGTGTGTGTGTGTGTGTGTTCATCCTTTGTTGCCGAAGAAGACCTTGCCATCAGAGAAATAATGATATGACTTGCACTTGCCTTCCTTTTTTCTGAGTGAAGGAGGGCTGTGCAGGTCACCAGCCTCACTTCTCCTCCAGAGCCATTTGAATTCAGTGACCAGATAGTCATCAGGATGACTGGAGATGACCCAGGATGAGGCAATTGGGGTTAAGTGACTTGTCCAAGGTCACACAGCTAGTCAAGTGTCAAGTGTCTGAGGTGAGATTTGAACTCATGTCCTCCTGACTCCTGCACTAGTGCTGTATCCACTACACCACCTAGCTATATATATATATACTAGTTGCATATATATACTTTCTCTTTCTAAGTATAGAGGGAAAGTCACCAAATTATTGGATAGAAAGTGATGAAATATTAACAAACAAATTAATTCAGGGGGTCATCAATAACTAATGATTCATATGCTCACTTTCTAATACTATAACATCTCCACTCTGTATACCTGCTTAATTACCAAAAACAAAGAGACTCAAATTCCAAAATAATCCAGAACATTTAAGCACAAAGAATAAAATACAACTTCAAAGGTTCTAACATAATGTATCTGCCATGTGCGTTAAGATCATACAAGATTCCTTCACATGCAACTACGGAGATAACTGCTCAATGATATTCTTATTATCTGTGGCTTCTGCTGCTCTAGAATTTGTTGAGAGTCTTTACAGGTATTTTATGGACTGTGGGGGAAGAGCTAGCATATGTGCATCTTTCTACTCTGCCATCTTGGCTCCGCCCCACCTGATATTCTTATTATCAATATTAAATAAGATATAAAACAGAGAGTTGGAGGTCTTCCTTGCTTTCTCCTGACACTGTGAAGGTACCACTGTAGGACTGCGGCTTTCCACCTGTTATCCCTTGCTCAGACCATGTGACTAGCCTTTCTTCTCTTTCTGTTATACACTTCCTTGATAATATCTTTTACTCTTGTTCTTCAGTTTCCAATTGGTTATATGGTGCTGCCCGATCACTCTTACCATGCACCTGTTCATTCCCCTTTGTGTGATGCTCATCTTTAATTCTTCCAGAAGCAGTTATATTCTAGGTCTTGCTGCCTAGCAACATCATTAAAGTGTTAGTGTTGAAAAAAATGGGTCTTTGATGTAATGGGAAGCTTGGTATCAACAAAGGTGCTTTGGAATTTCCCAAAAGCAATCTAGTCTGTTCTCCCCCCACCCTCTCTCTCTCTGTCTTTGTCTCCTTCTCTCTCCCTCTCTGTCACTTTCTCTGTCTCTCTGTTTCTCTCACCCACACATCTACTGTTGGACAAACTCTTTAAGATATCTTTCACATGCCTGCTAAAATCTGGAGAACAGTCAGTCTTCATTCATTTGGTCTTTCCTGTATGGATAGGATAGGCCAAATTCCCTTGAGGACTCTCTTCTAGGAAGCTCTATAATCTCCTGGAGCTTGAACACACAGCACAATGTCATCTTTTAATCTATCTAAAGCAGTATTTGGAGGAAATTATGACATACAAGGGATTCCTGATAGACCTGATAGGTGTGCTTACTTTCTCATTTCTATGCCATCTCCATGAGACCAATCTGTACACCTGCTTAATTATCAAAAACAAAAAGATTCAAGCTCCCAGACTGTTACTCCTCCTCCAGGATGCCCTCATTTTGCATATAGATGATTCTAATAAATATTTTGTATGAAAGGAAAAATGGGCATATAGGTCAGTAGCTATTGATGTTTTCTTGGTCATGTGTGTGTGTGTGTGTGTGTGTCTACACGTGCTTGATCTGGTTGTCTCCATCACAGTGTCTAATACTTTTGGGTAATATCCAAATCCTAGTTTTATGTGTCACCTGATGTATACTTCAGAGCGTCATTGAATGGAGTTTTTAGTCGTTTCATCTTTCAAGAAATTTTGAGTAATCTTGATCTATGGATGGAAGACACTTTGTTGTAAAAGAGCATACTATAAGGTAACATTGTGTTCTACTGAATTGAATAATTTCTTTTGTAATCAGTAAGCTATAAACACAACGGTATTTTATGTACTTTACATCTTTCAGTTAATTGTGAGATGACTAAATATGGTCTATTATTGATATTGTTTTCAAATTTCTATTTATTCCTTACTAATACCTTTGTAACACCAGTGGGTGTCACTGTGGAGTGTGTAGTTGGCCTGCCAGTATTCAATTCTTTCTGCTCTCTTCTCCTTGCTGGATAAGGGGAGAACTGAATCCTCTCTAGACCTTATTAGGAAATGGGAAATCTCTTGGGATCGTTTTAAAGTATTATCTTTTATCTGGTCATTCCCTTTTCTATCTATTCCTTTCCTTTCTGAAGACATAGTCATATTACATTATAATAACTTTCTTTTTTAGGCTGGGGACATTATAATTGCTCTCAGGTTAAGTGGTCTTTTTCTCTTTGTTATGGAATTATTATCAGATGAAAAGTTATTGATACAATTATGACAACTTGGAGCCCCCAGCTAGGAAATTCGCAACATTGAGACAGAGGTTTGCCTGTCATTCCTAGTGAAAATGTTTTTTTATCTCTAGTTAACCTCTGTTTGAGTCAGCAGTAAGGATTCAGCAAAAAAAGGGAGCAGTGTAAATTATGTCTGTCCCTGAATAGGCAGGATCGGGATTGAGGAAAAGGGTAGACTCTTTTTAGGGGACTTCCCTCTAGCCTCGAGGAGGTGGGTACAGCTTGTAGCATCAGCCCAATCCTTCTACTCCAAAATGTTTCTAGAAGCCAGACTACCCTTCTTAACCTCTGTTTTCTCTGTTGCAACTGAATCCTCATTGTGGTTTTACGTTTTGCCTATGGACCTCCTTTGCCAATGATTCTTTCTTAATTCTTTCTAATTCAGCTAATTAAATCTTGGGAGGGCTGGAGATGATGCTTCTCCTTACCTCTTGTAATCATCATTTCTTTCTTTTACTCTGATGTGAATCTCTTTGAGAACTCTCAGGTGTGACTAAAATATATTTTCTGATTCAAAGACTGTAAAACTTCCAAATCATTCTCAGATCTAAGAGGGAATGCTTGTCCCTCTGAACTACAAATTCCTGAATGACAGTCAGTTCTCAATCCCCTGTTACACCTCCTCAAGTATGCCTTCATTTTGCTTATAAATGACCCTAATAAATATTTTGTATTCAAGAGAAAAATATGCATATAGGCCAATAGTTGTTGATATTTTCTTGGTCACTTTTGGCTGAGTGGGTATCAATAAAATTCAATATTTTTCTATGCCTTTTACTATTTTGTACCTATGCCCTTCCCTTGTTTATATACCTTGTAAATCTGACCTTCAGTGCCTTCAAAATTGTATCATCTTCAGCACAGATCTCCTCTACATATTCGATATAATTCTGCTATTTTCCTGTCTTTATTTTCTTTAGCGCTGTTTCTTCTTCATTTGCAAGCATCTGAGGGACTGGGATAATAGGGACCAAATATAACCCCTCCACCCAAGCCAACCCATACTTTCTGCCTCTGGGTCTTCGCTTATTATGTTCTTTCCACAGGGTCTGTCCTTTCCCTGCACCCTGAGATCCACTTTCTTGCATCACACTCACTCTTCAAAGCTGAGCTTAGAGCTTACGTGAAGTCTTCCCAGGAGGAAGTGATCTCCCTCCTCTGTACCAGTCCTAGTACTTTGTACCTCTCTCACACACTTACAGGTTCTGCCTCTCCATGTACTCTATGATCTAGCTAGCCTCACCTTTGCCCACAACACTGTCTGGCCCAAGGGAGTATTTTTTTTAAACTTATGTTGTCAGGTCAGAGTCAGACTGGCTGCCTATGTCTCAGTTACTAGCTGTAAACAATTCTGTTTTCTATTCTCTGATATGAAAATGTGTATATTCTAAGAATAAGTGTATTATGTATGTATGTGTCCATCCATCTATCCATCTCTCTCTCTCTCTATCTATCACTTATCTACCTATTTATTTACCTATTTATCATCTGTCTACTGTTTAACTCTACCCAATGCCTGGAAAGCTCTGTCTCTTCATCTGGCATCCTCCATAACTCAGCTTACGCAAGTTTTTTCTCACTGTCTCCACCACCCCCACCGCAAACGTTAGAACCTTCCCTTCCAAGGTTACCTTTCACCTACTTTGTATAGGTCTTGCGTAATTACTTATATGCATTTTCTTGACTAGACTGTAAGCCCCTTGAAGATAGGACTATTTTCCTCTTTGTATGTTTAGTGCTCAGCACAATGCTAGGAAAATACTTAATCAGCCGATTGGTTTATTGATTGTGTCTTATATTTCTCAGTGATCTGGATAGTCGGGGGGCTGGGACTCTACTTCATTCTTCTTTGTATCAAAGCCATTCCTAAAATAAGGCCTTGGACTACTTTCTAGTAAAATATCAGTAAATATTTGCTGAAACAAAGAAAAGAGGTGAAGGGATATGGAATCCTGAAGGGTAACATGTAGAAGGGAAATGTGGGATATTTTAGAATTACAAGTCAAGCAACCACCAGAAAATAAATGAGGATTAAACTCACAAGTGAGATGTGAAAATTACAATGTTTCTTGAAACTACGGAGTTATAAGAAAGGTTAAAAACTTCTACTAGTAGTTCAATGGTTCTTAAAGGATGTGCCATAAGTTTCACTAGTTTAGGCCATGAAAGTTGGGATGTTATTTTAGATAAAATAAATTTGAAAATAATTTTAATATCAATTTTATTTACCCAAACTCCATGATATAGTAAGTATAGTATTCCTAAAGTAAATAAAACTTTCCTATTATACATATGTTCTAACACATCAGACCTTGAATTTGCAAAGAATGCAACAAAATGGCTACTCTTACTGAAGAGAAACTGTACATACATAAATCTTTTGACTGCCCATTCAATGTGCTGAGATTTCTCACAATTCAATATTTTTCTATGCATTTCTCTATCTTATACCTAGGCCTTTCCCTTGTTTACATACCTTTTAAATTTCATACTGTGCGGTGAGCAAAACAGTCTGAGAACCATTGTAGTAAACAGTCATAGTCTTAAGTAAAAATATAAATGGAGCCAAGCCTAAACTTAGCTTCTATTCTCTTTTATTAAGTTGCTTTTGAATCAAGAATTGGTCTGATCTCAGACCTATCTGATCTATAGGCTGGACCAACTTCTTAGGCTCCTAGAATAAGTAGATCTTGACTGGCATGGCTACTAGTCCTAGTAAGATCCTCAAGCTTCTTGATTTGTCTGCAGGTATGATTCCCCCTCACTCCCAGCCCATCATCTTAATTAAAGAAGTTCCTTTACTTCCTTATCAAATTCCCAAAAATTCTTTTGGGCTTCAGATTATAACCCAATGACTCATTCTTCTTTTTTTTTTCTTCCAAAGGGGAAAGTTTGGAAGGAAGAGATGACTCAGGGTTCTTGCAAGTCCTGATCTTACCCTTAACCTGTGAATAAAGAAATCAGTCATTTTACCCCAGTGACCCCCAAAGATTCTTCCTGAAGTCAACTTACAGTGACTCCCTTGTCTCTTCCAATGGAGTTTTTATGCTCTAGTCTCCCAAAAGCCCTAGTATGGCCCTCAGTCTGTTTAGATCTCTCCTAATATGCTCTTCATTAAAACTTGATTTGCAGAACAAACTATGATATATAATCTAATGGAATTTTATTGTACAATAAGAGTGATACGTATCAGGAATTCAGAGGAACTTCAGAAGACTTATGTGAACAGATGTAGGGTAAAACAACCAGGATTAAAAGAACATTATACAAAGTAACTGTAATAATGTACTAAAGTCAAATCATAAACTTACAATAACTAAGAGAGAATAATGGAAAATAAATTATGATAATAAAAATATAATTATTTTATTGATTATTTAAATTTTTCTTTGTTACTATGGAAGATTCTGTTTAGTAGCTGGCTATGTCATTTACCTAAAAAAGAATTCAAAGAAATGAAAAGCACTTCCTTCCCTTTTAAGATTGACAAAAACCCCTTAACTTCTTCAACTCTGATTCTAGGCTTACATATAAACTGGTTGCACTAGTGGTTATGTGGCTCAATTTTAGGAAATTTCATCCCTGGAGTTTGGTGGCAGTCACCAATAATTTTCAACTCCCTACCAGTAGACCAGTGGAAATGACTACAAGCCATTCAGCAGTTCAACAGTGTAAGGAAATCCAGGTTACCAGTCCTGCCCTCTATTCTATGTTCTTAATGACTCAGCTCTCTACAGACATGGGAAGAAACTATCTAGACTCCTGTCATTATAATTTTATAATGGAAACAATTAAATAGAACAATAATATTTTCCACTAATAGTAAGAAGAGATGGATGAACCCCATGATCTTAATGACATAGGGCAGAACAAGGAAGGGGAATGATGGATCCAGTGCATGACATATCACCTCATCAGGGAAAGGAAGAGACTGGAGATACAGACCACTGTATCTGGTGTAACTGATCAAAGTTTTGGGGAGACAGAATTTTGGGGACTCTCCTAGTAGCTTTTCTCCTGGCTATGCAGAGCTCTCCAACTGAACTTGGCTTTTATTCCTCAGTTTCCTCTTTCCTTCTTAGCCCTTAGATTTTGATCCTGAGAATTCCCAGTTCTTGGCCTGAGTTGACCTTTGATTTATATTGACTTTCATGGAGCTCCTCCCAAGGTAGGGATTTTCCCTTCACCTGCGTGATTACCTTAAATATTGATATCCATTAGCGATATAACAGGAGCATTTAATTCTCTATTATGCATCAGGCACTATGCTAACTATGAAGGACATAATAAGAAATAAAAGATAGATTCTGCCCTCAAAGAGCTCAAAACCAAACCTAGGAGACAACAAGCAGATAAGTATGCACAAATTAATAGGTTTTAAATAGGAAATAATCAATAGAAGGAAGGCACTAAAATTATTTCCATAGAGAAAATACCTAGAACCAAGAGATGAAATGGCTTGTTTGCAGAACAGCGAGGAAGCCAGAGCCACTGGATCGAATGGCATGCTTTCTCAGAAAAATTTTCCACATGGGGGAACTTTTTTGGAGAATTATTTTATTTTTCAGAGTATTCAAGGCTAAATAACAGAATAAAATCCAAACTGCATTGATGGGGGAACTTATTTCTGTGGAAGCTAGAATACAGCCTTGATCATCATAACTGTACCTAAGTAAAAGTTTTAAACAGTTCAACCACTGTTGACCCAAATTGGCAAAGGTCATAGTGTATTCATCTCTAGGACTTATTAACTTGGGATCTATTAACTTGATTTAAAAAATTATAACCATATTTCAATACAACTGATTCCTTCAGAATCCTATGTGTTTTATTTATGCATTTGAAAACATTACCCTGAGAAGAGGTTTTATCAAACTGCCAAAAGGGTCCATGACCTATAATAAAGAATCCCTGATTTAGTTATTCAAAAGCACTTAAAGACAGGTAAGATTTACAAGGGCAGAAAGGAGAAAAGAAGGGCCTATTAAGCTGGAAGAATAATGATAAGAAAATGTGTAGAACTGGGAAAATGGGAAGAGTTATTGAAGAGACCGTGAAGAAAGTCATCCTACTGAAACTGATCTGTTAAAATTCTTAGTTTTCATTGGCATTCACATCAGATATACTCACTCTTCTGAGACAGTTTTTATGACAGTTCAAGCCTTTGCTCCCAAAGTCATGATTTGGTTTCCTCTAACCCTAGGGATAGGAAAAATGATTGTATGGTATCTGGGATGCCAACAAACAAACAAAAAAAAGACTGTCATAACTCTTCTTAAAAACTAATAAATACATCGTATTGGGTTCTATTTCTATCAGCTACTAAGTGAAAAGATGAGAGAGAAAATGGAATTAAGACACCACTAGATAATCACTCCTCCAAAATTGCCCTTCACAGGCAAATGACAGTGAATTCAGTGGTGAGAAGCTTTCACTCAGCCCTGGTTGACAGAGCACCCTACTCTTGTCTTTCAGTCAAAGAAAAGGATTGACTGAAAGAGCAAAGGTGTGGGGACAAATAGTTATGCGGAAGTCATTCTCTCCATTGATGTGAGAGGGATTTATGTAGGTAAGTCCCATTAATGTTAATGGAAGTTACTTGTGTAATTCCCCTTTTTCATCAATGAGAGAATAGACCTTTATGTTCCTTCAGTAATTATAGTACACCGGTACTGTTGGTTTTCTCAGTTAACTTTGTCATTGCCTTTCCTGCCTGCACTTGGAAGAAAGGAGCTGAATTCTTCAGTTAAAAAGGAAAACTGCCAAAATATTTGAGACGGGAAACAAATGTAACCAGATCCACTTGTTGGAGGCATAAGAAAAAGGTTAAGACAGGAAGCTGGTGGGAGAAAACTGGCTTTTTTAGGTGGCAAGAGGTGCCTGTCACCGCCCGTTTGAATTTTCCTAACAATGCGCTGCTTTTCATCACCAGCTTCTGAACTGTTGGGTAAGGGAGAGATAAATCCAGGGACTTGATGACTGAATTTATCTTTTTAATTAAGATTTGAGCAACCCTGATACAGAAAGAGCTGGAATTACCAATTGTGGTGCTATTAGAAAGTTTCATGAAATACATCCAGAAAAAGCAGAACAGAACATGTCCTCCAGTCAACTTTTCACGGCAAATTTATTTAGGAGAAAGAGAACCTGGGATATAAGGCACCTTTAGGTGATAAAATGGGGATACCATGAGGTCTCTGTTGAGGAGACCACTGCTGAAGGTATGGGATGGGAAAGAGGGGGAGTAATGGAAGTGTTGTTAGCATCCCTTATCTTTTGGTCACTTGAGGCAAAGCCTCAGTTTCCCCAGCGTTGTTATAAATCTGACTTCAGGGTTGAGAACAGAATTAATCATCACCTCTCCCTCCCTTTATGGTCTTGCTGTATCAATAAGACCTTAGCATCTGAGACATAAGTTTATAGGAAATGGAAAGGATAACTGCATTATTATCCTTAAATTATAAGACTTTATTCATAAGGACCTATGTTATGACAGGTGCATTGATTAGATTATAGCCAAACCTTACAGTTTCTCTAGAGGTTTGTTTCTGAGCCAGAGAGCCATAGGGTTGAAAAGAGAAGTCTCCTTGTTTCTTGAATTGGTAGGGGAATTTATTTTGTACCATGTTTTTTCTTTTGAGCAAGCCTGGTTCAAAATATATGTTATATGGTGACAGCAATGGTTTCCCTGATAAACTTCCCACCACAGGTTGGCAATAGTCCCTTTCTCACCCCTCTTTGCCTTCTTTCTTAGTGAGCTAGGCAAGAGAATACAATGCTGGCAATGGAAAACTGGATGCCCTAATTTCACAAGCGTTTTTGAGATGTTTATGTAGAAAGTGATTTGTTTTGATGAACAAATGCTTACTACTAATAGGCAACAATGGATTACCAATTCCCTAGGGCCTGAAACTCAGCAAGCTCAAACCAAGCTCATCCTTCCCCTAATACCCGACCTCACCCTTCCTCCCATTTCTAGTTCGTCTATTTCCATCAGTGACTTCATCACTCTCTCTCTGCCTTCTCTTCCCCACTCCCCACCCCAGAACTCAGAAACATAAGCTGAAAGTCACTTTTTATCTCTTTCTCTCTCCTCACCTTTGTCATGCAATGAGTTGACAAGGTTTCTGCTTCCACAAAGGCTCTTGTGTCCCTCCTTTCTTTCTATACCCACTATATACTCATTACCTTTGCCTGGACTATTACAACTTACAGTTTGAAGGGACCACAGTTGTCATGTAGTCCAATGCAAACCTGAAAAATGATGTCCTTTACAACATATCTAACAAGTGGTAATCCAGCTTTTGTTCAAAGATTTCAGGTAGGGAGAAGCCCACTGCCTCCCAACATGATGACTGTCAAGATGCTGATGGTGCTTGATGACAATAGCTTACATTTATATAGCACTGTAAGGTTTTAAAGTACATTAACTCATTTCATCCTCACAACAACTCTGGGAAGTAGGTCTCATTATCCCATTTAACAGATGAGGAAACTGAGGCTATAATGAGAAGTGATTTGCCCGGAGTTAGTAAGTGTCTGAGGCAGGTTTTGAACTCAGATGTTCCTATTTCCTAGTCCAACACTCTATCCACTGTATGACCTAACTGTCCATTTCACTTTGGGATAGATCTA
Organism: Bettongia penicillata ogilbyi; assembly: GCA_023548195.1. NCBI lineage: Eukaryota > Metazoa > Chordata > Mammalia > Diprotodontia > Potoroidae > Bettongia > Bettongia penicillata. The sequence continues at coordinate 2,252,637 of JAJHZJ010000383.1, read as the reverse complement.
ATTGTTAGGAAGTTTTCCTGACATCAAGTCTAAATCTGCCTCTTGATAGCTTCCACCCACTGTCCCTGTTCTTGGTCTCTAGGCCAAACAGATCAAATCCAATTCCCCTTTCATACAGGAGACCTTTAAATACTTGGGGACTAACCAATGCCCTCCAGATCATCTCTTCTCTCTGCTAACCTCCTCAGTGCCCTCAAACGATCTTTAGGTGGCATGGATTCTAGGTTCTTTAACAGTCTAGTTGTTTTGCTCTAGAGACTTTTCATCTTATCCATGTCTTTCCTAAAATATGGTACCTTGAATTGAACACAATATTCTAGAGTATCTCCATCTCATTCTTTGATGTTTTCAATATAATCTAGGATTGTACTAGATTTCCTGGCTGCCATATTGCATTGTTGTCTCTTGATGGTGTATGTGTTGTCTGTATGTGTGTGTGTTGAGGAAGGGTATCTACAGCTACGACTTCATTAGGGTGCTTTTGGTGAGGAAGTTCTTTTTTAAAGTACAGATTGGCACCTGAGCTGCAAATTAAATAACCTTAGAGACTGATGAGGGCATGGAGGGACTGAATGATCTGTCCAGGTCGTAATGACCACTGTATTTCAGGGGCAGCGTCTGAACCCAGGCTTTTCCCCTCTAAGACTACTTTTCTATCTGCTGCCTCTCCATTTAGTTTTCAGTCTACCATCACCTCCCCTTTTGCAGGAACAACTCTTTGGTCAGGTCTTCCCCATTTTGTGCATATGAAGTCAATTTTTGGAAGCCAAGTTTGAGACTTATCCTTATCAAATTTCATCTTATATTCAGGCCTATGTTCTAGTCTATCAAAATCATTTGGAACCCTGACGTAGTCGTTCAATGTGTTAGTTCATAGGCGCGTTAGAGCTGGCTCAAACTGGTTTGTTAAATTTTCACTGTTCAGTCCATTCGTCCAAAATCTACAAACATTACAAATCAGGCCTTGATTAATTGTTTCCTTTATTGTCTAGACTTAAGAGAGCAATGGGAACAAATGGTATAATGAAAATTAAACTTAAAAGTGTATTGTGGATACACTTTTCCCTCTTGGAAGTGTTGTTGTTAAAACATTTGTCAGTATGGCTCTGCATTAACTATCCCTCTTCACTTTCTTTGTAATATCTACTAATGTCATAAACATGCCATCTATGCTGTTATGCAAGCCAGTGATAAAATTCTTAAACACCAAAATGCCAAGAATGATTCTTAGGTTATTTCTGTGAAGTTCTCCATCTCAGTTGATATTTCTAAATCTTTTCATTTATATTTTTTATCTAGTTCATATCTTTCATGTGTTCAACACACACATATGTATGTATATAGATAATATGCTTTATATGTGTGTGTGTGTGTGTGTGTGTGTGTGTGTAGGATGTCATCAAATGCTTTGGGCAACTTTGGCTGAAATCTTTCTATGGAATTACCTACAGCTTAACTTTGTCAAATTAAGGAAATAAGCTTTCCTTTGGCATAAAATTTCTGGGTTGGTTTTTTGGTAATAAATTAAAAAAACTATCAGATAAATTTAATGGGATACTATTGTGCATGGAGAAATAAGTGCAAAGAATTCAAAGAAACATGGGAAGATGTCTATGAATTGAGATAGTCAAATAAGCAGCACCAAGAAGGCAACATACCCAATGTTTACAATAATGTCAATGAAAAGATCACTTGAGCAAATTGAACTCTAAGTAAATGATTAGCAAGATCCTAGAAAACAAAAAAATGAAACACGTTTGAATTTTGATGGCAGAGAAGTGAGAAATTACTATGTGACAGAATGTTGTAAACATTGTCAGAAGGAGTCATTATACCAGGTGTGTTTGCTTAATTATTTTTCTTGGTTACAAGAAAAATCTGCCTTTGGTGTCCGCCTCTCACCTGTTTCTCACCTATGGCTCCAAGAAGCTGTAGCACACACAGTGGCTGTACCCTGGTAAAACCACCTTGATAGATGAACTGAACCAAACTGAGGGTAACTGATGCATCTCAAATTCATCAGTATGTTATGGGTATTTCTATCTCAAGTATGTGAAGACTTCTCTCAGTGAAATGATTAGATGAGAATAATTTATTCCAATGGCCATGAAGGAGTATGAAGCAAGTACTCTGGAGTACTTAAGAGTTTGGTCATACATGGAAGATGCCAAAGTCATCCATTGCATTCTGGGCCATCATAAGTGGTTCTCTTGGTATTGGACTTCAGTGGCTCTGGAAGAGTTTGACTGGTAACTTTGTACAACTTTGCCTCACTTAAATCCAATTCATGAGCAAGTCATGACATCAACCCATGATGTCATGGATCCTCTTCAGAGAATAACAGAGGACAAACAACAACAACAAATATCTTAAATCTAGTTAAATCTACCATAGTTAAACCTGCACATAATCTCCCATATCGCAATGTAAGCTCCTTGAAGGCAGGGACTGTTTTTTGCCTTTCTTTGTATCCTGGTGCTTAGCACAGTGCCTGGCACTTAGTGGGCACTTAATGGGGTAGACTGCCTGGCAGATTCAAAGGCAGATTCCCCCAGTACAAATCTGGCATTCTCTCCACTATTAAATTGCTTTTCTGTCCTTTTAAGTCTGAAGTTCATCTCATTGGCAGAGAAAGCAGAAGCAAAGTGAGAACTGAGTAGGTACTTCTGTCTTTGGTCAGTCATTATTATCACATGCCCTCAGAACAATGATTCTACCCCTTATTGGAACCGCTTCTTTCATTCAATATAAAAATTGGACATATATATGTACATGGGTGTGTATGTATACACTTATCTCCACTTGCTCCTCATCCACTTGCTTTCCATAAGTGGAAAAATATGGGGTTTTTTATCCACTTTGGTTTTTTCCCCAGGGTTGAATATTGGACCAATTTCTTTTACATTTATTATACACCTACTACATGCAACATGTCATGCTAAGTGCCAGAGATGGAAAAATAGAAACACATCCATGTTTCCTGGAACTGCAAATTTTTACCACCAAAGGCTTTTAAATAGGTAGAGTGTTTTCATAACTACTGCGTATGTTCATCAAAAGCAACAGTTTGTTTTTAACATTTCAGGTGTTTTTCATGTGCTTCTGTGCCTTCTCTGGGTCAATCCTGCCTTTTGTCTAATCTGAGAGGATGCGTTTGCTTGTATGCAGGAGTGGTAGGGGCTCATTCACTGACTAGGTAGCATCCTAGGTCAAAGTCTCAAGAGCTATAGTGGTCATTTACTACCTCTGTGGTCTTGGTTAAATCACTTAGCCTCTCTGGAACTCATTTCCTCCTATGTAAAAAAGAGGAAGTCGGATTAGATGATATCTACAATGGATGATGTCTCTGCTCAGGGAATATAGGTAGGTTATATTGAATCTTCTCTGTTAACAGCCACAAACTCTTCCTAAGCAATTACCAGCTTGTCTTATTAGCTCCCTTCTTGAGTTTCTTCCCTTCTTCTCTGCCTCTTTTTCTCTCCTCTTTCTCCTCCTGCTCTCATCTTCAGTTGTTTCAAATCATTCTTTCTTCAGCTTGAATCTTTCTCCTTCCCCTCCTTCAGTTTCTCAGTAACCCACAAATTTCCCCTCCTCAGAACCAATTTTTGACATTTTCATAATTCCAGAAGCCTCCAAATCATCACAATTCCTTCTTTTTCTTTGGCTAAACTCTTTTCCCCTCTCCCACAACCTTCTCTCATGAAGACTGGAAGATATATACATCTCCTAACGGGGTTTCAAAAACATTCAATGGCTCCCTATTGCCTATTGAATAAAGTGTTAATTGTTGATTCAAGGCCTTATGCATTCTGGTCCTGATCAACATTTCCAACATTGTTATGTACTACTTACCTTTAGATACTGCAGGTTCCTAGGTAAAATGGGACACTGCCCCCATCCCATCTCTGTGCTTTTGTTTATGCCATCTGCCATGCCTAGAACTGACTACACATAACATATACTCCAATCTAGTCTGCCATTACTTGATGTTTGCCTCCTTACATGCTACCTCCTTTAGGAGACCTTCCCTGACTCTTCACCCCCATCCTACCATTTGAAACTCGTCTTTTCCTATTCAAATTTCTTACTACACTTTTCCTTAATCTCTTCTTGCCACTTATCTTGATCCCCTTGTATCATAGTTATCTGTGTCCATGTCATTCCTCACCTTATTAGATTGTATACTTCTTAAGAGCAGTCTGTGTCATATCTATATATCTATATTTCTCTCTGTATTTGTCCCCAGTGTCTTGTACATACATAGCAGAGGCTTAATATATTTCTGTTGAATTTAATTAAATTGAAATGAATTGACTCTTCAAGTAAGAGATTGGATTAGATAACTTCTAAAACTTTCTCCTACTCTAACATTGTAGGAATATGCGAGTATATATATATATATGTATATATATATATATATATATATATAGATACACACTCATACTGAATACTAGTATTCAGAATGGGGAGAGAGGTAATAGTCTCACTGTATTCTTCCTTTATCAAACCCCATTTGGAGTCTGATATAATCCCCATTTTACAGATGAAAAATACTGAGGCTTACAGAGATTAAATGACTTTTCCAGGGTCACACAGCTCTCATGTGACTTAGGTAGGATTCAGACTGAGTTCTTTCTAACTCCAAGTCTACAACTCTATCAACAACACCATAGGGCTTCTTTTAGTGTTAAAATATGTCTATTTAAGGATGAGAATAGGGAGAAGTAGAGAGCTTCTGGCAGACCTTAAAATGCTTGAAGGCAATAATCAGATCCACCAAAGTCTTCTTTGCTTAGAGCTAGACGCCTTCTGCATTCATCCAGTTGTTTTTTTCATTACATAGATTTTAGACTTTTTGCCATCCTTTGGACAACATTTCAGTTTATCACTGTCCCTTATAACACGTGGTACCCAGACAGAGATTGAGAAATGGTTAAACAAATAGTGGTACATGAATGAAATGGAATATTACTGTGCTATAAGAAACAAAGAATATGGTAAATACAGAGAAACCTAAGAAGACTTATATGAACTGATTCAAAGCAAAGTAAGTAGAACTAGGAAAATAGTATGCACAAAAAATGCAACACTGTAAATGCAAAGGATAAAAACAGATTTCTGTGGAATACAGCAACCAAGCCTGAGCACAAAGGAGAGATCAGAGCTATTAGGAATTTCCCTAATTCTTTTCAGAAGCAGAGGACTCTGGGTATGGAACTTTTCTAGAACATCAGACTTTTTCTATAGGTAGTTTATCTTTGCTGAACTTGTTCCCCTTCTTCTTTCATTTTTATCATAAGAGATGGATCTCTGGAGAGGGGTTATGGAGGGATAGGGAAATGTACACTATGTAAATATACAAGATTTCAATAAAAATTTATTTGCAAAGAATGTCTCTAGAGGTGACCATTGACTCTCCAAATGGGGTCTGATAAAGGAAGAATACAGTGAGACTATTACCTCTCTCCCTATTCTGAATACTAGCTTTTGTACTCCTCAGTAGTATATTTCCAAACTTTTAGCCTTCTGCCAGAAGCTCTCTACTTCTCCCTGTCCTCATCCTTAAATAGACATATTTTAACACAAAAATAAGCACTGTGGTATTGTTGATAGAGTAACAGACTTGGAGTTAGAAAGAACTGAGTCTGAATCCTACCTAAGTCACTTGAGAGCTGTGTGACCCTGGAAAAGTCATTTAATCTCTGTAAGCCTCAGTATTTTTCATCTGTAAAATGGGGATTATATATATATGTATATGTGTGTATTTATTAATATCTTTGATTTTTATTTCACCTAGAGATTTCTGTTATATTCTTCCCCATTTTCCTTCCAGAAAGTAAAACAAAGAATTATTTTTAAAAAGAAAGAAAAAGTGAAAGAATTGAAAAAAATAACAAAACAATTAACACAATGAAAAAGTCTAATGCTATATGCAGTGTTTCCATACTGATGGACCACAACCTCTGCAGCAGAATGGGCAGTAGCTTCTCATAGCTCTGCTTTGGGGTCAGCTTGCTCTTGACATTTTTGCGACAATCAGTTTCAGTTGTTTGGGAATTCTTGCTCTTTCCATTTATGTTGTTGCAGTCATTGTACATATTGTTTGGCTGGCTTTGTTTACTCACTTTGCATCATTTCATGAAAGTTTTTGAGGCTTCTTTGTAGTCATCATGCTTAACATTTTTTGTAGCATGGTAACATTTCATTCCATTGTTTATAGTAGTTTGACACTACAAAAAGTTTTGATACTACAAAAAGTACAGCTATAAATATTTTTCGTAATGTATGGGACCATTTTTTTTTTCCCATAATGTATGGGACCATATATCCCTCATTGGGATATATGCCTAGCAGTGGTAGGCATCTCTGAGTCAAAGAACTTTGACATTTTAGTGACCATCTTAGTATAACTCCAAACTGCTCTCAAGAGTGCTTGGACCAAATCATGGCTCTACCAACAGCTCATTAGTGAACCAGTCTTTCCTCAGCTCTTCCAACATTGATTTTTCACATCTTTAGTCATCTTTGCTAATTTGGTGGGTATGAAGCAAAACCTGAGAGTTATCCTGATGTGCATTTTTTTTATTTGGAGAATTCTGTCATATAATGAATGCAATTCTTCTTTTGAAAACCACTTATTTGTATTCTCTGACCGCTTGTCTATAAGGGTCGACTTCTTGTCCACGGCTTTTGTTCTTAGATATTTCTGTTAGTTGTCTATATATCTCAGATATCAAACTCTTATTAAAAATAATAGATACAAAGATTTTTTCCAGTTGCCCTCTTCCTTTCTTATCATGCATGCACTCATTTTGTTTGTGCAAAAACTTTTCAATTTCATGTAATCCAAGTTATCTATTTTATCTTTCGTAACTGCATCTATACCTTTTTTGCCTAGGAATTCATCTCCTAATCATATCTGTAGAAGATACATAATCTTAAAGCACTTACCCCACAAAGTAGTTGTGAGACTCAGATGAGACAATACATATAAAGCTCTTTGTAAACCTTAAATGCTATAAATGTTAGATATTATTATTATTGTAAACCAGCGAGAAAAAAAATCTGATATTTTTCCTGAAGCCCAAATGAGATAATCTATGTAAAGTTCCTTGTAAACCTCAAAATATAAAAATATCAGGTATTATTACTATTGCAAATCAGCTAGGAAAAAATATGATTTTCTCCTGAGGCTCAAGTGAGATAATATATGTAAAGCTCTTTGTAAACCTTAAAATATATGTTAGGTATTATTACTATTGGAAACTAGCTAAAAAAAGAATCTGGATCTAATTTCTAGTCCTATTGATTTCTTGCTCAAAAATATTCAATATACATTGTCAACAAGAAAATGTACATTAATATTAACAACACAATAGATATATTAGTATAGTTAAACAAATCAATTAATATAGAATGATATTATTCGATAAGAAAATTTACCATGTATATTATTGCAAAAAATAAAAAAAGGCAGCAGCTAGGTGGTACAGTGGATAGAGTGCTGACTGTGGAGTCAGGAAGACCTGAGTACAAATCCAGCCTCAGACACTTACTGGCTGTGTGACCCTGGGCATGTCATTCAATCATGATTTCCTCCCCTCAAATATGTATATTTTTAAAAAGAGTGTGGCCTAAGTATCCACTATATATGTATACATATATATGTAATATATTATATATTAACATATATAATTATATTAATATTATAATATCATATACACTGTCTACAAGAAAAAGTCTAAAAGTCCTCAACCTGGCATTTTAAGTCATTCACAACCAGATCTCAATTTCTTTTTCCAGCCAGGATGTGCTGGTGAATGTGTAACAATAGGGTCTCTAGAAAGAAGATAAAGAACTCAATACACTTTTACACTTAATTTGCATTTTGAACATTTTCTTCATGACTCTCAAGCCTAGAATTCAAGAAAACAATAAATCAAACCTTCATGTGTAGTGTTTACCAATTTCTGAGGTGAGGTTCACACTGAAAATTTAGCAATCACTTGTTCCAAGCTGACTGGAGCTGACTCCAGCATAGCCCTGCATTATTTACCATTATTACTCTGTAGGTGCTCTCAAATCTAAGGGGGTTACTAAATTTTACCTCAACAGGGTAGCAGTTGTAAGGGTCAGAATAAATATTATTCTCAGTTGAGTGGGAGAGATCTCAAGGAGGAAATTGATACCTTGGGTCAGAAACCCTCACCAGGTAAGCTAGAGCAGACCACCTGGTAGCTTCCAATTGTAGCTAATTTTTAGGTACTAGGTTCAGCTGTTCCTACTTGCTGAAAGAATACATCTTCTGTCAGTATTCTTTGAATTTCAGCATTTTGGGAAAAGGTCTAGAATGCCCTTCATGTCACTTTCCTCCTATTGAAAAATTTTGGACCCAATTCAAATGCCACTTTTTCCATGATTCCCTCCCAGATCCCACAACCTAAATTCAGTCCTCTTTTCTGTAACTGTGGGACTTCGTTTGTAATTTTCTTATGGTACTTGTCATAGCCAGCCTTCTTATTTGTATCCTAGTCTTATTTCCCCAGATGACTATAAGCTCACTTGGGGCAAAAAGTGAGTCTTCTTCCTTTGTTAAAGCACCTCTCCTCTCTCACTTCCTGCCCCCCCCCACAAGTACCTTGCATTTAAATAGTAGGTGTTCAAAAAACTCATGCTGAATTGAACTGAATTCCAGAAGAAAACTAGTTTGAAACCCAAACCTCTAGGGCATTCAGCTCTTTTCAGCTTTTTCCATTATTTGGTCCTTGGAAAGTTCATAAAGGGAGGAGGCATTTTTCAAATTACTATCTCTCATTTCACCTCAAGTATTACTATTTTCCCCCAACTGCTGGCAGTCTCTCAAAATCTATCAAACTGTTTCCACATTATATGTAACCATCAATCGCCTCTAAAGTGCCTTAAGGCTTAGTAATAGGCAGACCTCCTAAGACTGAAAATGGAGGGCATTGAACATGGAAGAAATGCCCCCACTGAATGAATGCACAGAGAACAGCTTCATAGTCCCTCCTTCCCAGGTAACACACACTCATCTACCTGGGCTGCTTGCATAATTGCAATCTGATTCATTCAGCCACATGCAGAACCATTGTCATTACAGGCACTGGGGCTGTCTCTTCTTGGGTGCCTGCGTATGTATTGTGGTGAGTGCATTGTGCTGTGTGATGCATGCAGGGCCTTCCTTATATGTCCTTTCTCTTGTTCCTACCTTGACTTCTGGATTCTAATCTCATTTTGTTAACACCAAGGTACTCCTGGATGCGTGTTTTTGGGGAAGATAATCCCAGTGGAAACTATTTGACAATGATAGCACACTCAGACCATGTGATTAGAGATTTGGGTCTGGGAGGGACCTTACAAAGACATCTATTCCAACCTCCTCATTTTACGGTTGAGGAATTGAGGACAAGAGACGTTAAGAGGTACCCCAAGGTCACACAGTAAGTGTCAGAACTGGAATTGAGGTTCAGAGTCTCTGGACTTTGACTTTCAGTAACCCCTGACTCATTTTGGGTCTTCCCTTATTCTTTTACTCTCTCCCTCTACCTCCAAGATAATCAGTGATTATGATTGAGTACCAGCCAGCTATGTGACCAAAACAAATCATTTATCAAAAACAAGACCCTCAGTTTTCTCATCTATAAAAGGGTGGTAATAATACTTGATCTATCTACCTGCTATTGGGAGAATCAAATAGGCTAATGCATGTGAAAGATCCCTGTAACCATAAAGTTCTCTATAAATATAAGTCATAGAGATGGGCTGTATATTTCCAGGCAATTTCTGATGAACAGCAACTGTGGAATGCAGACACCCCTCTTATGTGGAGGGAGCATAAAAGTAAAGAAATAAGACCCACAAAGTGGAGGTTCAGGTGTACCAGGGCACTTCATTCAGGGTGGCCTACCCCTGATTTTCTTTGGAACTATGTCTCTCTCAATTGCCCTGTCAAGTCAAACCAAACCAGAAAGGAAGCTTTGTAAGTTTTTAGTTGAATAACAATTTTAGCTACCTCAAAAATAGAAGAGAGGTGTTGGGAAGGGAAGGCAAAAGGGAGAGCTGAAAATTAGACTGATGAGATCTATTTACTTGGAGGCCTTAAGTCACAATCATGGCTTAGAAATTCCAGTCTATGGGTAATAACGATACCTTTCATTGGCATAGTTTTTCAGTTTGTGAAGGACATTCATGCCTATTTCCTTTTCATAGCAACCTTGTGAGGGAGGATCTGCAGATGTCATTATTGTCATCTTACAGATATGGATACTAAGGTTCCAAAAGATTAATGATTTTAATAAAGCTGTGACCCCTACTCTTTTTTTTTTTTTTGGTAGGAATATGCTATTTTTCATGTTTAGGAAGTCTGAAGGGTGTGTGTGTGTGTGTGTGTGTGTGTAGGGTTAGCAAACTCCTGAATGGATCAGGGAAGGTCGTACCTATAGCTTTTCCTCTCCTTTTTGAGTATCCTGATAACTAAAGGATAGAGGAGAGGTCCCAATGTTGGTTCCTGACCTCAAGAACCCTCAGTAAATCCTTCAACATCTATCAGAAGATTATTATCATCTGGGTGGTGACCCCTTGGCTTGAGGTCACAAAATAGGGGTAGTATCTGAATTAAAGTCTGGATTTTTTTTTTTTACTGTTAGTCCTATATTCTTTCCTTCTTTTTCATTCTTTGTTTTGTTTTTTTTTAAAAAATTTTTGACACTATGATGGTAATCATCAACAAACATGCACTTCTCAGTATACAAAGAACAAAAAGAAAAGGATTGCACATGAAACTATTAACTTATTTTATGTACAGTATTAAAATGGTTTATTAAATTTAACATGGTAGAAATAAAAGGGCTTTATGTGATCTTTCTGAACTTCATTTTCTTCTTTTCAATCAATTAATAGACATTTTTTAAAGCACTTACTACATGCAAGGTGCTATGCCAAGTCCTGGAGATACAAAAAGAGGCAAAAGATAGTTCTTGTCCTCAAGGAGTTTCCTATTTCTATTACTACTCATTAACTCATTAACTACTCATTAACATACTCTTTAATCCCTCTAAATAAGAATGCTACTGAACAAATAAGTACATCCAAGAAAATCTCATATTCTTTCCATTACATTTTCTGATTCACTGTGCTCTTAGTTACCAAGGAATCTGTGAAGTTAATAATGACTAAAGAAACATTTGCCCCAAATCTAAATGTTGTTGCATTTTCTAGGACAATGAATGGATCTAGGGCCAGAAGAGACCAACCACTTCATTTTATGGACTGAAGCTTGGAGAGGATAAATAAACTGGTCGGGGTCACATGGTCTAAAGTGGAATTTGAGCTTTGGTCTTCCTCATTTGAACTACCTATCCATTAAGCCATCCATCTGCTTCTAGCTCAGGAGATCCTTTGTTGTTTCTTGTTAAGGAACCCTTTGACAATCTGATGAATTCTAGGGACCCATTCTCAGAATAATGTTTTTAAATAATTGAAGGAAATGCTAAGTTTCAGTTTGAGGTTAATGAAAATAAAGATGTAAAACTTTGCCCCATCCAAGGTCATGGATTCCATGAAATCTATTCATGGAACCTGGAACAGTGGATCAACAATCTAGCCTGGAGTTAGGAAGATCTGAGTTCAAATCCAGCCTCAGATACTTAATCGGGTATGACCCGGGGCAAGTCACCTAACCTCTGTTTACCTCAATTTCCTCATATGTAAAATAGGAATAATAATAGCATCTACCTTGCAGGGTTTTGAGGATCAAATTAAACAATAGCTATACTGTACTTAGCACAGGGCCTGGCATACAGCAAGCACTATTATGATTATAGGTGAGTGAAAAGAGTGAACAAAGCTACTTTCTGTGTCTTGGTAAATTGTGATTCTACTTTCTTTAATGAATCATTCCATTTTATAAAAAACAATTTAAAAACATTTCATCAGTAGGGCCTGGGAGGAAGGCAGAAAAAATGATACGTAAAGGTGGTTTTCCCAGAGTGATACTCTTCTGTAGTGTAGTAGAAAGAACGATAGATTTGAAATCTAAAGGACCTAGATTCAAATTCCGATTCTTTTTATCTATTATGTGACCACTTCATCTTGTTGACCTGAGTTTCCTCCTTTATAGTAGCAGTAGAAGAAGCAGTATAGCATATAGGTGGGGAACCTGCAGCCTTGAGGACACAGGTGGCCCTTTGAGGCCCTTTGACTGAGTCCAAACTTCACAGAACAAATCATCTTAATAAAAGGAGTTGCTCTGTAAAATTTGGTCTCAGTCAAAAGGCCACACCCAAGGACTTAGAAGGCTACATGAGGCCTCAAGGCCTCCCACTCCATAGTAACATATAGTCAGAGTAGACATAAGAGATGTATTAATAGCTGGCATTTATATGTTTTAAGGGTTTTGAAGTTCCTCTTCAATGTCCTCCTCCAGTTTCCTCTTTATGGTATTATAGGATTTCCAGTTGGGACAGCTGAGTGGTGCAGTGGATAGAGCACCAGTGCAGGAGTCAGGAAGACCTGAGTTCAAATCTCACCTCAGATGCTCGACACTCATTAGCTGTGTAACCTTGGGCAAGTCACTTAACCCCAATTGCCACATCCTGGGTCATCTCCAGTCTTCCTGATGAATATCTAGTCACTGGATTCAGATGACTCTGGAGGAGAAGTGAGGCTGGTGACCTGCATAGCCCTCCCTCACTCAAAACAAAGTCAAGTCCAAGTCATGTCATCATTTCTCTGATGGCATGGTCTTCTTTGGCAATGAAGGACAGACACACACTCTAATCCCTTCATTTCACAGATAGGGAAATGACCAAGAAAAGGAAAGGATTGGCCTAAGGTCACAGAGGCTCTAAGTGGCAGGGCAAGTATTTGAATCTTCTTCTGACTCTGTCCAGAGGTCAGGATTCCAAATGTAGCATTCTTCCACTGCACCACAAAAGAGTATCACCCTGGCAAAACCATCCTCCTTTGTGATCTCTCTATCCTGTTCCCAGGGCCCACGTGGTGGATGAAATATTCCCCCTCTGACTGTTGTAGAGAGCTCAGGGCTGTATTAACCTACCATGTGAGTTTATTGTGATTAAAGCAAATTTTTAAAGTTCCATGTAAGTGTGAACTAATCCTACTGTTGCTATCGTTGTCATTTTTATTTCAGGATAAAGGTTCCCCTTGTGTAAACCACCAGGGGGCTTCCCTCTACAACTTTACAACAATCTGATCTCTGACCCCTATGTAGAGAATTGGGCAACATGTGTTATTGCTATTTAAACCAAGTCTGGATCTTCTAGACTCACCCTAGCTATCTTTAAGATAGGTGGTTTGCAGCTACAGAAAATTGATTGGGTCAAAGTCCAGTAAATAGTTGAATTAAACCAACATATAATGGGTGAATACCTGATGTATGTATGTAGACCACCTGCAATGGGCACTGAAAAAGACAAAGGTTATCAAAGCAGGGTCCCTACTTTATAAAGCAGTCTTGTGTGTACATTTTTGCACATGTGAGAATGATATTCTCTGTCATTTGTTGTGTGAAGCCTACAAGATCTAGGAGTTCTGGGGAATAAGGGCAGGAGGGGCAGAGATTCTCTCTTGACCCTCTACTTCAGAATGTATCCCTTTCTAATGTGTTTGGTAATAGTTATAGGAGTGGTGCTCTGAGGGATGGACAGAGACTGAGGCAGGTTGTGAGTGGAGGAAAAGCCCTACAAAAGCTCATGGTTTGCTTTGCTTTGCTACACCTGATTTGATCACAAGTACCTCCATACAGAACCTTATGTTAAAATGCTTCTAAAGGGTTTTGGAAAGACCAAGAAACCCTTTGAATTTTGGAGGGTTGGTTCAGCCTTCTTCAACATGAACTAGACCCTTTCACTCTAACTTCAGATATTTTAGGGAGCTGGGGTAGGTAGAATCAATGGAGACCCACTTTTAGACTTTGGAAATTCCTACCACGTACATTGAAAATCAGATTCAAGTTTTGAACCAAAGGAAGGTTTCTTATTATACTTCATGAAATGATGTGGTATCCTACACTTGTGATGTCTCCTCTCAATTTTTGTAACCCAAGGGATTTGTGACTATTTGGAGGAACAACTAAAGCCAGACCTTCAGACTACCATCTCTGTGGGGACTTCCTACCTAAAGACCTGATACAGTTCTTAGATTTAAATAAATTTAACATTTACATTTGAATAGTTAGCATTTGCATAGAGTTTTAAGATTTGAAAAGTGTTTTACATGTATTATTGGATTTGATTCTCACAACTACCCCCATCTTAGAGATGGAGAAACTGGTGCTAAAAATGTTAAGTGACTTACCAAAAGTCACATAGGTAGTAAGTGTCTGAGGCAGGATTCAAATTTAGGTCTTCCTAATTTAAATGCAACACTCAATCTATTGTACCATCTATTTGCCTATAAGTCAAGTAAATAATGATCTTTGTGTGTCTACTATGTGCTAGGCACTGTGCTAAATGCTAGGGATACAAAGGAAGACAAAAAGTAGTCAGTCTCTGCCACCAAGGAACTTACATTCTAATGAGGGAGACCACAGCTGTGTATAAATAAGATAGCTATAGGATAAAATGGAGATAATCACCAGAGAGAAGGCATTAGCATTAAAGGGGGAAAGACTGTTTGCAGAAAATGAGGTTTTTAGCAAGGTCCTGAGATAAGTCAGAGAGGCCAGGAGATGGATGAAATGAAATTTAAGTCATACCTATAACTGAAGCAATTTGAAAATGGCATTAAAGTAAGATTGAATTTTTTTCTCTTGGGTGAGATGAACTTCTATTCCATTGTCCATAGTACAGTTCATCTTGTCTACAGCAGCCATTTTTTTTACTCATCAAAGGACTTAAAGTAAGGCTTTATTATGTACAATCACACATGGCAGTTCTAAGCATGAATAAATTTGTCTTTAAATGTCACATTCAAACATTTTCTATCAAACTCATAACCTAGATTACTACTTCTTGAAAGGACACAAGAAGAAAGACGTCATTCTGGGAAACTACGAGACAAAATTATAAGAGAAAAGTGACTAAACTGTGAGTTTAAATGTGAGTGTTCATTTATTGGGCAATGGCTGAACATATTGAGGTATGCTAATGTGACAGCATATTATTGAATTGTAAATAATGATGAATATGAAGAGTTCAGAGAAACATAGGAGGACTTGTATGAACTGACATGGAGCAAAATGAGTAATAGAAGAAAAATAGATACTACCACAGCAACAATACAAATGAAAACAATTCTAATAGTGGTAGGAACTTGGTGAATTACAATGGCCTGTCTTGACTCCGAATAGCTACTAAGGAAATACATTTCATTAGGTAAACATCAGATTTATCTCCTCACTCTCAAGGGAGAAGTCAATGAGGGATTAAGGATATAGAATAAGGTATATGCTGTTAGATGTGATTACCATACTGTTTGACTTAGTGAAATATCTATTATTATCATAAGGATGGGATCCATGGACAGTAGTTTTAAGGGATATGACTAGTGAAAAAGGGTGTCAATGCAACTTATTTTAAAATATAAAAATAAAAAAAGATATACAATGACTTTATCAACACTATATATTTAAGCACCAAAGGAATTCTGTTGTTCATTCTGAAAGTAGAATGTCTAATTTCCAAGTATAGTTAATTGGATAGCCGTAGTTTTAACTGGTGTGTGTGTGTGTGTGTGTGTGTGTGCGCGCGCGCACATGTGATGGGGGGAGGAAGGTTGGGATATTACAGCAACATGACTATTTTTGTTTGACTTTTGTCCATATTATGTAAGTTACCTAAACTCTTCTACCGACATTCTACCACAATGATGGAAGAGCATTATTTCCCAGTGTAAATAATTCCTTGTTATTCAATCATTTTAGTCATGTCTGATTCTTTGTGACCCCATTTGAGGTTTTCTTGGCAAAGTTTCTGGAGTGTTTATTGTTTCCTTCTCCATCTCATTTTACAGATAAGGAAACTAAGGCAGACAGGGTTAAGTGACTTCCCAGGGTCGCACAGCTAGTGAGCACATGAGGCCCTTAGATTTGGATTCAAGTCTTCCTAACTCCAGGCTTGGTGCTCCATCCGCTGTGCCACCTAGCTGCCCTAGCGTAAATAGTAGCTAATAATAGTTAACATTTGCTTCAGTTTCCCCATCCGTAAAGTGGAGGGAGTGATAGCACTGATCTCCCAGGGTTATTGTGAGAATCAAATGAGACAATATGTACCTGGGACATAGTAGGCACTATATACATATTAGCTCTTATTAAAAATAATATTAATTATGATATGATAGTAAATAATGATAACTAACATTTATATAGTTCATGAAAGTCCAGCTTTTTCTGAAAGCAATTTGCTCATCATTTCTCAAAGCACAATAGTATTCCATCACAATCATGTATCATAAGTTGTTCAGCCGTTCCCCAAGTGATGGACATCCCTTCAATTTTCAATTCATTGCTACCACAAAAAGAGCTGCTAGAAATATTTTTGTATGTGTAACTCCTTTTCATTTTTTCTTTAATTTCCTTGGGGTACAGACCTAATAATGGTATTACTAACTCATCAGTTATATTCGGTTTTGTAGCTCTTGTCCCTCTATCATACTTTTCCTCCTGTTTATCCTTCTCTTTCTCTCTCTCCTTTTACCCTCTCACTCTTCAAAAATAATTTTCTTCTTACTTCTACCTCCTCTAATGCCTCTCTCTTCTATCAGCATCTCCCCTCCTACTTCCATATAGGGTAAGATAGATTTCTATACCCAAATGAGTATGTATTTTTTTTCTTTTTGAGGCAATTCTAATGAAAGTTCAAGCACTGCCCATCCTCTACCCCCACCCCTGCATCTTTTATGCCTCTTTTCTGTGAGATAATTTACCCCATTCTACCTATCTCTTCCCTCTTCTCCTAGGTATCCCTTTAATTTTATTTTTTTAGTATCATCCCATCATAGCTGACTCACACCCATGCCCTAATAATAATCAAGTTCTTAGGAGTTTCAAGTATCATCTTCCCATATAGGAATGTAAACAGTTTAAACTTATTGAATCCCTTATGATTTCTCTTTGCCACTTACCTTTTTTGCTTCTCTTGAGTCTTGTATTTGAAAGTTAAACTTTCTATTTAGCTCTGGTCTTTTTATCAGGAATTTTTAAGTTTTCTACTTTATCAAATATCCCCCTGAAGGATTATACTGCAAGTGATTCTTGGTTGTAATTCTAGCTCCTTTGCCCTCCCATATATCATATTCCAAGTCCTTGGATTCTTTAAGGAAGAAGCTGCTAAATCTTGTATTATCTTGACTGTGGCTCCAAAATATTTGAATTGTTTCCTTCTGGCTGCTTGTAATATTTTCTCTTGACCTGGGAGCTCTGGAATTTGGCTATAGTATTTTCAAGAGTTTTCATTTTGGGATGTCTTTCAAGAACTGATTGGTGAATGCTTTCCATTATAATTTACCCTCTGGCTCTAGGATATAAGGAGAATTTTCCTTGATAATTTCTTGAAACATGATGTCTAGATTCTTTTTTTGATCATAGCTTTCAAGTAGCAAAATAATTCTTAAATTATCTCTCCTAAATCAATTTTCCAGGTTAATTGTTTTTCCAGTGAGGTATTTCACATTTTCTTTCATTTTTTTGGTTTTGTTTTATTGTTTCAGGATATCTTGTGGAGTGATTTGCCTCCACATGCCCAATTTTAATTGTTTTTTAAGAATTATTTTCTTCAGTGAGCTTTTGTGCCTCCTTTTCAATTTGGACAATTCAACTTTTTTATGAATTATTTTCTTCAGTGAATTTTTGTACCTCTTTTTCCATTTAGCTAATTATGTTTTTTAAGGTTTTATTTTCTTCAATAATTTTTGTGCTTCCTTTACCAAACTGTTGACTCTGTTCTTATGGGGTTTTTTTTGGATCATTTCTTTTCCCAATTTTCCTTCTACCTTTTCTGTTTGATTTTTAAAATATTTTTTGAGCTCTTCCAAGAATTCCTTTTGGAACCAAGGCCAATTTACATTTTTCTTTGAAGCATTGTATGTGGCTGTTTTGATCTTCTTGTCATCTGAGCTTGTGTTTTGATCTTCCCTGTCACTATAGTAACTTACTATGGTCAGTTTCTTTATTTGTTGATTACTTTTGTTTTTCCAACTTATTTCTTAATTGTTAACTTTGTATTAAAATTGGGCTCTGCTCCTGGGATGTAGGTGGCATTATCCCAAGCTTCAAGTGTTGTGTGCTGCTGTTTTCAGAGCTACTTTGGGGTTCTATAAGTTTTTGAGTTCTTCCAAGGTGATATGATCTAAGGAGAGGTGTAGTCACCTCTCCTGACCTGTGCTCTGATCTGTGAGGGACCATAAGCACTCTCTTCCATCCTAGAAATATGACCAGGGTCCCTACCCTTGCTAGTTTTCCCCCTTACCCCTGGCACCATGACCTGGAGCTACATATGGACAATGTAACAGAGTCTTACACCTAGTGCCTACTCCCTGGTAATTTCCTTCTGACCAACTGTCTGATTTCCTATCTGTGAGCAGAGAGCTTGGGATGTAGAAGCCTCAGATTCAGTTCCCTCAAGGCTTGTTGTTGTTTTGCTGGGGCAGGTCCTGCTTTGCCTCAGCTTTTACTGGACTATGCTTCACTCTCACCAATTCTCCAGGGGTGGGGAACCTGTGGCCTCAAGACCTATGGCCTTCTAGGTCATCGGGTGTGACCAAGTTTTACAGACCAAATCCTTTTATTAATGGGATTTGTTTTGTGAAATTTGGATTCAGTCAAAGGGCTGCACTTGAGGACCTCCTGTGCTACCTATGGCCTCGAGGCTGCAGATTCCCCATTCCTGGATGGAGTAAAACAATTTAGTTCTTCCATTTCAGAATTGATTTTGAGACATTATTTAAATGCTGTTTGGAGGTGAATTTGGGAATTCTCAGGGGAGTCTCTGCCTTTACTTCATTTTCGTGACTTTGCCCCACCCCAACTCCCTTATTTTCAAGATGAGGAAACTCAAAAGTTAAGTGACTTTCCTAGAGTCACACTGGTACTAAGTAATAAGGCTGGATTTTGAACCTGGGTCCTCTAATTCCAACTCCACTCTTTCCATCAAGCCACACAGTCTCCTTTGTGAAGTGCCCTTCATGTGTTTTCACAAAACGTTCCTCTTTGACTATTTTGCCCTTGTCTGGGATGGTTCTGTTAATGGCAGAGGGGGGAAATGCCTCCTAAGAATCAGTGTCAAAATGAAAATATGAGCTGTGTCATGGCTGAAAAGTTGGCATTTGATGTGATTATAACCTGTACATTTTTTATCTTTCTACTCTTAAACTGTGGGAGGCAAACTTCTTTGACCTACAAAGTTGATCTGTGAACTATGTCAAAAAATTCCAAACCCCACAGTTGAGGACCCTGCATTCCATTAGCATAATTTGCCACCCAGAGTGTAAATGTATACTCTGTACAATGGCATTCTGTACAGACAGTATTTTACAGTGTGTTAAGGGAAGAGTGTTTATATTTGACACCGTGCAATGTATTATAAGTTTGCCTGTAATAACAGCTTTTTCTTTCTCCTCTTCTTCTTTTTCATTTACTGGATGCTGCAGCTTCTAATAAAACATAGAAATGCAGCCTTGAAGGCCAAACTATACAGTAGGTTGGCTCCATCTACATTGTTTGCCTGGTTGGGGGAGAGAAAAAAGAGGGAATATTGCTCCCCTTCCCCCCCAACCCCCCACATACACATTTCTCTCACCTCCCACCTCTGGACAATTTTCTGTTGAATCAAAATGGAAGAGACAAAGTCTTTAGTGTGTCAGCCCTTAATCTTGGTTTTACTGATAACCAGCTCCTAAAGTTGAAACAACCAAAATGGGGTATTTGAGAAACTGAATTTCTCTCTGAGGCCTGGTTCTGTGTATGTGTGCTCATGTGAGTGTGCATTCATATGTGTGAGTATGTACGCATGTGTGTATGCTTATATGTACTTGTGTGTGCGTGTGTGTAGCTGGGGTGTTTGAAAGCCTTGCTTCACTGTTAGCAGAGCCCTGTAAGATTTCCTCAGGATTCTAGCGATGATGCTGTCCCCCCCTTTCTAATTCCTGAAATTAAAATGTGTTGGAATGCTCAGGCTGCCTTTCACTCCCTCCTCAATGGACCCTTTAGTCTTTCACACCAAGGTGTCCTTCTTCAGGGTGCCAGGTCAGGCTACCAAAACAGCTTCTAGCAGGGGATTAGGACCAATTAACATCTTTGTACACAAAAGCCACTGGCAGCTGAACAGGCGGCCTGGTGGCTGCTCCGGAGCTGCATGTTAAATAGGGGCCTTCTGTACTTGAGCTAAAGTGGGCAGAGGCGGAGAAAGTTTTTATTTATAATTGAAAATGCTGCTTCTGGATAAAGTCTAATGAAAGGCCGAGTGGTGTTCAAAAGTATCTCACAAATGCCATGTGAATATTGCCCTATATTGTATGATTCCATCAAGGATGCTGTAACAATATCGCCTAGCTCTCAGCACATATTGAGATGAAGTGAGGTTTCCTCGGGTGGCAAACATTTTTGTCTACACATGGTGCTTGGTCTGGGCTTAAAAAAAATCCTGTTGTCAGGCATTAAGGTACAAAATGGGACTACTGCCTCTGATATGTGGCTTTCAATCTTGTTGTCTATTCGAATGAATGCTGACACAGGGATATATACCTGTTTCCCCAAGATCCTTTTCTGGGGCAAAATGACCCAGAGAAAAGACGGGGTTGTGCACCAGTGCTGCCCAAATTGTATTTTTATTCAACAAGCTTTCAGTCTTTAGGGGGACTGAAGTGATGTCGATTTGTATTCCAAGCCCAATGATGAAACTGTTAAATTCCTTTTTAGACTCTGTTCATCTGGGTGCCACTTTGGGTATTCAGCAATATTGAACTTGGGACTAGAAAATTGGAAATAAGTGGAAATATTTAAGGAGAAATGAGAGAAAGGGAGAGAGAGGAGGGAAGGAGGGAGGGGAGAAGGAGAGAGAGGAAGAGAAGAGAAGAGAAGAGAGAGAGAGAGAGAGAGAGAGAGAGAGAGAGAGAGAGAGAGAGGGAGGGAGGGAGGGAGGGAGGGAGGGGAGGGAGGGAGGGAGGGAGAGAGATTTTGACAACTTCGGATCGTCAGGAAAGGATATAAACAGTTTTCCAGCCTGGATTTTAGCCTCTTAGAGAAAAGATTGTTAAAGATATGGTAGATCTGTTTCCTCACTTGCATGAGAAATATCTCAAATATAGTCTAGGACTGCTCTCTAATCTGACAGAGCAGAAATATTTTCATGAGGTGGCCTTTATAGATTGTTGCACTGAAAAGTGCAGCTTTTCCTTCTAAAGTGATGACAGAAAAGACTAAACTGCCTGCAGAATCCCTCCCCCTAACCTCCCAAGTTGAAATGGGCACAGTGAGGATAAAGGCCTGTCAACTGGCAAAGAAGACCTTGGATGAAGATAGAGGATGTTCAAAGAATGATAATAACCCTTCGTTTACCTAAGTGAGGGTGGAAAACCACAGAAAGGATGGGGTCAACTGCTTCTCGCCGGATTATATATTTTTGTTTCATGGAAGAAAGAACCAAGGAAGAAAAATAGTGTGTATTTCTCTTTCACCAGCATGAAAGGAAAATGTTTTTAAAAAGTCAGCCTCCTGGCCCCTAATCTAAATTATGGTCATTTTCACTACCATGGGTTTTTCTACATAACTCTAGATTCCTCTCAGGGAGATATTTTGTAGCAAATGTTAATACAGTCTCGGCGTGGGGCTGCCCCCCTTGGTTCTCGGTTCCAGATACTGTATTGTCGTCCTTCCGATGCGTTGATTCCGCCTAATGTTAAATGGTAATTGGCAGTAGTATAGGTGGGGATAGCAACATTGTTATATTTTGTTCATTTTTCACACTCGAGCAGTTATCCCTTTCTCTTGCGGGCTGTATGCTTATTAGTGTATGAAATGCAGGTGTGTGGGAAATGGGAGGCCGCCATTGACAGGTTATTTTGTTGGCCACTGCCTAATTAGTAGCATAGTGGATGCACCCCGCCAGGCTTTAGTGTGCAGCAGCGGAGCTGGTCTGTTCTAATTTCCTCACGGCTTTGATATTCGCCAAGAGATTGACATTTTGCACAAAAAGCGAAGGCAGGATGGAGGCCTGCAGAAACAATGAGTCTTCTTGCTTGTAGACACCACAGATGTGAGAGAAAGCTGGCTAAAAACAATTGGCTGACACTGTCTAATTGTCTCCGATGTCAGCGTCATTAATGTTTTCCCATGTAAAACGGAGAAGGCCAAGGTTGTATCCTCCCTTTATTGGGAGTCACATGATTATGTAACTTACAGGGAGATTCAGATTAAGTGTTAATTGTATTTGTGCAATAAAGAAACTGAAGCTACCTTGAGTTTAATGAATATGGGCTTAATTAATTGGGACAGCTTTTATCTTTATTACTTATTAAATAATCCCAATCAGAATTAATAACATTTTTTCCATGAATAAAATTACAGCCCATTTTATAGTAATATATATGCATATTTCTATCCAAGCTACAGCATAGTGGAAAAGGCTCAACCTTTTCTTTTTTTATTGGGGGATGTGAGAAATTCTTATGTTCTAACATAATTCTTTTCAATAAACAATAATTATCGTGAACAATCTGGGCTGTGATATCTCAGGGCCCTCCCTCCTTATTAGATAATTGACAATGTCCCAAAGTATTACATGAGGAGAACAAAATTATAAGGCAATAGGAAAGCCCAACCTTGTTTATATCTACATAAGAATTTTAAAGACTTTTTTCCCCTGAGGAGAAGGCAACTGGAAAATGAAGTTATAGAGAAAAACTGACAAATCTGAACTGAAAAATAAACCTGTTTTGAGTTTGAGTCCTGCTGTGCTGAAGAAATATCAACACAACTAGAGGATGTTTCTTGTCAGTTGAATCAATGAATATTGTTACATTGTTCACCATTGTTCATGATGTTCACCATGATGAGGTAGTGTCAGTAATGCTGGACTCCATCTTGGTGTGTGATGTCATTCTATTTCGTAGCCTATTTCTGAAAGAGAAAGCATATTGATGAAGATCTCCTTTTCTTGCTTCGTTCATTCCATCTGCATCAAATCACATTTGTGTACATCCCCAAGGCAGGGAGGATCCACTTCTTGATATTAAATGAGATTATATTGGGAAAGCTTTTAGTCCAGTGTCTGACACATAGAAAGCACTATATAAATGCTTATTTCCCCTTTCCCCTAATTATTTCCAGAAGGCTCAAATATTGCAAAGATGTTTGCAGAATAAAACACAAAAAAATTAAAACTTGATGTCCCAAAAGAGCACTTTAGAGAAGTGTCCATTTGGAAATCCAATATTTCCATAGAAAGAGTCACATTTTTGTTGTAGAGAGCTCTGAAGTGGCTCTGTGACTTAGGTACATTGGTCTGCTGCAATTAAACTGTCATATCAAAGGTGCCAACAGTAGGCATTGGTATGTTGGAGTTTGTGGTAGTGTGATGTACTGGGTTCTTGACTTCCTATACTCTTTAACCTATTGGACAGTTCTAGCACAGTGTTTTATAAACATAATTGAAAGATTGTTGGTTGATGATAATACACAGGAGACAGGCTATTATTATACTACCCACTATAATATATTTTGTCTTGGACCTTGTCTGGAGTGAGAAAAGGAAGGATAGAAAGGAAGTTATTACTGGAACGATCAGAGAGATTCTTTTTCATTTCTAAAATGATTCATGTCATAGAATTATGTCATGACCAAGCCATTCCATCTCCCATCTTGTATCTCCAAAGCTTTTGCTAGAACATCCTCTTTCCCAGTCTCTGAATTTTAGAATCTTTGACTTCCTTTAAGACTTTGTAAGGGTAATTTAAATGGGAAGCTCTTTTCATTCATTAATAGACCCATGTGACCTGTTTAAATCACATGGAAGCCTAGGTTATGGTAGAAGGAGCTTGCTGAACTGGTAGAACAGGAAGGGTAGAGCAGAACTGAGAGGAAGTGAGTTGGAGTAGTTAGGGTGGAGGGAGAGGGAGCCTAGGCTCCTGAGTGTTTGTTTGTGGGAGGAGGCTTGGGAATGGCTTTGTGCCGGGCAGTGTGGATGTGTATTGGCTTCTTGACTACTATGATGGATTTGGCTTTCTGGTATCTGAGTAAATGTTTTTCTTCTACCTTCTGTATGGAGAGTCTGATACTTTGCAATTGACTATTACATGGGCATATTCATAGTCACCACCAGTGCTGTGAATATTACCTATACGGACTTATCCAAGCTGCTACTGCTATCCTCTTCATAATAACTTTCCATCTGCTCTTTATTCATCTTGTGTGTTGATGTATAAATGTTGTTTCCTCTATTCATGTGTAAGCATATTGAAGGTAGGAATGGCATTTGTTTTTTCATTGTATCTCTAGCACTCAGCACAATGCTTGACATATAATAAGCATTTAAAAATGCTTTCTGATTGATTTTAAAATTTAGATAGGGAGACAGAGTTAGTGGGAGAGCAAGCTAGACAGAAGCAATGAGTTGTCCAAAAAGACAAAGAAGGAGAGAGAAATGGAGGCAAAGAAAGAAAGAGACAGAGATATACATATACACATAAGCAAATTCACTGTTTCAAATTTATTATTGGGAGATTCAGGGAGAGACAGCTTAACGTGTGGTAAGAAAGCCCTGAACTTAGATGATTAAATCCCTTTAAGTTCTAATATTTTGTTATTCTAAAATACAGATGGGAGAGGTTAATATTCATTTTTCTGTTCTCACATGGTAGTTAGTTTAATTTTAAAATGTTAATAGCAATACAGTCTGACCAAATCAATGTAGCCATGATCAGCAGCAGATTGTGATACAGTGGATAAAAGTCCTAGACACTGAGTCAAGAGATCTGAGATCAAGTTCTGACCCTGACATGTATTAATTATAGGATATCAGTCAAATCATTTGACCTCTCTTGCTCTCAGTTTCCTCTAATATAAAATGAGAAGGTGGGAACGGATGAGAATCAGTATGGTGCAATGGAAAGTATACTGGATTTGGAATCAAAGAAGTTGTGTTCAAATTCTGGCTCTGCTACTTATTACTCATGGGGAACATGGGCAAGTCATTTAAACTCTTTGGATGTTAGTTATATAAATTATTTGTAAAATGAAGGTGACTCCTGAGGTATTATACACATCTAGACAAATATCCTATGACAAATGACCACTGAAGTACCTCTTGACTATAAAGCCATTGAAGGTCCCCTCTAGTTCTAAATTTGTAATGTGACATGTCTGCAGGTAGGTGGCACAATGGATAGAGTGCCAGGCCTGGGGTCAGGAAGACTCCTTTTCCTGAATTCAAATCTGTCCTCAGACACTTCCTAACTGTGTGACCCTGGGCAAGTCTCTTAACCCTGTTTTCCTCAGTTTCCTCATCTGTAAAATGAGCTGAAGGAGGAAATGGCAAGTCACTCTTGTACCTCTGCCAAGAAAACCCCAAATAGGGTCATGAAGAGTCAGGCACAACTGAAAAATGAATGAGAAACAATATAACGTATGGTGTAATAGAATGAGGATTTCCAAAGTCTCTGCAACTCTAAATCCTATGCTCCTAAGTGTCTTAGATTAAACCAAGAAATCCCCTTGTACCCTAGAAGACACGAAACCGTGACAAATCCTAGGTCCTCCGATTTTGAAGTCCTCAGAGATGCCAACACTCTCAGTCTCTTTTCCTGTTTCTCTTACCATTGTATTCCTTCTATTGTACTCTATTATTGTCAGAATGAGAAGTTGAAGACATGGTCAGAGATTTTTGTTTTCCTGCTGTTAAGAATGATATCAACATCTATGGAACTATTTCCTTTTCAATTCTTTTTATTGAAACTTCTCTTTTGCCACCCTGCTCCATCTGCTTTTCCCAAAGCAATATTTACCACAGGTACAACAACTCACCTAAGGATGAGCCTTAAACAAGTCCAGACTTCTCTTGAAAATGGAAGTTGCCTCAGTTTGTCCAACTTCTTGGTTGATGTTGAAATTGATTTGCTTGATATTGAAGTCCATTAGAATCTTCCACCATGTAGGCAAGAAACATGAGTGACCTTGCGTCTTGACTTAAAAACCACTAACTGTTGGGATCCAGATGGCCTTAGAGATTTAATTCTATGTTCTTTGGTTTTTACTGACAGTGCAAGTATTCTCAAAGGGGACAAGATTTCGTACAGTGTCCTTAGCTTCCATATACTAAAATACTCTTTTGGGTGAATGGAGAGAGAGGAGTTATGTTTTGTTCCCATTGTTCATCCCCCTCCTTCAGTTGCCTTCCAAATCACAAATGGGACTTGCTAAGCACTTTACAAATATCTTATCTGATCCTCTCAACAATCCTTCAAGATAGGGACTATTATTTCCATTTGACTGTTAAGGAAACTGAGTCAGACTGACATTACATGACTTGCTCAGGGTCACACAGCTAGGACATGTCCAAGGCTGTATTTGAACTCAGGTCTTCCTGTCTCTAAGGTTCAGTGTTTTAGCCACTGTATTTACCAGTTGCGTCAAAGGGAGGCAGAGGAAGAGAAGTTACATTTATTTTCTTAGATCATTACGGGGATTACTTGGTAACATCTTGGTTGTAATTTAAATGGCATCCAACAGACTGAAAAGATTAGTCAATTTTACTGATTGCCTTTGATTTTAATTCCCTTAACCATTATCAAGGCTAACTTCTTGAACAAACAGGGAACTGCACCCTTATCCTAGGAATGGACTGTACTCTTCACCTTGGTTAGCCACATTGTAAAGGCATGCTATTGACCATTAAGAGGATCAGGCAAAGGAGGATAGGTGACTCAATGCACTTCCCCCCACTACTCAAACTCCCTCTCCCCCATAAAGTCTTCCCTTACTATAAAATCTGGTAGTAGTATCTCCTTTGCCCTACTATAGAGCATTTACTCTCTTCCACATTTGGATTTCAGGCAGCTGGATGGAGCAGTAGGGAGTGAGCTTAGGAAGTCAGGAAGGCGAGTTCAAATATAGTTGCAGACACTTACTAGTTGTATCACCCTGTGCAAGTCACTTAACCTCTGTCTGCCTCAGGTTTCTCATCTACAAAATGGAAATTACAGCACCTGAATTAAATGAGATTATAAAGTGATTTGCAAACCTTAAAGTGTAATACAAATACTAGTTGTAACAATTACTATTATTATTAATCTTTTCATGGGGTATAAAACTCTTTGCACAAAATCTTCCCAATTAAACTGAGTGTCTTCAGGCTGGGGAGTTTTAGAGTTCTTTGTATCCCAAATGATACCTGGAACTTACAGGTGCTCAATGTATGTATGTAGGCCAATTATTGGATTACTGGAAACATAGTTCTACGTGCATGCAACTGCTGGTAGGTTAATAAGACTGTCTCCATTTTAATAGGACAGGATGTGTGGTCTAGTGGAAAGAATTTGCATGGACACCTCACTCTAAGTCTTCATTCTTCCACTTCCCGGATATGAAACCTTAGATAAATAAATCATTTCCTCTCTCTTGGCTCCAATTTCCTCCTGAGTGATATGAAGAGTTGGACTAAGTACACTTCTAGTTCTCAGACCTGATGATTCCATATTATTCCATGGGGCCCCATCCCAGGACCAAAGCCGATGCCAAACTTCCAGAGGGGAAGGCCATTGGCACCTGTGTGGTCTAGTGAAAAGATGAGGGACTAAGGAGACTCCTTACCTCTTTTCCCATTGCACACTCGGGGGCACGTCATGACTTGCACGTCTTTGATCGAAAGTTGTTTTCTCCCCTAGAGGAAGAAACAGCAATGCCCAGCACAACTTTCTCTGCAAAGTAAACAGCCCACACACTACAGGTGTTGCCCCGGCACACCTGTATCAGAACCTTGTCTAACAGACACATTTCAGCTTTTTAAAAGATGGCGTGAAATTGACAAATTAGGGGGAGGGAACACTTTCTCAAAAAGCTTGTAGTTCGCCTTCGCCCCCAGGGGAATAATTCAGCTCTTTTTGCAAGGCAAGCTATAATTTCAGTTTCTTTTTCTAATGGCAGCATTGATATTTTTGTACTTATTTCTAACCTTGTGGCCTTCTGCAAAGCCCCTTGAAGGGAAATAGAAAAGTTGGAAGGTGTAATTTGAAAAGTAGCTTTTGCATGAATGAACTCTTTAATAATCAGATCTATCAATATGCAGATTATAACAGTGACTTAAGGCCATGTCCTATAATGGAATTTCTGTTATTCTCTGGTTTCTGAATTTCAAGTAGATAAGAATAAGTAGCTAACTTGACATCTTCCAGTTACTGGATATCTTAAATACTGACCTTGATTCACATTCCCTATTTAAATATAAGCTTATTTATTTTTTAAGAGTTCAAACATAATAATTTTTTCATGATCAACTTGAAGAAGTCAAGGTGTTACTAAAATTATATTCATTATCCTTAAATATTGTTCAATATGCCAAGCACACAATTGAATTGGTAGAATCTATTTTATAGTTACTATTTTTTTTTTTTTGCAAAATCCAAATAGAACATAAGTCTCTTAGAGATATGTAACTATAAGAGCACAGACTTTGTAAGGGGAAAGACTCCATTCATTCATGAAAGTGTTGTCTAAGGAAGGTTAATATGGTAACTTTCCAAAGAAAAGGTTTGGCATAAGGAGACCTTGGTCCCATCTTAGAGTCAATTTATTGATTCATTCAATTTATGGTTATTGAATACCTCCTAAGTATAAGACATTGTGCTAGGACTGCATACAGATGCATAAAGCACATTTTGTTTTCCAAGGATTTATAACATAAAAATATATTAACATATCACTTTACAGTTTATAAAATGCACTCCTTAGAGGTAGTTAGAAGCAGTGTATGAAGTACAGGACCTGGAATCAAGAAGACCTGAGTTCAAATGTGACTGCAGATATTTACTGGCTGTATTACCATGGGCAAGTCACTTAACCTCTGTCTACCTCAGTTTCCTCAACTGACAGTTGTGAATAATAACAGTACCTACCTTGCAGGATTGTTGTAAAGATCTAATACAATGATACAATCCTTGTAAAGCACTTAGCACAGTACCCAGTATATGAGGTATTTAATAAATGCTTTTTCTCCCTTCCCTTCACTCTTTCTCCTTAAATGACTTGCCCAGGGTCACACCAGAGGTAGGATCTGGTAAATGGTAGTGTATGTTTTCAGTTGCCCAATATGGAAATATTGGGCTGAGTTGGATGGCCCAAGTCGTCTTATTCCTTACCCTCTCGTGTTCTCTTTCTATACAGTGAAACAGCTTCATTGGAAAACATATGGATCAGCATTGCTAGTTATCATGAAATTCTCATGATCCTACTGAGATTATGGGACCCCAGGAAAGAAAGGGGATTGGAAAGACTCAATCCAACCTAGACTCTTCTTTCTTCTTCTCTTCTATCCTTATCCATTTGAGTCATCAAACGATTATTAATTAATTGTCACATGTAAAGTATTGTGCTGGGCACTGGAGGGGATGCAAAGATAAATAAGAATACTCCATGACCTCCAGAAATCTTCATTGTAGTAAGGAGTCAAAAACATCCATGAGGAACTATAAAACAAAAAAGAACATGATAAGGAGAATGGAAACTCCTGGAGGGCAAGGATTGGTACATAGCAGGAGTTTAATAAAAGCTTTTCACTAGATTAATGAATGATTGGAATATATGAGAGACGAATGCTAGCTGAGACCTGAGGAAGAAGAGATAACTTCTGACTTTGCAGACTGAACTGGACTCCCAGGTGTCTGTAAGTTGTTGAGATCCAATCCCTTTTGCAGTTTTCTGCCACCATTCTACCATTCCTTGACTATCGAGGCTCAGTGCCCTTTTCTTTCAAGTCACCTGAAGATAAGGGTTAGGTTTTTTAAAAGAGCTTTACTCCAAGCTAAAGGGTCCCTTTGGCTACATGAGGTCTATTCCCTCAAAATAAGCTTTATTAGAGATGAAGAATCTTGGTCTATCAAGGAATATCCTACTTAAATATGATCCCCATAACCACCTTTGACTGGGGACAGGTTTTTGTTTTATTTTTTAAAGATAAGTCAAGTTGAAATACTGATGGAATTTTTTTTCTATTTTAAAATGAAGGAAAGTTAAATCGAAACTCTGAGGTTTTCCTCATGCCTGGTAATTTGACAAAATGACAAAAGATGGTAATAGTCAACGTTGGGGGGATTGTGGAAAGAAAGGTACATTAATGCACTGCTAACAGAGCTGTGACTTTGTTCAGCTATTCTGGAAACAAATTTGAAATTATAGTGACAAAGTGACTAAAGTGTTCATACCCTTTGACCCAGAGATCACATTGCTAAACATATACCCCAGGAAGGTCAACGATAAAAAGAAAGTTCCTATAAATACCAAAATAGACATAGCAATATCTTTTTTGTAGTAACAAAGAATTGTAAACACACAAGGTTCCTATCAATTGGGCTATGGGTGAATGAATTGTGGTACATTAATGTAATAGTAAATAACAGTTTATAATAATGAAGGAATACACTGAGTGTAAAGAAGCATGGGAAAATATATGAACTGATGCAGAGTGAGATAAATAGAGCTAGGAAAACAATATAAACAATGACTTAACAATGTACATAGTATGAACAATAAAAATTGAAACTAAATATTGTGAACTTATTAATGACCAAGCTTGAACACAAAGAATGAGAGGGACCTTCCTCCCTTCTTTGAAGAAATAAGGACCATGCTTGTGGAACTCAAAATAACAATGTAAGGCTTGATTAATATATTACTTAGTTTTGTTGAACTGTTTTTATTCTTTGCTATGAAAGGTACAGTGTGAAGGAAGTAAGGAAGACTGAACTGGGAAATGCAGGTGATGTAAAACCAAAACAAAAAAATCGTTAGCACTGAAAAAACTTTGCACTTGCAAGCCTTTGATTTTGTTTTCTATTAAAATCCCCAACTCTGACATCCCTCAAAAAAGCCTCCAGCATGGTAACTGTTTAAACTTGGCTATGCTACATATTTTCCATTATTAAGAAAGTGCTAAGCATAGGAGGAAATGATTTAGACATTCAGCTTGTTGGAAATACATTTTTTTTGGGGAGCCGAGACCTGGGGGTAACGATCAAGGAAAACACTGCAGATGATGTCTCCTAAGTGGTCCCTCATCTATCCAAATCATAATCTTAAAGATTTTCATGATTGCTCTGTGGTGCCTGATTGCTTCAAATTCCTAGTTATCCTTTCTTTGGAGGGCAAACTCAGCAATGGAGAAACCCATTTCCCTGGGGGTCTTAAATTGAATTGCTCTCTGTGAGTACATCACAGACAAGGTAAGAAATCAAATATCACTCTTATGAGCAATAGACCTATCTTTCTTAGTTTTTTCTCTCTGTTCAATTGTATTGTGAACTCTCCAAAAATCACCTTTCTAATGTGACTTCTCTCAATTAGCTGTTAAGAGAGACACTCTTTAATTTTGGAATAGATAGTTGAGAAGACCATATACTCCTCCTGTTAATTTAAAACATCCTCAAAAGTCATGTTTTAATTTTTGGAAATCAAGTCTTTATTGAAAATCCTCCTAATTTTCAAGGAATTAGGGTAGGGAAATAGATCAAGAGATATTCACAAATGCTCACACCTGTGGACAGTTTACAAAAAAAATGTAATCAACTCTCAAAGAGTGAATTCTATAACATGGAGTTGGTTATATATTTTGACAGGTGTGATGAATAATTTATGATGCTCTATGCGCACACCTTGTAAGTGACTACATGGATGGAGGCATCCAAAGGAATCATTGATGTCTTAACAATAAGTTTGTTCAGTAGTGTCTGACTCTTCTTGACCCTGTGAACCATAATGTCCATGGGGTTTTTCTTGGTAAAGAAACTGGTTTGTCACTTCTTTCTCACATGGACTAAGGCAAACAAAACGTAAGAGACTTACCCAAGATCACACAGCTAGTTAAGTGTTTGAGGTCTAATTTGAACTCAGGTCTTCCTGAACTTGGGCACTGTCCACTGAGCCACCTCACTGTCCCTTAACAATAAAAAGCATTAAAAAACCCCCAAAAACAAAAACCAAACCCTCTTTAAATGCAATTGGTTTCCCATGTTTGCAGCAAGCAGTTCTTCAGCCATTGAAATTTTAATGAGAATAACTGAATGGATGGTTAGAAAAGTGACCATTTCCTTAGATTTAGAATGAAAAGAAAATAGGTTTTTTTTAAGATGACATCTTGGAAGTTTATACTCTGGAATTATCTTTTAGAATTCACACCCCCGCCTCCCCAAAAACAAAACAAAACTACAACCTGTCTGTAAAAAGTTCTCCTTGGCCCCAATCAGTACTTGGGATTCTGAAAAGGACCATGATGTGAAATGACTTTCTGTTGTCCAAGTTCTGGTGGTAAGACTGGACCTCCAACCCACCACATTTCCTTTCAGTTTCCTCCCTTAGGTTCCTGTTCCCCTCTTTAATGTTAATGGGAGACTCTTAAGGAAATATGCACAATCCTCTCATATTCTGTCTTTCCAGTAAAACTTTTTCAGATACTGTATCAGCAAGGGATTGTTGTAGCCAGTGGAGAGGACAGAGCATTGCAATTGTCCTCACAGTTGATCAGCTGCCAGAGGAAAGCAATGCGTCTTTCAAAGTGGCTTTCTTCCAGGCAGTTCTCTGCAAGGTGACTTGTTGGTTTCTTCACATGCTTGGAAATGGATGGGTCTTTCTGAAAGGCAGATTATTGTAGAGAAAAGTAATCTGAAATCAGGAGGTCAAGGATAAAATTCCAGCTCAGATACTAAATCCACAATCATTTAAAAGTCTTATTTTTCTCCTCTTTAAGATGAGGATAAAAAGACTGGCAGGTACTGTCAAATACAAAATTCTTTTTTTTTTTTTTTTTGCTTTTAAAATCCTTCACAACTTGGCTCCTTACTACTTCTCCAGTCTCACAACTTACTCCTGTTTATTTATTTTATGATCCCATGACACCGACCTTCTTGCTCTTCTTGAGAAAAGATTGTCTCCCTAAATTGTGTGTTTTTACTGACCCTTTCCCATGTCCCTCCTCATTCCTGTCTCTTGATTTTCCTTGTTTTCTTCAAGTCTCAGCTAAACTACTTTCAGTAAAATGTCTTTTTCAATCCTCCTTAATCTTCATGCCTTCCCTCTAAAATGATCTCTGATTTATCCTGTATCTATCTTGTTTTTAATGTTATCTTCCCCACTAGATTGTGAGTTGTTGCTTGAAGAAAAGTATAACATTTGCCTTTCTTTGTATCATCAATGTTTAGCATACCCAGAACATGGTAGATGTTTAATAAATACCTGTGACCCTGACTTGGAGTCCAGTACATCTGGGTTTAAATCCTGCTTTTAATGTTTATTAGATATGTGTCTATTGAAAGTCACCTAACCATAATGAACCTCAATTCCTCACCTCCCTGTAGTACCTACTTTACTAGTAGTACAATTTGTAGTACTTTAAAGCATTTTAGAGGGTGTCCCAAAATAACGGAATGCCCATCAATGACCAAATTATGACTTAGGAATGAAATATTGTGCTGCAAGAAATGATGAAACAGTTCCAGAAAAGTCTAGGAAGAAAATCTTTTGGTCAAATCAACTGATTCAGAGTAAAGTGAACAAAATCAGGTAAGTGATTTATACTCTAACAGCAATGTTGCAAAAATGAAAAAAAAATCTGGAAAGATTTAAGAATTCTGGTCAATGCAATAATCAACCATGATTCTGAAACACTAGTGATGAAGGATGTTGACCACCTCCTGAAACACAGGGCAATGAGATGCACGTTTTTGGATGTGATCAAAATGGTATTTTCTAAAGTTGACAATGCATATTTGTAACAAGGTCTTTGTTTTTCTGTCTTCTTTTTTTCATGGAAGAAAAAGGGAATGAGAGAAAAATAAATGCTCAGTAATTTCTCTTACCTTTTAATGTACCTGTTTAAATATCTTCCAGGATATTTTTGAGCCTTTGTAAATTAATTGCCTGAAGGAAAAATGGGGAGAGAGAATAATAATTAATAATAGTTATACTAACATTTTTATGGTGTTTTAACTTTTGCAAAACTACATTATATATGTAATTCATGTTCTGGACGTACTACCCTAACTCTTTCTCCTCACACTGGCTAGTTGGGTTCCCAGAGCATGGATACCTTCGGACACTAGGGCATGATTTCTGGGACCTGAAAAGGGAGAACAAGTTAATACAAAAGAGAAATTACCCAGAAAACCAAAAACTTCCTTACTTGTTTTCTGATGCCTACTGAGAGATAAGCCTTAAGATGTAAACCACCTTGGGGGAGAAAGCTGTGAGTTAAATTTATTCCATCATTTTCTAAGCACAGGTTGTGATAAGGGAAGGAGAAGGAAGAGAGAGAATTGAAGTGATGAATGCCCAAAGTGATGCTGATACAGAGGTCCCACAGTGGAGTCTCAAATAGGGAAACCCTGGAAGCCCAACTTCATCAACTTCACAAGACCTGAAAATTGGAAACTGTTCAGGGGTGAATAATAGGCAGTGACTACAACTCACACAAGATCTATGAAGCTTGTGGTTATTTAGCCAATATGCCTGGTATTGAGTTTGAGGTCCATTATGAGGATGGAGGCCCCAGCACAGTTTTTTAACAATTTTGATTTTCCAAGACTTTTCAGTGGCTTTTAGTATTTTTTTTGCACATCTTCATTAAGGATTTTAAAAGCAAAGGTCTTTGCTTATGTTGAAAGTACTACGTTTTTTCAGCATCATCTCTCCTCGCTAATGGATTTCTGAATGCCATTTTCATTATTTAATTTTTATAAAACTCTGCTCTCTTTATTATTACATTTGCCTTTGTAAAGTGTACTGATCTACTGGCCACGTGCTCCTAGCCTTTACATATTTTTCATATTTACCATTAATCAAAATGGTTGCTGATTCATTTATGTAAGCAGAACAAATCACCAACACAGTCTGGTGTTGGGACAAAATGACTCACATTATCTCTTGGGTATGCTTCCTAACCTTATTTGCTCCCTTTCTCTTTGTATCACAGTAACGAAGAAGAAAGCACGCTATTTTTTTGATTTTTTAGAATTTTGGTCGGAAAGAGAATACAAGTATGATCTTTCCATTGCTCAGAGTAGATGCATTCCATAAACATGTCTTGAGCTTTATTTACTTCTAGGTGCAATGAAGCTGACTAAGCATGTATATTGGATGAATAAGATATTTACAACCTAGCTAAGGAGAGGAGACATCCAGAGGTCATTACTACACACGGTGATATATAATAGCTTCTAAATGAATGGCGAACATAATAAGGGGCTTGGGGTGAGATTTTTGGGTTCAAGTCACCCCTCCATGCCTTATTAGCCATGGGACTGTGGGGAAGTCAATTTGCCTTTCAAAGTCTCAATTTCCTCTGCTGTAAAATTAGGGATAGTAATACTTGCACTATCAGATTATATTGCATAATGAACATAGTACTAAACTTGGAGTTATGAAGTTCTAGATTCAAATCTTACTTCAAGATTTGTGTGAACCTGGGTAAATCACTTAATCTCTCTGAGGCTCAGATTTCTCATATTAAAAGTGGCTATAATAATAGTACCTACCGCACATGGCTATGAAGATCAAATTAAATAATAAATATAAAGCATTCAAAAATCTTAAAATTCTACAAAAATGAGTTGTTTAATAGTAGTAGTAGTTGTCGTAGCAGTAGCAGCAGCAGCAGCAGTAGTAGTAGAAGTAGTAGAGTTCCAGAGGTAGTAAGTAACTTGGGATTAGGAGACTTAGGTTCTCATCCCAACTCTACTACTTATTATCCATGTGACCCTTCAGCTCTCCAAGTCTCAGTTTTCTAAGTTGTAAAATGGGGGTTAATAATAGGTACTTCCACAACTTAACCCTATAGAGTAATCGTGAGGAAATCCTTAACTCATTATTAACTCATTATTGTCTTTATTTGTTATTACTAGCATTCATTCAGGGGAGGGAGAAAACTCTTCAAGTAGGGTGAAGTGATGCTAGAACAGAGTAATATCACACACACACACACACATACACAAACCTACAAATGCATTTTAAGAGGGATCTTGTTTAAAGGTGTTATTAGCAGTACTTGGTGGATATGGATTATTCTATTGTTATTAGAGCAAAAGGCTTGTAGACCATTCCTTTTCAACATTGCTGCTGATTTCCATGTTCTTATCAGGGCTTTTAAAGGTGCTAGGTGAATAGTCCATTAAACTGAAATCTATCTAGCTTCAAGTAATGTGATAAGTATCTGTTGATCTTAGCAGGTCCAGAGAGAGGTGTAAATGTATAAGCAAATCATGGGGTCCCTTCCCAAGGATATCTGTTCAAAAGTCTAAGAATAGTAGCCCGTTGCTTCACTGGAAGTAGTGTGGAGATGTCATTCCTGGAATTCTGTTTGCGGAAAGCGGATCATGAGGATAATTGATCCAATCTGTATATCAGCTGCCTTATCTCTTTCTTACATTTCCAGAGTGGAAAAGCAATATAGGGATGGATGGAATTACCATTTCCCTCCTCACTACTCCTGCCCCATCAGATATGATTTTGGATATTCAAACATCATCAGTAATCTTCTGGATAAGTCTCTGTGAGATGCTGGGAGATACGGGGCCTCTCTCTGCCTCTTCGAAAGCCAGTCCACTCTTAGTGATTCTGGCTCACATATTGCTGAAGTCTAGTTTGTAGAATCTTAAGCACAACCCTGAAGTGAAAGTTATTGTTTAGAAATTTAAACATTCCTTGGAATTAATCTTCTTTGGGGTTGGGATATAAATGGTTCTTTTGCAATGCAGTGGCCACTGTTGTATTTTTCAAATTTGCTGACTCTGAGTGCAACATTTTAACAACATCATCCTTTAGGCTTTCAAATAGCTCAGTTGGAATTCCATTACCTCCGCTACCCTTACTGTTAGTAATGCTTCCTAAGGCCCATCTGACTTCACTCTCCATGGTTAAAGAGAACTAGAACTACATGATCTTGGTTATTAGTGATGCTAAGATCTTTCTTGTATAATTATTTTGTGTATTTTTGCCACCTTTTCTTAATCTCTTCTGCTTCTGTTAAATCTCTACTATTTTTGTCTTCAGGCTAGGCATAAGCAATATGTGAAAACAAAAATTACCAAAAGAATAGGCTGGTTTTCCAAAGAGGGCAGAAGAACTAGAGACTAAATGGCCAACACTTGCATGGATTATGGAGAAAGCAAGGGAGTTCCAAGGGGGAAAAATCTACTTCTTCATTGACTACACTAGAGCCTTTGTGTAGATCATCTTACTCATCTCCTGAGGAACCTCTATGCTGGTCAAGAAACAATAGTTAGAACCTACCATGGAACAAATGATTGGTTTAAAATAGGAAAAGGAGAACCACCAGACCGTATATTATCACCTTATTTATTTAACTTATATACAGAATATATAATTGAAATGTCAGGTTGGATGAATCAATAAATGGAATTAAGGTTGCCAGTAGACATTTCACCAACTTCAGATATGCAGATGATACCACTCTGATGGTAAAAAGTACAGAGGAATTAAGAAACCTCTTGATAAGGGCAAAAGAGGAGAGAGTAAGAACTGGCTTGGAAATTAACATTAAAAAAAAAAAAGGCGTAAGATCTTGGCAACTAGACCCATCACTTCCTGACAAAAAAAGGGAGAAGAAATGGAAGCAGTGCTGGCTTTTATATTCTTGGACTCAAAGATCACTGCCATAAAATTAAAACACATTTGTTCATTGGAAGGAAAGCTATGGCAAACATGGACAGCAAACTCATAAGCAGAGATATCATCTTGCTGACAAGATTTTTCAGTTTCCTCACTCATAAAATGAGATTAGATCAGATGATGGCTGAAGTATGTATCAAAATTTTTAAATTTGTAGAGATTGAAATTTTCTCCTTTGAAGGCTTTGGTTTTGTTTAATTTAATAAATATTTATTAGGTATTTAATGCACATTTTCTGACTCCAAATGCTCTGTTCTTTCCTCTACCGAAGGGCACCACTGTCTATGTATACAGTATTATGTTAGCTAGGGGAGATATGCATATTATATATCTGCTCCACTCTAGAAATCCTATCAAGAAATTGGTTTTGAAGTAGTTATAATATGTAGCTTGAGCCCCCATCTAGTAGCTACTCTATTAATAGTCATGAACCATAAAGTGAATAGCAAAGTACTTAATGGGGACAAAACAGAGATGCCAAAATCAGGTAAGAGTCAAGCAACAGAATCATTCTTGTCTTCTCATCCAAAATATGAATATACTATATCTTAGATTCATATGACAATAAGGAAGGATTTGGTGAATCTTCTTTAAGCAATCCCTGAAAAATTTACACTTTGAAATAAAAGAAGTTTTTGCATTATTGGATAACTCCTTTCTGAATTCGTAAGGGGCCACATCCTAACTGCTAATTATGCTCCAGTTCCACCTTCCACAGACCCTTGATAGGTTTTATGAGTTTCCTTGCTGCTACTTCTGCTCATTTGGAGGGTTAGAAGTGTACCACTTTTCCCTTCTACAGCTATCTCTAAAGTTTTCTCCTACTTTTGCAACTTACTGCTACTTCTAGAACATGTCATCTTACTTTTAGAGTGGGGCATATGTTGTTGTTCCGTCATTTTTTAGTTATACCCAACTCTCTGGGACTCCATTTGGGGTTTTCTTGACAAAGATACTAGAGTGATTTGCCATTTCCTTCTTCAGATCATTTTACAGGTGAGAAACTAAGGCAAATTGAGTTAAGTGACTTGCCCAGGGTCACACAGTTAGTAAGGGTCTGAGGCCACATTTGAATTCTGGAAGATGAGTCTTCTGATTCTAAGACCACTGCTCTAATCATTGTACCACCTAGCTGTTGTGGTATATTCCTTGGAACTAATCAACACATTCTTAGCTCCATTGTTAACCTCAAAAGTCTACCTGATTCTCATAGGAAGAGAATACTTAGGTAGCTGTGAGAAAATTGAGCCTCGGAGCTAAAGGAACTTGTTCAGGTCACATGGCTAATAAATAATGGAGCTGGGACCAGAACCTGAATCTCTTAACTTCACTTTACTTATTGTCTCAACAACAACAGCAGCAGCAACAATTACTACTACTACTATTCCGTTTGTTGCTGCTACTACTACTGCTACTGCTGCTGCTGCAATTACTACTACTACTGCTGCTACAGCTATTATTACTAATAATAATATATGCTGCATAAACTATCTGATTTGATCTTCAAAACTATGTGAGGTAGGTGCTATTACTTTTGCCCATTTTAAGTATAAGAAATCTGAGTCTCAGAGAAGTTAAGTGACTTACCCAGGTTCAAACAAGTATTAAAATATTTGAGGCAACG
Organism: Bettongia penicillata ogilbyi; assembly: GCA_023548195.1. Lineage (NCBI taxonomy): Eukaryota > Metazoa > Chordata > Mammalia > Diprotodontia > Potoroidae > Bettongia > Bettongia penicillata. The sequence continues at coordinate 2,213,161 of JAJHZJ010000383.1, read as the reverse complement.
TTTCAACCTTTATGAGGTCTCACATTACACAGTACACAGTATCTATTATGTGATACTGCCTGCTAATTAGCACAAGTATTATTATCCTTGTTTTACCACTGAGGAAACTGAACCTTAGGTAAATTGACTTCCCCACAGTCCCATGGCTAATAAGGCATGGAGGAATCACTTGAACTCAAAAGCCTGGCCCCAAGTCACTTAGTAGGTCCATCATTCACTTGGCAACTACCATATATCGCCTTGTACAATAGTAACCTCTGGATGTCTCCTCTTCTCAGCTAGGTTAAGTGTTTTATGCATCTAATATACAGGCTTCATCACTTAGTAGCACTGCAAATGAAGCTGAAGATACATTTATGAAATGAATATACCCTGGGCAATGCAAGCTTGTGTTTTCTTCATGACCAAAAAAATAGTATGTTTTCTTCATTACTCTGGTAAGAGGAGAAAGGGAGAAAATAAGGTGAATAAAAGCATATATGAGATAAGAAATAATGCAAGTCATTTTGTCCCAATGTCAGACTGAGTTGACTTGTCTTGCTGACATAAATTCTCACCAGCCATTTTGATAAATGACAAACACACGAAAGAAATATAGAAAGGCAAGGAGTGGGTGACCAGCAAAGATTGCAGTATGAGACATCTGGGAGAGGGCAAGGATAGCTAGGATCCTATGGTGGGAGGCCCTGGACAGAGGCAGAAGACTTTGTGTGCCTGGATATGAGAAAGAAAGTGCAGGAAGGGTCAAGAAGCTTACAGAAATGGAGAGAAATCCATTATTTTCTGGTCATCCCTCAGAGGTACATTCAGAACTGTGGTGGCAGCATCTTCTCCTAAACCACGGTTTTCCTGTTATTTGAAGAATTCTCCAAATTTTACTAGTCATCTGTTGCCTCTAGACAGAATGGATCCTTACAACTTCTCTTATAGTTTTATTGTAAACTTGAAGGAATCTAGAAAAGGTTAGTCTATAGATGCCTCAAAATTTGTATAAGTCTGGAACACCAGGGGTTCTTTAAGCCAGACCTAAATCTCTCTCCTCTATAGTATTGCACTTTGACAAATGAAAGTCAATGACGTTTAGAGGCAGTGTGGTACAGTAGAACTAAAAACAGGTCAGATCTTACTCTTCCTGCATCCACAACATCCCTCCCTTCTCTCTGTTCATACAATTATAGCTTAAGTTCAGGCCCTGATTACCTTAGATTACTTAGATTATGACAAATGTGTTCTAACTGGTCTCCTTGCCTCACCTTTTTCTCTTCTACTTTATCCTACACCCTGATGCCAAAGTGGTTTTCTTTATATCTGACCACATTATTACCTCATTCAAAAAAACTTCAATGCTTTCCTATTACCTCTATGATAAACTCTTCTCTTAACATAAATATAAATACTATAATTAATTATATGCTAATTAGTATATTAAAATTAATTATGTCATATAATATAAATATGATAATATTATTATCAACCCTTCACAAGCTGGCCCCAACCTCTGTTTCCAGTCTCATTTTATATTATTCTGTTTGGCATTCTGTGATCCAGTTAAATTGTGTTCTTGCTTATAAACAACACTCTAGCTCCCAGCTAGAAGGTAGATAGGAGGTACAATGGAGTGTTGAGCACGGAGGCATATTTTTCTCTAAGATTCAACTCAAGCACCACTCACTTTCTAACCTGATGTCTTTTCTGATTGCCACCCTCATATGTTCTTTTTCCTAAAGTGCCTCGTAGCTAACTACTTTATGTCATCAGTTATTATTCAGGGGCCACTTAATTCTGTTTTAAAAATGCATACTTTTGCTTTGACATAATATTTATTTCTGAATATGTCTCCCTTCCATTCCATGTGAACTCTGCCTTGTAACAATGATTTTAAAATTAAGATTTTTAAAAAGTACCAGCAAAAGCCATGAAATCTTCAAGGAATTTGGTTGTATTCTACATCCATTGTTTCCCACCTCTGCGATGAAGAAAGGGATATATATTTTCTCAATTCTTTTTCAGGTCCAGGTTTGGTCAATATAACTCAATAGGGTTCAGTTTTGTTTCATTGTTCTTTCTGTTGATTTATTGTAGATAGTGTATAAATTATTTCCAGGTATATTCATTTTGTATTGGCTAACATATGCTTCAACATGTTTATCTGAATCTTTTATATGTCATTTCTTATGGTACAATATTCCATTACCATGTTGTGTAATTTGTTAAGCCAGTCCCAATTTTGAGATCTATTTTGTTTCTAATTCTTTGCTTCCACAAAACTGTTGTTATGTGTATTTTTGGATATGTGGGTTGTTGCTTTCTGTTTTAATATTCTTGGGGCGTATGACTGTTGATAGGATCTCTGTGTTAAGGTATAGCCATTTCCTTAGTAGTTACTTTTTTACCCAAACTTTTTTATTATTATGAAATTTTAATATTAATTTATTTACTTTATTCAACATTCATTTCCACAAGATTTTAAGTTCCAAATTTTCTCCCTATCTCTCCCTTCCCCCCACCCCAAGATGGCTTACGTTCTGATTACAGTCTGCCCTCCCCTCTATCATCCCCCTCCTATCCTTCTCCTCCTCACTTTCTTGTAGGGTAAGTTAGATTTCTATACCCTATTGCCTGTACATCTTGTTTCCCAGTTGCAAGTAAAAACAATTTTAAACATTTGTTTTTAAAACTTTGGCTTCCAGATTCTCTCCCTTCTTCCCTCTCCACCTACCCTCATTGAGAAGGCAAGCAATTCAATAAAAGTTATACATGGCTAATTGTGAAAAACACTGCCACAATAGTGATGTTGTGAAAGACCAACTATATTTTCCTCCATCCTATCCTTCCCACCATTTATTTTATTCTCTTCTTTGACCCTATTCCTTTTCAAAAGTGTTTGCTTCTGATTACTCCTTCCCTCAATCTGTCCTACTCATCACCCTTCTTTATCACCCTCCTCCACTTTCCTATAGGGTAAGATACCCAATTGAATGTGTATGTTATTCCATCCTTAAGCCAAATCTGATGAGAATGAGATTTACTCATTCCCTCTCAACTCCGCCGCTTCCCCTCCATTGCAAAAACTTTCTTGCCTCCTTCATGTGAGATAACCTATACCATTTCATCTCTCTCTTTATTCTTCTCCCAATATTTTCCCCTCGCACTCTTTAATTTTATATTTTAGATATCATCCCTTCATATTCAACTCACTCTGTACTATCTATCTAACTATCTATCATTTATGTATCTGTGTATCTATCTTTCCTCCAACTACCCTAATACTGAGAAAAGTCTCATGAGTTACATGTATCATCTTTCCATGTAGGAATGTAAACAGTTCAACTTTAATAAGTCCTTTATGATTCTCTCTCCTGTTTACCTTTTCATGATTCTCTTTATTCTTATATTTGAAAGTAATTTTTTTTTATTCAGCTCTGGTCTTTTCAGCAAGAATTCTTGAAAGTTCTCTATTTCATTGAATTTCCAATTTTTTCCCGGAAAGATTATACTCATTTTTGATGGGTAGGTGATTCTTGGTTTTAATCCTAGCTTCTTTGCCCTCTGGAATATTGTATTCCAAGCACTTTGTTTCCTTAATGTAGAAGCTGCTAGATTTTGCATTATCCTGATTGTGTTTCCATAACACACAAATTGTTTCTTTCTGGCTGCTTGCAATACTTTCTCCTTGACCTGGAAACTCTGGAATTTAGCTACAATATTCCTAGGAGTTTTCCTTTTGTGATCTTTTTCAAGAGGCAATCGATGAGGTCTTTCCATTTCTATTTTGTTGTATCTTACCCTCTAGTTCTAAGATATTAGGGCAGTTTTCCTTGATAATTTCTTGAAAGATGATGTCTAGGCTCTTTTTTTGATCATGGCTTTCATGTAGTCCAAAAAGTTTTGAATTATCTCTCCTAGATCTATTTTTCAGTAAGATATGTCATACTGTCTTCTATTATTTCATTCTTTTGGTTCAATGTTACACTTTCTTGATTTCTCATGAAGTCATTAGCTTCTATTTGCTCCATTCTAATCTTTAAGGAATCATTTTCTTCAGTGAGTTTTTGGACCTCCTTTTTCATTTGGCCAATTTTGCTTTTTAAAGTATTCTTCTCCTCATTGACTTTTTGGACCTCTTTTGCCATTTGGGTTAGACTATTTTTAAGGTGCTATTTTCTTTAGTATTTTTTGGGTCTCATTAGCAAGCTGCTGACTTGTTTTTCATGATTTTCTTGCATCACTCTCATTTCTCTTCCCAATTTTTTCCTCTACTTCTCTTACTTGATTCTCAAAATCTTTTTTGAGCTCTTCCATGATCTGAGACCAATTCATATTTTTCTTGGAGGTTTTGGATGTAGGAGCTTTGACTTTGTTGTCTTCGTCTGGTTGTATGTTTTGGTCTTCTTTGTCACCAAAGTAAGATTCTATAGTCTGATTTTTTTTTTTTTACACTGCCTGATCATTTTCCCAGCCAAATCCTTGATTTTCTAACTCTTTGTCAAGGTAGAACTCAGTTTCTGCCTTGGAATAGTGAGGAGGATTCCCTGTCCATTGCACCACAAACTCTACCACATCAGCCCCAGGTCTCCACCCAGGACTGGAACCCATATCCAAGCAGGAGAAAGCTAGAGAATCTTGCCTCATTGCCAGCAAAGAGATCTCTGCAATTGCTCTTTGATCAGCTGCTGGATCCCTACACCATAGAAGCAGCCATTGCTGTTGCTGCTACTGCCACCACCTCCATGGTCCTGAGGCTGGGGCTGAACCATGCCCCTCCCCCACTCAAATCTGACAGAGTTTCCCCACTGATCTTCTATACTTTCTTTGGTGTTAGTGGATTGAAAAGTTTGGAAACCACCACAGCTGCCAATGATTCAGTAACCTGAGGCCTGCTCCAGCCCCTTCTATGGTCTATGCCAGTACAACCCATGCTAGACTGTACTCAGCTTCTAGCCCAGTGTGATAGAACCTTCCTATTGACCTTCCGGGCTGTCTTGGGCTAGAGAATTGTTTCACTTCATCATTTTGTAGGTTCTGCAGCTCTAGAATTTGTTTAGAGTTATTTTTTACAGGTATTTGGAGGGATTTGAGGGAGAACTCAAGCAAGTGCATCTTGCTTCTACTTGCTTCTATTCCTCAATCTTGGCTCCACCCCCTCTAGTAGTTTTAAAAACTGCAATCCAAATTTCTTTCTAGAATGATTGGAAAAATTCTATTCAATCCCTATCTTTCTGTAGTCCATCCACTGTTGACCACTGACTATTTGCACCTTTTTCATCTTTCTAACTTTGTGGATAAAAGATAAAACCTCAAAGGTTTTTTGATGCACATTTTTCTTATTATTAGTGACTTGGAGTAATATTTCATATGGTTGTCAATAATTGTTATATTTCAATTGGGTATTTATTTGGAATATATAGTATATGGTATAAGATGCTGATCTAAACCTGTTTGTGTTTTTTTCTGGATTTTTTTCCAGTTTCCCAGCAATTCACATCAAATAGGATGACTTTTACCAAGTAGTTCATATTCTCAAGTTTATAAAATATGTGATTTTGAGTTCAGTTCCTTTAAGTAACCTCCAATTCTGGCTTTTTAGGTGGTTAAGTCATATGATGCTGCAGGTCTTGGGTTCCCAGGTAGGAGAATTCCTTATAACTTTCTCTCTCTCTCTCTCTCTCTCTCTCTCTCTCTCTCATAACCTATTAACTCTTAAACATTATACTTTTACTTAACAATAAAGTAAAAGCAAGTGTAATCATTATAGCATTTATTTATCAGGAGGTAAAAATAAATACAAGTACCACAAACTACCCAAAAACCTGGTTAACCTTCAGGAACAATTTATACCTCATAAATCAACTTCTCTTCTAGTTTCTTCCCCTCTGGATCTTTGCTACTCTTCTCCTAGTGAAAGTTATGCATCTTCTTTCTGTTCTATAGTTGATAAAGCAGTGATAAACTCTTTTAGCTCATAGCTGCCTCCAATGGGGCTCCAAAATAAGTGCTGCACTCTTTCTGTGACTTAAGCCAGAGGAAAAACAAAAACTTCAGGTCTACAGATAGCAGGCGATTCTGAATTGTCCAGTCAGCTCCAAGCCTTCTCTTAACAGTACAACTCACAGCAAAACAGACATAAAGCCAATCTTTCTCTCTTCTCAAATCAGAGAGGGCAGAAGAAGGCCACTTAAGAACCCTGAGAGGTATCCTCTCAGGCTTTAGATGGCGCCAGAGAGCAATAAGCCCCATAGCATGGGCTTCAGGCCTCTGCCAATGAGCTTCCAGCAACTGCTTCATCTTTTCTCCAACCAATCAGTTAAAACTAAGCCTTTATACTTATTAGCAAGTTCCCAGTAAAACAGCTGGGATTCCCTACCCAGCCTCCTGCAGTTCTTCTTGTGTTCAGTTCACACTTGTTTCTTTCCATACCTTTTCTACCTCACTATTTAACAACCACTAAAACAGGGGTTCTTAATCTTTCTACGTACTATGAACCCCTTTGGTAGAAACCTATGGACCCCTACTTGTAATAATATTTTTAAATGCATAAAATAAAATACATAGAATGACAAAGGACACCAAATGTACTGACATGCAATCATCAACATGCACGTTTAAAAAAAAAAAAACAAATTTGAGGACCCTGGGTCAAAACCACTATATCTAATACCTCAAGTGAGAAACTTCTTGTGATTCATCTTTAAACTATGACATAAAATAAGAAGTCTATCTTTACCCCAAAGTCCTTATATAATCTTCCCACAGTCCCCAAATAGTTGTGTGATTTATAATTTTGCCAGTTATAAATTTCAAAATTTAAAAATAGTCACATACAAATAAACTGATGGCCCACAATGCCATCATTACATCACTCATTGCTCTGCCTTCAAATAGGTCTTCTCAGTACATTCATCTCTGGAATGTCAAAACAGTCTGTATTCCTCAACATTTTATCTGAGAGACTTTTTCTTCACATGTGAATTTTAACAGTTTTTTGTATATGAATACTCTTTCCCTCCCCCTCAGTCCTCATTCTGCTTTTTTGTTTTGTTTTGTTTTAGCAATTTACTTAAGTACTCTTACATAGTTTAGAGAATCTCCCCCAATGAACAAGGTCCTCTCTTGGCTTAGGAACATAGAGTCTGACAATAAACCTGCCCCCTCTGTATGCATCTTTGTATCCCCTATAGTATCTAGCACAGGGCTTGATCATTAACAGGCACTCTGACTTTGTTCAGTCCTTTTTCAGTTGTGTCTGATTCTTCATAAAGCCATGTGGGGTTTTCTTAGCAAAGACACTGAAGTGATTTGCCATTTCCTTCTCCAGCTCATTTTACAGATGAGGAAACTAAGGTAAACAGGTTTAAGTGACTTGCCCAAGGTCATAGAGCTACTAATTGTGTGATGCCAGATTTGAATTCAAGAAGATGAGTCTTTTTGACTCCAGGCTTTAGCATTCTGTTCACTGCACCACCTAGATACCTCTAATGTCTGGTAATGATTGGTCCTAGAATTCTAGAATGTTAGAACTAGAAGATATTTTTTCTACTAACCTTTCCAACCCCTAATTCTACAGATGAAGGAACTGAGGTCTAAAGATATGATGTGACTTGCCCCACCAAGGTCACATAACCACCAGTTAAAATTCAAGCCTACAGGGGGCAATGCTGTTTCCAGCACCCCACACTTAGACATAAATATATAGATCCATGTCATATGTTCAAACTCATGTTTGCGTATCTAGGGAGCTCACTGAAGTACAGTCAAACTGGTAATCCATTCATTTGCATGTAAAAAGCATATGCAATGAAGAAATAATGTCTCCTTGAGTAGATGACAAGGGATACAAAAGGTATCAGGGATCAAATTTCAATGAGATGATACTTTTCCTATGGTGGTGATTATTCTACCCTGACATTTATTTCACAACCTAATAGGTCTTAGTAGATTTACAGTAATTACTATGACAGAAAGCTATTGGTACTAGTTTTAAATTATCTTGTGACACATGGAGAGGAATGTGAGGAAATCAGATGGAAACCTAATGGGAGACAGCAACCAAAAGAGAACCTCTCAACATGGAGGATTCCTTTAGGACCTTGACCCCCTAATAAAGCATTAAATTCACACTTAACTCTACAAGGAAAGAAATCTGGAAGAGATTGAAATACATTTAAAAAATATAATATTCAAGGTCTCCAGGCATTATTCATAGTATGTTAATGCACCATTATTATGCATATTCAGAATGAGTCCACAGTGATTTTATCCCCTCAGTCTTTATTGTGTGTCTGGATAACTGTTACCTTCTCAATTGGATTTCTACAGAAAGGGCAAGTCACTACTTAAGCTTCTTTGCAACCTCACAATCAGCGACAACCAACTGACAGACTTCTACAAAATGTATTTTCTACTGTATTTAGAAATGGTGTTCCCTTTCTAATGTGTGTATAGTGTGTGTATGTCTTGAATTGGACTTCCTTTCCAGTATAATGATATGCAGTAGATTTGCTCCAATTTTGAATCATCTCCACAGACTTTAGCTTTTGCATATAACGTGCAAAAGGGTCAGATAAATGTTTCCTTGGGATTTCAGCTCTCCCGTTAAAAGAGTTCCTCTCCTGCTGAATTATTGTTGTTACATCAATTTATTTACATGTCATTTCAGGCTGGTATATTTCTAGACCACACTTTGTTTTATTTGACAAAAGAAATTGATTCAAAATGAGAGACTAATGATTCAGTGAGGGAAAAATTATGCACAATGACATTTTTCCACAGGAAAAAAAAGGATATCATACTATTTACCAGCAGGTATTTACCTACCCTGTAAAACCTTTCTTTATGATAAGCATCTCATAAAACGAATCAAAAGTTCAAGACAGTGCAACGATGCCAACTAGTATGCTTATGAGAAGAACAATATTGGCAATGTTATTCTATGCTGACAGCAAACAGAATTCTCATCAATGTCTTTTTTAGAAGTGAGTTAGAATTAGACATAATTAAAAAAAAACAACCTGTGGGTCATCCATATAATGGGACTATTGTTCTAGTACAATATTGTCTCATCGGAGTCCAGTTCTGTTTGTTGATGCTAATAGCAACCTTATTACATAAGTAATGTAGATATTATTACTCCTATTTGGCAGACGAGGAAACTGAACCTCTGAAAAATTCAATAACTTGTCCAAAGGTACAACAAGCAAGTGGCAGAGTGAGGTTGTAGAACTCAGGTTTTCTGTCTCTAAAAACAACAGCAACCGGTACTTATATAGTGTTTTACAATTTGCAAAGCCCTTTACAAATATTATCTCTTTTATTTTCACAATAACTTTAAGAGGTTGAAACAAGGAGGAGCCAAGATGGCGGAGTAGAAAGACTCACATATGCTAGCTCCGAATCCACAGCCCATAAATTTCCTGTAAAGAGAACTCCCCACAAATTCTGGAGCAGAGCAAGTGCGCACCAACACAGTGGAAGAGATTTCCGTTCCAGAGAGCCCTGGAAAGCCGTCCCCAGGGGTCCATTGTGCTACGGACAGCGGAGTCCACCCCTGTGCTGCCCTGGGCATGTGGCCCCAGAGGAGCAGATCCAAGCAGGCTTCAGGGATGGAATCTCCTGCGAAGGTCCCTCTACCCACAGGTGCTACAGGTCAGTGAGAGAGACTTCTGGGCTGGCCAAGAGGGAAGCAGGGTGTCTTGGTGACTTGGGCCCCCTCGGGAGGCAGCGGCAGAGGCAGTGGTGGAGGCAGAGGCAGACCAGGACTCCCTGAGCAGACAGGAGCTCCATTACCGAAGGTCTCTGCATAAACCCCCTGAGGGAACTGAGCCTGGGAGGCGGTCCTGCCCACACCTGAGCACTAGAACTTAAGCTCACATTGAATAGCAGTCAAGCCTGCCGCGGAAAGCCCTGAGGCTGGGAAGCAGCATTTGAATCTCAGACCCCAAGCACTGGCTGGGCAGATCTAGGCCAGGGTGGAAAGGAATCTCAGAAGTCAAGTAACTGGCTGGGAAAATGCCCAGAAAAAGGAAGCAAAATAAGACCATAGAGAGCTACTTTATTGGGGAAGAGATGTTCCTTCCTCCCTTCATTTCTGATAAAGAAGTACAATGCTTGCCATCAGGGAAGGACATGGAGGTCGGGGCCTCTCTATCCCAGACATCCGAGGTGGATGTCCGGTGGGCTCAGGCCATGGAAGAGCTCAAAAAGGATTTTGAAAAACAAGTTAGACAGGTGGAGGAAAAACTGGGAAGAGAAATGAGAGAGATGCAAGAAAAACATGAAAAACGGGTCAATACCTTGGTAAAGGAGACCCAAAAAAATGCTGAAGAAAATAACACCTTGAAAAATAGGCTCACTCAATTGGCAAAAGAGGTTCAAAAAGCCAATGAGGAGAAGTATGCTTTCAAAAGCAGAATTAGCCAAATGGAAAAAGAGGTTCAAAAGCTCACTGAAGATAATAGTTCTCTCAAGATTAGAATGGAACAGATGGAGTCTAATGACTTTCTGAGAAACCAAGAAATCACAAAACAAAACCAAAAGAATGAAAAAATGGAAGAGAATGTGAAATATCTCATGGGAAAAACAACTGACCTGGAAAATAGATCCAGGAGAGACAATTTAAAAATTATGGGACTACCTGAAAGTCATGATCAAAAAAAGAGCCTAGACATCATCTTTCATGAAATTATCAAGGAAAACTGCCCTGAGATTCTACAACCAGAGGGCAAAATAAGTATTGAAGGAATCCACCAATCACCGCCTGAAAGAGATCCAAAAAGAGAAACTCCTAGGAACATTGTGGCCAAATTCCAGAGTTCCCAGGTCAAGGAGAAAATGTTGCAAGCAGCTAGAAAGAAACAATTCCAGTATTGTGGAAATAAAATCAGGATAACACAAGATCTAGCAGCTTCTACATTAAGGGATCGAAGGGCTTGAAATAGGATATTCCAGAAGTCAAAGGAACTAGGACTCAAACCAAGAATCACCTACCCAGCAAAACTGAGTATAATACTTCAGGGGAAAATATGGTCTTTCAATGAAACAGAGGACTTTCAAGCATTCTTGATGAAAAGACCAGAGCTGAAAAGAAAATTTGACTTTCAAACACAAGAATGAGAAGAAGCATGAAAAAGTAAACAGCAAAGAGAAGTCATAAGGGACTTACCAAAGGTGAACTGTTTACATTCCTACATGGAAAGACAATATTTGTAACTCTTAAAACACTTCAATATCTGGGTAGTTGGTGGGACCACACACAGACGTACACACACATACATGCATGCAAACACACATGTACATGTGTGCACGCACACACACATACAGACATGCACGCACACACAGAGACAGAGAGCATAGAGTGAATTGAATAGGATGGGACCATATCTTCAAAGAAATTAAGGTAAATGGTGAGAGAGAAAAATGTAGTGGGAGGAGAGAGGGTGAAATGGAATGGGGTAAATTATATCTCATTCAAGAGGCAAGCAGGAGACTTTTTAGTGGAGGGAAAAAGAGGAGAGCTGAGAAAAAAACAAGAAGTTTACCCTCATCACATTCGACTAAAAAAAGGAGTAAAATGCACGCTCATTTTGGTATGAAAACCTATCTTACAGTACAGGAAAGTGGGGGAGAAGGAGATAGGGAGGGAGGGATAATGGAAGGGAGGGCAATGGAAGAAGGGAGCAATTTGAAGTCAACACTTGGGGAGGGACAGGATCAAAAGACAGAATAGAAACAATGGGGGGCAGAATAGGAGGGAGGGAAATACAGTTAGTCTTATGCAACACGACTGTTATCGAAGTCATTTGCAAAACTACACAGATATGGCCTATATTAAATTGCCTGCCTTCCCAAAGGGAATGGGTGGGGAGGGAGGGATGGGGAGAATTTGGAACTCAAAGTTTTAGGAACAACTGTTGAGTATTGTTGTTGCTACTAGGAAATAAGAAATACAGTTAATGGGGAATAGAATGTCATCTGGCCCTACAGGAGAAAAGAGAAGATGGAGACAAGAGAAGGGAGGGATGACAGAAGAGAGGGCAGATTGGAGATAGGGAAAATTAGATTGCTTGGTGTATTGGGGTGGGGGGAGGGGATAAAAGGGGAGAAAATTTGGAACCCAAAATTTTGTGAAAATGAATGTAAAAAGTTAAATAAATAAATTTATATTAAATAAAAAGAGGTTGATGCTCAAAAAACCCACTGCTAGAGCAGGGGGCAGGCTATCATAGGGGTATTTTTTGTTATACTTGTAGTTTTTTACAGTTCCTAAATATTTGTCAAGTGCCTGGTATATGGCAAAGCATTGGACTAGGTACTGAGGAAGGCATACAATGAAAGTGTCTCATGACTGAAATGATCTGTTTGGGAAGGTCAGTCATCTTCATACAGGGTATACACTACCCATGTGATATATGTGTGTATGTGTGTATTTATGTATATTCATATGTGTGTATATATGTATATGTCTATATGGGTCATCTAAATGAAGTTTACAGAAAAGCATGAATAGATATTGCTGGAATATTGCCCACCCATTTTTAAGGGAGACTTTGATTCTTGCCTAGAAAGGACCAGAAGAAGGGGAGAAATCTCCTTATCTACCTATCCACACGTAAACATACATGAGTATGCATAGAGTTCTATTCCAGGCAGTCCAGGTTGGATTAATTTTTAAAATAACAACAAGAACACAATAAGAGAAATGCATAGGGAGTTACATGGGAATTTAAAGGTGGGAAAAGATGACCTCTAACAGCAGAGGTTTTATTGTTTTTTAGAGGAAGAAGTATCCGAGGTAGGCATTAAAGTAAGAAAAGGATTTCATAGGTGATATTTTGCATTAGTCATATGATGATCACTGAAATTCTATCTATGTGTCTCATGAGGTTTAAGTGAGAAACTAGAAATCCATGGGAGACTGGTACAGAATAAAGTGGTATGACATGCTGGAGCCCAAGCATAATTTGTGCCAAATGAGATACTCACCTTTCTGCTATTCTGTGATTGGGCAATAGGGAGCTACCATAAGGATTAGGTATATTTAGTGGGGTACCAGCACTGGTTCTCTATAACGAGGCCAGTCCAACTTGACATAACTCAGCCAAGAGGGTGAGTATGGGCAAAAATGAGTAGCATATAAGTCACAGTTAGCATTCGATAGGCAGTGTGATAAATAGACATTCAAAATGGTAAGGATTTAACTTTGTGACTTGATTTGCCTATTCAGTGTGCTCATTCCCCAAATATTTTGAAGAAGGTTAACAGCTGTGCCAAGTACAGGCAGTCCCTGCTTTCAGACAGGTTTTTCCATGAAGGTTGGATTGACACCAGGAAGTAATAGGAACTAAATTTCACTTCTTGCTCACTTAACCAGTTACTCAATAATTCCCAGGTGATGCCAATATTATGTAAGCAGGTAAAGGCTACAGTGAATCTGCAGTCAGGACTTTGCTGTCATTCCCAAGCCTGTCTCTTTGTGTGTCATCATCCTCATCCTCATCTTCTTTGCTTTGTAGGATGTCCATTGGATTGAGAACTAAGAGATCTGGGATCTTATTTCAGGTTCACAACTATGACCTTTTACTTCTCCATTAGATTATGAACTCCTTGAGGGCAAGAACTATCTTTTGCCTCTTTTTGTATTGCCAGTACCTGGCACACAGTTGACCCTTAATAAATACTTTTTCCATGCCAGGTTATAAACATCAGTTTCCTCCTCTGTACAATGGAGATAATATCACTAGCCCTCAGCTCAGAGAGTTATAGTGAGGAACTAATGAGATAAAGTACATAAAGCCCAAAGCAAACCTCAGGTGCTGTATAAAATGTCAATTATTCTTTAATTAACCAATCTATGAACAAGCATTTAGTAAGTGCCTACTATGTGCTAGGAATTGTGTGGAGAGTTGAAGATAGGGGCAGCTAGGTGGCACAGTGAATAAAGGAGCAGACCTGCACTCAAGAGAACCTGAGTTCAAATGCAACCTCAGGCACATGCTAGATGTGTGACCCCGAAAAGATTGGAACTAATTTTTTTTCTTATGCCAAGTTCAATAATCTAACTATGCTTCTTCTTAGTAAGGAACATATTTTAGGGGACAAAGTCCAATAGCATTATAAATTTGAAAATTTAACCACTACGGAACACTGCTAAGTGCCTAATGTGAGGCAGGATGGGGTGCTTGATAGCTTCCTGAGCCTGGATTCAAATCCTGCCTCTGATACTTACTAACTGTGTAACTGCTCAAGTCTCAACCCCTTTGAAGTTATAAGAGGGGATGTGTAATCTCTACTATTTCCATCTGTAAAGGAAGGACGATAATAAGTATATTATTTACTTCAGGTTTGTTGTAAGGCAAAGTAACAACTTTTACAAACTTTAAAAACCATATAAGTTCATACAATAAGAAGGGACCATAGAGATATCTAGCCCAAATCTCCCTCTTTGCATATGAAGAAAGTGGAGGGGATTGTCAGAGGAAGGATTTGGATATACCTCTCCTTCCAGATCTAATGCCCTTTCCTCTGCATTAGGCCACACCCCAATCACAAAGACTGTGAGGGTCAGAAGTATGGTTTGAACCCAATTTCTCCATCTCCAGAACCAGCTCTTCCCTGTTGTTGCAGTATTCAATTTGGCCAAAGATTGCAAGTCATAATCGCTGGGAATGACCAGCAAACCCAAAGCTGCAGAGTTGAAGGAAATACATTTCAGGGTCAAACTTCCCCTTTTCTGTAGGCAAGCAAAAACGAACAAACAAAATCCAATTGCACCCTTAAAGGGATGTAGGGGGATCCACCCAGAGCTATTCCATCATGGTCAAGTCACTCCTAGGATCAACGTACAACTCAGGAACCCAATATGTCCTATGGGTCTCTGTCTCCTCCTTGAGAACAGCCCAGGTCCTTAGCTACCCTCGTAATCTGGGCAGGGTATTTATTTCTTCTGATTCATGCTCTGTATGCTTGTTGCTAAAACTGGTTACCTATTCTTTTGCTTTGGCACACTCCTCTCTACTGCATACATTATGGAATGGAACTTAAGCCTACTCATGCCTCTGGGGTACATGTTGTGTTACTTTTAGTAGGATTACTAGGAATGTTGCCATAGGATGGGGTACCTATACTCATGAGATTATGGGTCCATCAACATATCAAGGAGAAAAAAATGGAATACACTGCTTTGTAAGGTGTCACACATTTCTTCTTTGGAGGTGTTCATCAGAATTTGGTCACTTATTGGATTTTTTAAAGGAGGTTCATAGATTGATATTAGGTATTCTAAAAGAAAGGTCTATGTTTTCTTAACAGTCCCTCTAGAATCATGGAATTTCAGAGGCCTGGAATATCCAGGCCCAATCAGTACATGAAGCAAGAATCTCATTTACAGCATCTAATAAGCGGCCAAACTCTGCTTAAACAATGCCAAGGACAGGCATGCATGCCTTACAAAGTTGCCCATTCCATTTCCCCCCCAATACTTTGATGGACCCTTGATCTCATGAGTGTGGGTACTCCATATTCCAGAACAACTGAGCATTCGAGTATGAGCTACGTACCACATGCTGCACAAAGTATTAGGAATACAATGACAAACATGAAAGAATGGCCCCTGTGCTTTCATTCATTATTCATCAGAACCCAAACTCTGCCTCTGGGACAATGGACTCTGAGAGGCGAGCTTTCACCTCTTGTCCAGAAGCAGGGACCATTCTACTTCCTGGGCATTTCTAGAACATACCATTTGCTTCTTCTCAACCAGCTGGACTCCTGCCTGCCATCTTCAGTTCTGATAAGTAAGCATTCACCTTGTCTTGCCACCACACTATTGCTCAGACATTTCAAACACATGCCATTAGGCAGAAACCCATGTTACCTCCTACCCTTCTCCCCCTCCATCTTTCAAATTTTTGCTTTCTTTTTAGGTTGTCTTCCCTAATCAAAATGTAAGCTTCTTAAGAGCAGAGACTGGCTTGCTTGCTTTTGTACTCCCAGAACTTAGCATGATGGTTGGCACATAGTAGGGGCTTCCTAAATGCTTTTTCATTCATTCATCTCATGCCATTCTTCAACATGTATTTCTGAAAATCTTCCACTGAGTACTCATTCATCATACAAAAAGACTTCCTCCAGTTTTCTGACCATTTCTAGGAGAATTTAAGCTGTCCATCTATTATAATTCCCCGTTCTTGCTACATGGCCAGCCTACCTCTTTTTCCTCTCATATGTGTCCTTAATGATGTCTTTTACTCAATTTAATTTTTTTAAAATAGCTATAAATGTTAGAAAATTCTTCCTTAAAATGAACTGCCACTTTCCTCCCTCTAACCTGCTTTGGTCCTAGATCTCCCCTGTGGAACTTACCAGAATTAATCTAATTGCACTTCCACATGAGAGCCCTTTAAATATTTTAAGACAGCGATCATGATCTTGTCTTCTCTAGGATAAACAGATCTGGTTCTTTCAGCCTCTTTTCATATGACATGATTTCAAGCCCCCTCACCATGCTGGTTGCCCTCCTCTGGACACGTTCCAGCTTGTCAGTGTCCCTCCAAAGATGTGGTAATGTGGATATCTTAGTGACTGTCATGCCTGAATTATAACAAAGAAGCACTAGAAAAATTCAGTGTGGGTGGCAAAATTCTTTGAAGAATAACTAGTTATAATTGGTGAGTCTGCACACATTTCAGAGTTGCACGTTTAATATGCAGTATGGTTAATTGCACTGTAATTACAGTATTTTAGAATGCCATGCTAAGTGTCTAATCCTTTTCAGGTCTGCCCTCCAATCAGTAGCCTGCCTTCATTGTCCGGATTGATGAAGTCGGTCTCAGAGGAGGGGATGACGAGGAAAGGCTCTGCTGATATTCCTAATCAACTGGTAAAGTTTTAAAACGAAGCCACACTATTTGGATTTTATTTTTAATCATAGTTGCATTGTCCTCATGAATGAGGGTTGATTAATTAGTTGTCAGCTTAGCAAAACAATGAGAGCTTATATTTACCCAGATATATTATGCTAGTGATTATTTGGTGCTGATTGAGTTGATGGGGATATTTACATTACCTCAACACATAGACCCACTTAATCTTCTTCATAATGTTAATTATATACTCAAAGAGTTACTGCTATTTCCTCCTCCATGGTGTTTACTATTAGGACTTGTTTATTCATGTAGTGATTATCTAGCTCCCTTTTCTCTCACACAGTCCCAATTTACCCCTTTTAGATTTGAAAATATGTTCGGAGCCACACCACCAGTCAAAGAGCCCTGTCTCTTTCCACAGGTTATGATGAAACATTATTCATTTGTGTTCTATCATTTTCAGTTGTGTCTTACTCTTTGTGACCCCGTTTGGGGTTTTCTTGGCAAAGATGCTAGAGTAGTTTGCCATTCCCTTCTCCACCTTATGTTTACAAATGAGGAAACTGAGGCATGGGATTAAGTGACTTGTCCAGGGTCACACAGCTAAGAAGTGTTTGAGGCTAGATTCAAACTCAGGAGGATGAGTCTTCCTGCCTCCAGGCCCCACACTCTATCCACTGTGCCTCCTGACTACCCCATTTTTCAATTAGGCCTTTGCAAAGATAAGCTTCAGAATCTTGATTGCAGTGGGTTACCATGAAACTGACCCAATGTTCTGATCTCAGTCTGTCAACGAATATTTATTAAATTCCTACTATGTGTTAGACACTGCGCTAAGCATTGGAGATGCAAAGAAGGGTAAAAGATAATCTCTGCTCTCAAGGACCTCACAGCCTATCAGGGTGGGATTGAATGGAAGACAACATGCAAACAGCTACAAACAAGATTTAGACAGAATCATTTGAACATAATAAGCAGAATAAAGGCATTGGAATTAAGGGGGAGATGCTTAGTGATGGGTAAGATCCCTCCCCAGAGAGAAAGACAAACTAAGACTGTAATTCCTATTCAAGGGAGAACCAGCTGACTTCCAAGGTCACTCCTAGCTCTACACTTATGATCCTATGACTAGAAGAAAATACAAAGACTCAAGAACATGGAGATCCTCTGCAAAGAAAGCAAGTGCCTTCACAGGGGCCCATGAGTAAGGGAAGACGTTGAATGCTGTGAGGCAATGAGCCAGTGATGGCTAAGTCTTTTCTGGAGAGAATGAAATCAGTGACATGAATCTGTGTATAATGGGCCATGGGACAAGGGATTCAAAGTAGGGAGGGATGGAGGAAAGAAGAAAGAAGAAAGAGATGTGGAGATCATTGATAGAGGGACTCAGCGATGAATGAGGTCTTTGGGGAGACAGGGACAATCTAATGTAGGGAATCACATTCATGGGAAAATTGGAGAAAAGGGAAAGAAAGGAGGGGAGGCAGAATCAAGATGGTGGGGGAGAAGGGCAGACCTTCTCTAACTCTCCCCCAATATCCTATAACATACCTGTAAAAAACGACTCTAAATGAATTCTAGAGTAGCAGAAGCCACAAAATGACAGAGTGAAAGAGATTTCCAGCCCAAAACAGCCTCAAAGGCTGACAGGAAAGGTCTATCACACTGGACTCAGAGTGGAGTACAGCCCAACCTTTGCTGTGCAGCAAAGATAGGATTGGAGCAGGCTTCAGGGTGCAGAATCATGGGTAACAGCTACAGTTCCCAGATTTCTCAACACACAAACACAAAAGATAACTTCAAAGGTCAGTAAGAAAGCTCTTTCACCTGGGTGAGAGGAGAGTGTGATCTGGCCCCAGCCCCAGGGCATAGCAGCCATTGTAACTGTGGCAGCAGCATCCACTTTTACAGCCCTCAATCTAAAGACCCTGGGGGAATTGAGAAGCTGATCTAGATCTCAGCCCTGAGTGGCTCTCCTGGTGTGAGGAGGAGCACTGGTGCTGGAGTGGTGGAGCTGCTGGAGGCTCTGGAGAGGGAACTGTGGCAGATTCTGGGCATAACAGAGTACTTGTGGTTGCTCCCAGACCAGAGCACAGGCCAGTAGAGAGTAAGCTCCTCTCTCTTGATTGTGCCACCTTGGAGGAACTGAGAACTTACAGGTCCCCAGAATATACCCTCCTCTTGACAAAGGACTCAAAAGTCAAGTAACTGGCTGGGAAAATATCCAAAAAAGAGAAAAATATAAGACTATAGAAAATTACTTTCTTGGTGAAAAGGTATTTTCTTCCATCATTTCAGATGAGGAAGAACAATGCATACCATCAGAGGAAGACAGCAAAGTCAAGGCTTCTACATCCAAAACCTCCAAAAACAGTATGCAATGATCTCAGGCCCTGGAAAAGCTCAAAAAGGATTTTGAGAATGAAGTAAGAGAAGTGGGGGAAAAATTTGGAAGAGAAATGAAAGCTATGCAAGAAAATCATGAAAAGTCAGTCAACAGCTTGCTGAAGAAGACCCAAAAAATACTGAAGAAAATAACACTTTTAAAAATAAACTAACCCAAATGGCAAAAGAGATTCAAAAAGCCAATGAGGAGAAGAATGCTTTAAAAAAGCAGAATTGATCAAATGGAAAAGGAGGTTCAGAAGCTCTCTGAAGAAAACAGTTTTTTAAAAATTAGAATGAAGAATAAGGAAGCTAATGACTTTATGAGAACCCAGGAAATTGCAAAACAAAATTAAAAGAATGAAAAATAGAAGACAATGTGGAATATCTCATTGGAAAAACAATTGACCTGGAAAATAGATCCAGGAGAGATAATTTGAAAATTATTGGTCTATCTGAAAACCATGATCAAAAAAAGATCCTAGACATCATCTTTCAAGAAATTATCAAGGAAAATTGCCCTGATATTCTAGAACCAGAGGGTAAAATAGAAATGGAAAGAATTCACTGATTACCTCCTGAAAGAGACTCCAAAAGGAAACCTCCTAAGAATATTGTAGGCAAATTCCACAGTTCCCAGGTTAAGGGAGAATATATTATAAACAGCCAGAAAGAAACAATTTAATTGCTGTGGAAATACAATCAGGATAATACAGGATTTAGTAGCTTCTATACTAAGAGATCAAAGGGCTTGGAATATGATATCCAGAAGTCAAAGGAGAAGGAATAAAACCAAGAATCACTTACCCAGCAAAATTGAGTATAATATTTCAGGGGGAAAATGGAATTTCAATGAAATAGAGGACTTCCAAGCATTCTTGTTGAAAAAACCATAGCTGAATAGAAAATTTAACTTTCAAATACAAGAGAAGCATGAAAAAGTAAATAGGAAAGAGAAGTCTTAAGGAACTCATTAAAGTTGAACTGCTTACATTCCTACAAGGGAAGATGTTATTTGTAACTCATGAGACCTTTTTCAGTATTAGGTTAGTAAGATTCAATATATATATATATATATATATATATATATATATATATATATATATATATATATATATATATAGAGAGAGAGAGAGAGAGAGAGAGGTATGTATGGGTATGTATGTGTATGTTATATATGTGTAGGTATGTATATGTATATGGCTGTACATGTGTATGTATGTGTGTATATGTATATATGTATGTATGTATATATGTGTGTGTATGTATATACATAGACAGAGGGCACAAGGTGAGCTGAATGTGAAGGGAAAATACCTAAGAAAAAAATAAAATTTACTGTTGAATGGAGTGTACTAGGAGTGGAAGAAAGGGAAACGTAGAATATAGTGAATCATCTCACATGGAAGAAGGAAGAAGGAGCTTTTACAATGGAGAGGAAGAGAAGGGAGATGAAAGGAAATAAGTGAACCTTGCTCTCATGGAATTTGGCTTAAGGAAGAATATCACACATTCAACTGGATATAGAAACCTATTTTACCCTTCAGGAAGGCAGGGGGGAAGGGGATAGGAGAAGGAAGATAATACAAGGGACAGCAAATTGGGGAAGGTGATGATCAGAAGCAAGCACTATTGTGGGAAGACAGGTCAGGGGAGAGAATGGAATAGATTGAGGGCAGGGTAGGACAGAGGGAAATGTTATGGAAGTGTTTTGCATTGTTACACATCTATGACCTATATTGAATAGATTGTTTTCTCAGTGAGGGTGAGTGGGGAGGGAGGGAGAGAATATGAAAGTCAAAGCTTTGGTAATGAATATAAAAAATTGTTTTAGCATGCAACTGGAAATTAAGATATATAGGCAATGGGATATAGAAATCTGTTTTAGCCTACAGGAAAATAGAGGGGAAGGAGGATGGAAGAAGAATAGGTGGTGGAAAGTAGGACAGACTGGAGGAAGGGGTGGATGGGGTGCATGCTGTCCTGGGATGGGGGGTGGGGAGAGAAAGGGAGAAAATTTTGAATTCAAATTCTTGTGGAAGTGAATGTTGAGAACTGAAAAATAATTAAATTACATATAAATATGTATTATTTTTATATATAAAAGAAAATGAGAAAAAAAAGAAAGAAAACCTCAAATGGGGTCACAAAGTGTCAGACACAAATGAAATGACTAAACAGCAACAAGTTAGGGGAAAACCACAGAAGGAGATTGGGCATAAAAAAGTTGATATTGGTTATTACTTTGTAAATTTTTCTGTAAATATGTAGGTTAGATGATACAGTTAATATTTGGGATTTTACTCATTTTGTGCATTTGTCTTTCTCAATACTGGTTAATTTATAATTTTTTTAAAAAATATATTTTATAAAGCATTCAAATTTTAAAAAAAGAAAGAAATAGAGAAGATAAAGGATTGAGAGAAGTCAATCAGTCAATGAACATTTATTAAACACCTATCATGTGCCAGGCTGTAAATTACTGAGGATGCAAAGAAAGACAAAAGATAATCCCTGTTCTCAAGGATGTCACAGTCCAATGGGATAGATAGCATGTACAAAGAAGATAATAGGCAGGGCAAATTGGGGGTAATCTAAAAGGTCATTACTTGCATATGGAAGGTACTAGTCTTAAAGGTGGTGGGATCAGTTAGGAAAGACTTCTTGTAGAATGTATGATTTTGTCTGGGATATTAAAGAAGTCAGGGAATGCATGGAATATAGTTGATGAAAATACCAGGAATTTGGGAGATGGAATGTTTTGTTCAAAGAACAGCAAGCAGACAGGCATCATTAAATCATTGTTGTCTAGCCTTGATTTCTCAGAGGACCAAGGACACCATAAGTGATGTGTTGACTGCAAGTAAACTGGGTTTAATTACTCTTCCAGAACCACTGAATGAAAAGCAAAAGTCAGGACAACTGGGGACAGCCTGGGATGCAGCGGATGACTTTGGTGTTTTCTGTGTCTGACCACAGTGCCTGATTCAGCAGCTTTC
Source organism: Bettongia penicillata ogilbyi (assembly GCA_023548195.1). NCBI lineage: Eukaryota > Metazoa > Chordata > Mammalia > Diprotodontia > Potoroidae > Bettongia > Bettongia penicillata. The sequence continues at coordinate 2,190,918 of JAJHZJ010000383.1, read as the reverse complement.
ATGGCCATTGGAATAAATTGTTTTCATCCACCAATTCTACCTCAGGAAGTCTTTACATGCTTAGAGTAAACACTCTCCTATGTTACTGATGGGTTTGAGGACCATTGGTTACCCTCAACCTGCTTTAGCCCATCTGCCAAGGCAGCTACTGAGGGGTGGACTCTGTGCGTGCCACAGCTTCTGGGGCTGCAGGTGAGAGCTGGGATGAGTAGCCCTAAAAAGGACTCAGAAAGCCCTCACACCACGGATGCTAGTCCTTCCTGAACATGTCATATACCCCATCACAGCATCACAGAGCATGTGGTGGTGGTGGTCGGTAGAATAAAGTATGAGAAGACTGGAAAGGTTGATGGGGGGATGGATTATGAAGAACTTGGGATGCAAAACAGAGGACTTTATAGTAGATCCTCCAGGTGACAGGTGCTACTGGAGTTTATTCAGTGGAAGGGGGAGGGAATGAGGGGGAGTGGTAACATGACCAGATCTGTACTTTAGGAAGATTTTTGACATTTAATGGAAGATGGACCAGAGTAGGGAGACTTATGGCAAGAAGACCACCCAGAACCCAACTGTAAAAGTTTAGGCATGAGAGGATGAGCTGCACCAGGTGGATGGCAGTGTCAGAAGAGAAAATGGGGAATATACAGTATATTATGAAGGCAAAATCAATAGAACTTGGCAACAGATTAGATATGGAGAGAGTGAAGAGTCAAAGATTAAAATTAGGTTGAAAGCCTTGGGGACCGGGAGAATGGTGGTACCTCAACATTAATAAGGAAGTTTGGAAGAGTAGAGGATGTAAGAAGAAAACTGATGAGCTCAGTTTGTGGCATGTTGAGTTTAAGATGGCTGTAGAACATCCAGTTTGAGGTGTTCAACAAGTATTTGGAGTTGTGAGAAGGGAGGTCAGGAGAGGGGTTACAACTGGATAAGTTGATTTTAGAATTATCAACATGGAGATGATGATTGAATCCATAACATTTAGTGGAATGATTATTGGCTCACTCACTTTGAAAATAAAGTAAGAAAATCCAATTTTTAAAAATTGTTATTTGACAAAAATAGGCTATTAGATGAATTTAACTGGCCAGTTTTAATTAAATCAAAACATTTTAAAAGGCTTTTTTTTCCTATTCAGTTCTGGTAATGATGACCAATAAAACATGCCCAATCAGTCTTCTTTTCTACTTTGCTAATCACTTAGGATTAAACAAGAAAACATTTAAATGCCTAAGTATCTCAAAAGCATCATTTCATGCATCTTGACTACTTTAATTTCATAAAACTAAGTCTTTGTCAAGAGGTGGATAGTAAACTTCATCATTAGGTTTCTGGGATTGCAGTTGGTCATCTCACTGATTAGAGTAATTGAGGCTTTCAAAGTTATTTTTCTTTCTAATGCTGTTACTATATAAGGAGAAAGATGGACTGGATATGAAGATTTAGGAATCCTCTATATGTAGATGATAACTGAACTGAAAGAACTATGAGATCACCAAGAAAGAGAATATAGAGGAAGAAAAGAAATAGGGTCAGGACAGAAACTTTGTATACACCAATGCACAGGGGAGAGGACATGGATTATGATTGAGAAAAGAAGACTGAGAAAGATTGGTCAGAGAGGTAACAAGATTACAAGTGAGAATAAGTTTACAAATACTGAGGAGGGAGAGAGTATCCAGAAGGTCAGCAGCGTTTACAGCAGAATCACCTCTCCGAATCTGAAAGGTGTAAAGAATACTCAATCCCAATATACTTGGTATTTTATTGACCATAAAAATTATTTGATTATGTAAAATAAAAATGATTCTTTAAAATTTTTTCCAACAGTATCTTCCATACATTTGTCAAAAATCATGATTCCCCAAAAATGTTTCAAGAGAGATAATTTTGTGCAGTAATTTTCTGATTATTAATATCAAATTGTGCATAGAAAATAGAGACGAGTATTCCCCAAAAGTATTTGCCACTGTCATAGAGAATGTCCAGTGAAAAATCTAAAGTGAATAGTATTTCCATATAAATGTTGAGGAAATTTATGTTCCTGTTTACAGATAACACTATGTCAAGCCCTGGTGACTGATGGCTATTACATAGGTTCCATTGGTATCCCTACACTGTAAAGTGGTCAAAAGGAAGGTCACTACAATGTTGGATGGATTCTTTTGAAGGATTTAAGGGAGAATGTGAATAAGATGTGCAGATAAGGACAGATTGCAATCTGTGCCACTAAATGCACATCATTGGGATCACAAATCCATCATGTGTTGAAGTATTCACTTTGCTATTCTGTCATAATTAAATGTTTTATTATTTGAGCGATCATTCTTGATCTGTCAGTAAACATTGCGTTGGATGAGCACTTGATCCATAAGTCCGTCTCTTTCATTATCCAAAAGCCCAACACAAAACCCATGTATGGTGGCCATTGTTAAATGTTGAAAAAACATTGTAAAATAATGGAATTTTACTATTTCTAGATATTTAGTGCTACCTGGATTAAATATCCCAGTGCCTGACCAAGTATTTCAGTTATCACCCAGATGTTGGATCATCCTCTAGAATGTTAATAGTGACTGAATGAAATTAAATATAATTGGTTTGCATGATCATCGGAGCAGCAGAGTAATTTTGCATCAATCTCCCCAATGCTTTTCCCAAGAAAAACAAGAAATTATGAACCAAGTAGAGACCTGAATATACAAGCTAAATGAACAGAAATGCTGCATGAAAAAAACATCTCTGAGTAATATGCCTCACTCTTCCCCCCATTCTCCAGCCTGGGCACAGTCAGCACAAGCAGCCTCGAAGTCTAGCATTTCAAGGTCTAACTACAGACATTTTTTTCTTATGGTAGTTGTTTTTAACCTTTTGTATCTTGGACCCCTTTGGCAAGATGGTAGATTCCATGGATTATTCAAAATAATATTATTAAATGAATAAAAGAAAATATGTAGTATTTCAAAGAAAACAAATTATGCCAAAATACATTTATCCTTTTTTTTTTGACTTCACAGACTCTAGGTTAAAAACCCCTATCCTGTTGCAATAACTCAGTCTCAAGCCCTCCTTATCTCACAGAAGTAGGCAGAGAAGAGGCAGAAGAAAAGGGAGAGTGTGTCCGCAGAGGAAAAGAAGACATGGGTAGTATAGTGACATGGCAAAACTATCAACACAGGGTAAATTCTGTTCCTGGGGGAAAGGGGACTAACTGGAAACCCAACAGGTAACTGAATTTTACAGTTTCAAACACAAACATCAAATCTTGCAAGAATATAGGTAAAAGACTGTCAAATATAAGGTAATTCCAATTCAAATGACCTATAATTATAATCTCAAGAAATCAGAAGACTGTAATATGATTTTTTCAAAAAGCAAAGGAGCTCAAGCTACAACCTAAAAAGTTATCCTTCAAAGGTGAGCCTCATCATCAAAGAAGAAAGGTGGACCTTTAACAAAAGAGCAACATTTGAGTTACTTCTATAATTTTAATTTTATCCTGGAGTCACTAGGATGCGACTGAAGATTTTTGAGTAGGGAAATGACATAGTCAGATCTATGTTTTGATAACATCAACTTGGCATCTGCATGAAGGATGGATTAGAGAGGGATTGGACCAAATTTGAGACAGTTGTAATATTCCAGACAAAAGTGTTGAAGATTTAAATTAGGGTTAGTAAGAGGTGAACTACAAAAAAAGTGATGTTTTGTTACTTTCAATCACTTAGTTGTTTTGTTTTTTAATGCAAAAGCAATATGGAATGGGCTGCTTATTGGGAAGCCTTGTATTGAATGTATTAAATAAAATGTATCAATAAGGTTTTTAAAGTTCAAATTGATAAAGAAAACTTTGTACAGATTCAAGTTCAGAAGAATATTTTTCTAGGTTTCCAAAATACTACATTATATATCACCCTTTTGAGAAAGCAATCATACACTAACCCTATCATTGTCATTAAAGTGGTACAAGGTACATTTTCTTCAGTATCCAAGTTCATTTATAAGGGTTGGGAATTTGTCTAAAAAATCCAATCAAACTAGAAATATGTGAATTTTTCTGTTAATTACTGAATGAAAAAAGGAAAAGACAATAGGAACAGATTCTTAAAATCACAAATTCACAGAATCTGAATTGGAAGAGCCCTCCAATGATATCTAGTTCAATTTTTACCTAAGAAAGAATCCCCTCAATATCAAATCCAGACAGTCACAATAACTGTTACTTGAAGACTCCACAGCAAACCTCTTCATCTACCTTCATCTTAGAAGTTTAACCTTGATTCAATTAGTCTCAGCATTTATCTTAACTGATTATATAGGTTCAAACCAAATTTATTTGTTGGACTATTCTCTTAGAAGGGTCCTATTGTTCATGAAGATAATGAAGAAACTGCATCCTCATGAGAAGTCATCTTTGGATAAGTCCTACTGAATTTTTAACTTATAAAAGGTAGATAATTCCTATAATATCTGGAGAGGCTAACCAGGTAAATGTTCTTAGGAAAGATGGTCAAAAAAGTTGTGGAGTTTTCTTGTCAAGGGAAAAACCTCAATGTTATGAGATCTCTGGAAAATAGTCAATAAATGTCTCTTGTTCCTTCAAATGACATTATCTATATCGTTGGCCAGTAAGTATATGAGGTGTTGAAAAGATTGGATTATTCAAGATGAAAATAGGTATAATTGGTACTTACTTAGGAATCCACAATGAAGATATGACTATGTATTCCAGAGATACTCCACCACCTCATTCCACTTGATGTGAATAGATATTCAAAGAATCATAGATTTAGAGCTACCAGTTACTTTAGAGGTCATTTGATCCAATCCCTCTTTCCGCAGATGAGGAAAACAAAACCTACTGAGTCTGACTTACCCAAGGCACTATGTGACAGAATCAGGTTTGTAACCCAGTTCTTCTGACTCCAGTTTCAGTCCTCTCTCTATACTGCACCACTGTGAGGACCCTTGGATGCTAGTAATGTTTTCCCCCAAAATATTTAATTTGATCTTACATGAATCCAAATACATAATCCATATGACACTTTTTTTAGAGTGTAAGTTTCCTGAGGGTAGGGATTATTTCATCCTTGTATTTGTGTCTCTAACATCTAGCACACAGCAAAAACTTAATGCTGGTCTAACTGAATTGAACTGAGTTTCCTCTATCTTGCTCCAACATTTCCCTGACTTCCTCTTTAATTTAAGAAGCATCAAGATATTTCCAATCTACTGCCTCTACCCACTGATTAGATCAACATTAATAGGGTCTGGCAACGTATGTCAAGCCACAAAGTGTTGTATGGCTGAATTAGTTTGGGAAACAATGCTGATGGGGCAGAAAGAATTAGGAACTAAGGCACAAAGACCTGGCTTTGATTGTCACACTAATAAGGTCACTTGATTCCTTCTTTTTCCTATCTGTGACATGGGAATAATAACGGCTGTAGTACCTATTATCCGTATGAAATGCTGAAATGGATATGAAAGGGCTTCATAATCTATAAATTGTCATACGTGTGAAAATCGTTACTATTCCATGCCACTGAGAGATATGAGTGTGTGTTCGTCCTTCGTTGCCGAAGAAGACAATGCCGTCAGAGAAATGATGATGTGACTTTCACTTAACTTTGTTTCGAGTGAGGGAGGGCTGCGCAGGTCACCAGCCTCACTTTTCCAGAGCCATCTGAATCCAGTGATCAGATATTCATCAGGATGACTGGAGATGACCCAGGATGAGGCAATTGGGGTTAAGTGAACTATAAATTAAAAAGGAGTTTCTAAAAAGGCAAATAGTGATGACACAAAACACTATGAAGATAATGAAATTCTCAAGTGTTTATTGAAAAAAGGGTTTTCAGTGCTTTTCATGGTTAAAAAGCAGGAAAAAGTCCCAAGGCAATTTACAATGCACAATGGACTGGAAACCAGGGTCCTAGTTCTTATCTTGATACTAACTTTTCATACTTAACTGGCATGGATGTCAGTCAGTCAGTCAGTCAATAAATATTTCTTAAGCACCTACTATGTTCTGGTCACTGGCATACAGCCTAGATGTGATCGTAGTCAAGGTAGATTACAAAGCATAAGCCAAGAAGCTGATGATATGATTTCTCTCTGGGTTATTTGCTTTCTCTGATCTGCAGGTTTTTTTATTCTATAAAATAAAGGGATTGTACCAAATAATCTCTAAGTCTTGTCCCAGTCCTTACATTCAAGGACCACTTTGTTCATTGCTCAAAGCCAGTATTATCACTTTAAATATTTTTATTAAGTGTTTCCATGGGTTATTCATGAAAAAGGCATTTTGAATTTTCAGTAACTCCCATGGGAGAAATATTCATTAGTCTAGATGACTGGTCATTCCAAATATTTGAGGAATTCTGGTTATTCCAATTATTTGCAGAATCCAGAATGAACAGCATCTCCAAATGAACCCTGTATACTTTCTCCTGGTAAAAGAGAAGCTTCAGTTCATTCTGTAGTGGAAATCTGAAAAGGATGAATCATGGTTGAAGTGGCAAAGAACCTGGAATAAATGTGTCTGGGAATTTCTGCAAGACATTACAGAGGTGCTGGGGAAGAAATGAATGCGTACATTCCACTTGATTTCTACCCTCCTCCCAATGTTGGCATAGCATACAATGGTGTGACTTCCTCAACTCAACCAGCTCTCTTTCAAACACTTTATAAACTGCCTTCTTTGCCAAGCATCTTTTTGAATTGAGCATAGCTAAGTAGTTCAGAACTCAGGAAGAAGGAAAATTGCTTCCAAATAACTTTGGCAAGGTAAGCAAGAGGACAAAGTTTGGAACTTTAGCATCATGTTTTTTTATCTTTGCCTGCTTGAATGAAACAGAGTAATAGTGAAATTCTGATTTTATATACATATATATGCATACATACATATATGTATATATAAATGTGTGTATATGTATATATGATTGTATATTTGTGTCCATGTATGAGTATGTGTGTATACATATATATAATATGTATGTTTGTGTACACATACATGTAACCTTTCAAAAAGTGTGAAGTTGTCAGCACCATGGGCCCTTAATGCCACAAAAGTAGCACTGTTGTGTGTGACTACAGCTCAATATTTATAGCCTTTAGTTTAATGACTTGCTAGAAGCAGCTGTTGGACATTTATAAGATAAAATAACTTCTTTTCTCCAAAGGAACTGAAACAAAACCTATTGGCACTTCTCGTACAAAAGGATACAGAGAATTTATCTATTTGTTTATTATTAGGATTCCAGTGACACTAGAGAAGATGCTGAGCCTCTAGCTCCCTCTGCTTTTCAGTAACATTAGAGTTTTCTCTTCTCTTATCATTAGATCAATTCACTTGTTTAGTAACTATGGATTATGAACAAATTTCTAAATAAATAAGTGTGTTGAGTTTCTCTGGTGTATGTGTATGCATATGTGCGTTATTATGCAAATATATGTATATTAAGACTGATGAAACCTGCCTTGAAATCTTTGAAAGCCGTCTAGTAAATGTCTAAGGAGGGATTTGAACCCATGCCTTTTTTACTCCAAGTTCAATACCCACTGTACCACATTGCTACTTTTTAGGTGTGAACTCCCAGGGGGATAGGCTGTCTTCTCTCCTTGAGTGACCATGCTCATGGTTAGACCATCCTCTGTACTCCAGCACATTCTCCTCCTCAGCTGTATTTTTTCTAGGAGAAGTCATTCCTAGTAATTATACCTCTGAACTCTACTTATATTCTATTGAACTCCACTCTATCTATAACCTGATTTGTAGTAGTACATGATTGATTTTGCTTTTCTCACAAAGTTAATAAAGCTTAACCCCTTTAGAAAGTAAAGAGCTCACCCATTTGGGGTGAAATTAACCCTCTGAGGAAACTATAACAGGGAAAACCCTGTGTGACTTTTTTCCTTGGAGCCTTGAAGCCGATGCTGCTACTATAGTGGTACCCTATAATATCGAGCAGTACCTAGAAGAAAAGACTTGGGTATACCAAAATGTATGTAATATATTAAAAGGAAAAACCTTAAACTCTTTGAATTGCTAAGACTCATTCTAAACCCAGAGCCCAGGACTCCATGCTGCTGCATATTGATTCATCAATAGCTAGCGTCACTTATTTTATCAATCTTGTCTCTCCCCTGTGCTGAAGATCAATTTTAATAAAAAGCAGGCAGTTAACATATTTGAGGAGAATAACACAAAGAAATTCTGTGCTCTTCTTCATGTCTCTCTAGTTTCATTGCTTCTGTATACCTTTAGATATTTTTACTTCTTCATTCATAGAGTTATTTGTTGACCACATGCTGCATGTGGACTCTACCACCCAAGTACCTCACTATTACTCTTCTATGATGAAATGGCAATATCCAGAAGAGCACCTGAACCTGACCAAGCCTATACAGAATACATTTCACATCAGAAGCAAATTTTTCCAGTTGATGAAGGGTCAAAGGATATAACAAGTAGTTTTCAAGAGAAGAAATCCTAATTATTAATAATCCTATAAAAAATCCTGCAGACCACTCATAATTAAGGAAATTAATATTAAGCAACTATGAAATTCCACCTCTCATTCATTAGATTGGCAGAAGTGATAAAAGTAGAGAATGACAAATGTTGGTGGGGCTTTGGAAAAATAGATACAATGATACCTTGTTTTGATTTTGGAGGGAAGAGGTGAGACAATTAGGTTTAGGTGACTTGCCCAAGGTCACACAGCTAGTAAGTGTCAAGTGTCTGAAACCAAAACTGAATTCAGGTCTTCCTGACCTCAGGGTTGGTCCTCTATTCATTGTGCCACCTAGCTGCCCTTAATGATGTCCTGTTGATGAAACTGTGAACTGGTCCAGCCATTCTGAAAAGCAATTGAGAATGATGCGAAAAAGTTATTAAACTACATATAACTTTAGACATAGTAGTACTGCTACCAGATTTGTATCTCAAAGAAATCAAAGAAAAAAGAAACGGTCATATGTGAATATACAAAAAAATTATTTATAATAACTTTTGGTGGTGGCAAAGAAATGGAAATTAAGGAGTATGCATCAATTTTGGTTTTACATAATATATGAATGTAATAGAATATTATTGTGCAGTAAAATTAGAACAAATAACTTCAGAGAAATTTGGGAAAACTTAGATGAACTAATACAGAATGATGTAAGCAGAACCAGAATAATTTATACTTTAACATCACCATTGAAAGACAAGTACTCTGGTCAGTCAGCAGTCATGACTCTGAAGGACTGATAATGAAGAATGGTACCCAGCCCCTTGGAAGTAATAGAATAATAAGCAAAATGAATCATACATTTGTGACATGTCCAATATGGGAATTTTTCTTGCTTGACTATTCTTGTTTATTACAAAGATTTTCTGTTTTTCAGTAGGACACAGATTAACCTTTGATAATTGAAAAAATAATATTTAAAAAGAAGCAATATAGATTTGAAGGCATGGAAGAATCTGTGCCAAAGTTCTCTCAAAGAGGGAAAGATGACAAAAAATAGAAAAGATATAGGTAGTTTAAATGCAAGAAAAAAATTCAATCAATACCAGGTATTGGTATTTGGGTATACCAAAATGTACGTAATATATTAAAAGGAAAAACCTTAAACTCTTTTAATTACTAAAACTCATTCCAAACCCAGAGCCCAGGACTCCATCTTGACCACCATCTCCCCTCAGACCCTGAAGGAGATTTGAACCCTGTACCCAAGAGCCTTGGGAATAACGTCTCCCAGACTACTAGACCTACTTCCATTCCAGTCCTCATATTCATTATTGAGGGGGCTAGAAACAACTACTTACCAGTGGCCACCAACAGGCAGATAAGTATAAAAACCCTGAGAATGGCAGCTCATTCCTCACCCAGACCCCTGGTCCTGCTTCCAGCCCAGCCCTCTTTGCCATCATCCAGGGAAATAATTCCTGTGAAAAGTGTTCAGTCATCCCCACCAACTCCCAACAATGTGCCACCCACATAGCATGCAAGTCAGCCTAACTGAAACAACTGGACACTGAGGGAGAGAAAGGAGGAGGCATGTACCAAGCAAGGCACCACCACCTCAGCCACTGTATCTTCTCAGATCTCAGTGAAGACAGCTCAGCTCCTCAAACCCAAAGATTCTAATCTTTGGAATAACAATGCTTTCAGCTCAGTGTCTGCAGCCATCATCCCAAAAAGCAGATCTGGTAGAGAGGCCGTCTGGTGACTTCTCTGCTCCTGAAGCTACTGAAGACCCAGAAAGCCAAGTTCTCAACACCAAAATCCTAGTCACTGTCACATGGTTCAACATGAGAAACTGATATGATTTTATGGGTCAAAATGACATTAAAGAAGAGGGATTATCATCTGCTTTGCTGCTATACTCTTAGAACAATGGGACCTTGCTTGGTGAAATCTCCATGTCAATCAATCATTCAATGCTTCTTATGTGCCAGGTACTGTGCTAAGTGCTGGAGATACAAAAAGAGATTAAAAAACAGTCTCTCCCCTTAAGAAACTTACAACCTAATGAGGGAGACAGCATGCAAATAAATACAGGCAAAGCAACTCTAAACAGGATAAATAAGAAATAATTAACAAAGGGTAGGCAACAGAGTGATTAGGAAAGGCTTCTAGTGAAAATATGACATTTTATTTGAGACTAGAATGGATCCAGGGAAGTTAAGCGTGTGGAGTGGAAGAGGGAGAGTGTTCTAGGCATGGGCCATAGCCAGAGAGAATGCCCAGAGCCAAGAGATGGAGTGTCTTATGTGTGGAACAGCCGGGAGGCCAGTGCCACCGGATCAAAGAGTAAACACAGGGAGTAAGGTTTAAGAAGACTGGAAAGGTCGGAGGGGGGCAAGTTATAAAGGACTTTGAATGCTAGTCAGAATGATCCTGAATTTAATAGGGACTTACTGGAATTTAAGTACGTAGTGACATGGTCAGATCTGTATGTTAGGAAAAATCACTTAGGTGACTGAACAGAGGATGGATTGGGGTGGGGAGAGACTTGAAGTATGTAGACCCAATAGCAGCTATTATATTAATCCAGGTATGAGTTGATGAGGGCCCATACCAGCGTGGTGGCAGTGTCAGAGGCAAGAAGGGTATATATTCAGGAGATCTTGCAAAAGTAAAATCAGTAGGCTTTGGTGACAGATTGGACATGAAGGATGGGGTGAGTAGTCCAAGATGACTACTAGATTGTGAACCTGAGGGACTGGGAGGATAGAATTGCCCTCTACAGTCACAGGTAGAGGGGGAAAGTACTCTATGAGGCAAAGGTTAAGATTCAAGTATATTCCAGGTGTGGCAAATAGGCTGGACTTACTGTCCCAGAGGCAAACTAGCTACAATAGCCTCTCAGGATTCTAGGGATACCCTTAAGGAGTAGTGAAGTATCTTTCTCTAATTATATCTACTGGAATCCTTTTTCTAGTGTAGTTTCCCCTGCCCCTTAGCTGTCAGTGATTAATATCTTAACTCCATTTAGAAAATTAACGTCTATTAGCTTTTACAAAAGGACATTTACTTTGAAGATAAAGCAAGAACAAAAGTATAGATATTTCCCACCAAGACCTTTAGGGCAGACTCTCCCCTATGCCACTTAGGTACCTAGGAAGAGTGGTCACAGACTTAGCACAGTTTCTACATAACACTGGTCCCAGTAAGTGTCCAAACAAGGTATAACTGCTGCATGAATCCTCATCCTAGCTTAGCTGGGTTTTGAAAGTTACTCTTTGTATTTGAGAAATAAAGATAATACATTAGATTGCTTACCATCTCAGGAATGGGAAGAGGAGGGAGGGAGGGAGGGAGGGATAGAATTTGGAACTCAAAATTTTTATTTATTTATTTTTAAAATTAAATTATTTTATTTGTTTTCAGTGTTCTACAATCATTTCCATATATCTTGGATTTTTTCCTCTCCCTCCCCACTCCCTCCTTGAGACAGCATACAATTTTACATAGTTTCTACACATACATTCCTATTAAATACATTTTCACCTTACGTTGCATAGAAGAATTAAAGTGAATGGGAGAAATCATAAAACAAAACACAACATAATACAAAAGAAAATGATCTGCTTCATTCTGTGATCAAATTCCATAATTCTTTCTCTGGATGTAGAAGGCATTTTACCTCAAGAGTCTATTGGAAATTTTTTTAAGTCCTTGCATTGCAATGAAGTACTAAGTCTACCAGAAAAATTCCTCATGCGCTGTGGTTGTTGTTGTGTACAAAGTTCTCCCGGTTCTGCTCCTTTCACTCAGTATCAGTTCATAGAAGTCTTTCCAGGTCTCTCTGAAGTCTTCCTGTCCATCATTTCTTATAGAATAATAATGTTCCATTACATTCATATACCACAATTTATTCAGCCATTCCCCAATTGATGAGCATCTCTTTGATTTCCAGGTTTTGATCATCACAAAGAGTGCTGCTATAAATATTTTTGTACATGTGGGACCCTTTTCCATTTTTATGATCTCTTGGGGACACAGTCCTAGAAGCGATATTGCTGGGTCAAAGGGTATGCACATTTTTGTAGCCTTTTGAGCATAGTTCCAAATTGCTCTCCAGAATGGTAATACAAGATACATATTTCTTTTTTTTTTGGAGGGGGAAAGACAAGGCAATTGGGGTCAAGTGACTTGCCCAAGGTCATACAGCTAGTAAGTGTGTCACATGTCTGAGGTCAAATTTGAATTCAGGTCCTCCTGACTCCAGGGCTGGTGCTCTACTCACTGTGCCACCTAGCTGCCCAACTCAAAACTTTAAAAAAAATTTTAAAATAGTTTTAACATGTAATTGGAGAAAAATAATAACATATTAAAAAAAAGAAAATTATTGTTTGGAGCCTCAATGTTGGAATGACTGTCTGTAACCCCCAGTATGGATTCTACTTTTAGAGTGACTGACCTTTCAAAGCTCACAAGGTCATAGTCACCTTAAATCTCCTTCACCTAAGAGCAGAGAGAGTATACAAAAAAGGTGACAGAAGCAACAGCAAAAGTATGCGCTCACGGGCCACATACATGGGTGACCCTGTGGAGAGACAGTGACTCAAAGTCTCTGTCTCCATTAAGGGCTAAGTCTTTGCCTCCTTATTTGAACACACTGGTCAGGAAATAGCTATCTCCAGGAACAAGGTCCAAGTTGACTACAGCCTTTTGATTATTCCCTAGCACTAGCTTCACAGGCAATCAAAAAGCTCCCCTTCATCATATGTCTAGAGGTTACAGAATGCATGCTCCAAACCCTTCCAAAGCGCTTCTTTATAGAACATCGAGCTTCTCTGGAAACAGATTCTCCAACCTCTTCCCTGTGGAGGAGTGCATTAGCTAAGCAGCTGGATGCCTCCTTATCAGGTATGAGGGAAGGTCAGTGCAAAAACATGGAGACAGAAGATGCAGAATCATGAGTATGGAAGAGAAAGAAGGTCATTTTGGCTAGCGTGTAGAGTATATAAGGGAAATTAAGTTCAATCAGGCCAGAAAGAGAGCTATATGTGAAAGGTTTTTATCTAAGAGGCAATAGGAAGCCACTGGAGTTGATTGAGGAGGGATGGTCAGATTCGCATTTAAGGAAAACAAATTTGTTAGCAATGTTTCTGATAGACTGGAGTAGAGAGAAACTCAAGGCAGGGAGACCAATAAGAAAGCTGTTGAAATAATTTAGGGGAGAGGTGATGAGGGTTTATGGTGATGGTTGAATGAATGAAGAGAGGGGATTGGATGTGAAAGACATTGTGAAGGGAGAAATAGCAACATTTGGCAACACAATGGGTATATGAGGTGAAAAAATGTAAGGAGTCTGGAACTGCCAACCTGACAGTGACAGTGAAAGAATGGTGGTGCCTTTGACAGAAATAGGAAGATGGGAGGTTTTAAAGGGCTTGGAGGGAAAGATAATGAGTTCAGTTTGAGATATATGGAGTTTAATATACACTGTGAAATATTTGATAGGTGATTGATGATCCAGAACTGAATCTTAGGGGAGAGACTAGGGATGGACATAGCGATTTTTGAGTGCCATCTGCATAGAAAGGAGAATAAAGCCCTTAAGCCTATGGAATCTGATGAGGAGAGAGAAAGAGAGAGACAGATAGACACAGGGAGAGAGAGAGACAGACAGAGACAGAGAGAGAAACAGAGAGAGACAGAGAGATAGAGATGGAGAGACCAAGAGAGAGACATAGAGACTGAGAGAGACAGAGATAGACCAGACAGAGAGATAGACAGAGACAGAGAAACAGAGAGATAGATAGAGACAGAGAGACCAAGAAAGGGACAGGGACAGGGAAACTGAGAAAGAAGCAGAGACAGAGAGAGACAGACCAGGCAGACAGACAGAGAGACAAAGATAGACAGAGACAGAGAGACCTAGAGAGAGAGAGAAATAGAGACAGAGAAACAGACCAGAGAGAGAGAGAGAGAGAGAGAGAGAGAGAGAGAGAGAGAGAGAGAGAGACAGAGACAGAGACAGAGACAGAGACAGAGATAGAAACACAGAGAGCGAGCAGGGTTTTTTTTTGTATGCTGGACCCCTTTGACAGTCTGGTAAAGCCTGTGGACATCTTTTATGCATTTTAGATGCACAAAATATCTAGGATTAAAAATGAAAACAATTATGTTGAAATAAAGTTGTAATTACGTCCCATCCAACTTCACAGACTACCTCTCTGAAATCTGTCCATGAATCCTTTGGAGATCTGTAGACCCCAGGATAAGAATCCCTGATATAGAAGAGTAAAAGCCCAGAATAGACAACAAAAAGAAATGTACAGCTACTGACCCACATATCTGCTTTCTCATCTCTGTAAAATTCTTACAAGAAAGGTGCATCCTTAACAAAAGCATAAAAAGGAAGGCTAGGGGAATATTCATGGCGACAGTTTTCTACAACAAATACCATATTCTTACAGTCATAAGAGTGACAAGAACTATGACAAGCAGATGATCCTGCTGTTTTTATTGTTTGTGGATTATAAAAATACATTTTACTCATTACAAAAACTAGACTTAAGGGCTCTCCTTCAACAAAGCATCTGCAACATATACATTAAGATTCTATCCATCTTCAAGGACACTGCTATGAAGACACAATGGAAGAAATAACTTTATTCAAGGATTCTCTGAATATTAACATCAAGTCCCATATTAGACCTCAGCCTGTATGTCAGTCTGTAGCTCTGGTATCAGTAATCAGGTAATCTACTGTGGGTTGTGCCCCAGCTAATCTGGATTCTTGCTAGCTTCTTCATTTCCCTGAGCTGATTCTGGCTTTGCTATTGTGACACCTTTACACACCTCCATTGATTTCCAGGTCTTCTTTTTGTGCAATTAGGGCATGGATAGAGGAATTTACCGGTGTTTCTTTTTGGCTTTCTCTGTCTTTGGTCATCTTGGGATTCTTTTCAGATAATTGATAAGGTTTATGCAGGAGAACTGTGCTTCTCTATTACGTTTCACACTGGCATCTTTACTAAAAATCCTATGCAGTAATTTCAGTGATGGCAACATACTTCCTGACTCAAATCCCATCTTTAAGCCACCATTATCATCCTGGTGCTGCTGTCTGGGAATCACAGAAAGACCATGATCACTTGCAGACTCGAAATCAAAGATAACACAAAGAACAGAGTGGGTACAAATGGGTTGAGGCATATTACCAACAGGGTTCACAATGAGAAAAATTATATAAACAATACCAACAAGAATATGTATGACTAGAGCGTCAGTGGAATGGACATATAGTGAAACTGATCACAAACGAACACTCTGGGTGTTACACCGGTATGTAAGAAATATTGAAACATAAGCATCAGTTAATACTGTTGTCATTTCCCAAGGTGATTGTCTAGATTCTGGGAATCTGAGTGCTGGGGATTCCTAAATGTACCTTGGCAGTTTGTGCAGGTTCCATTGGATGGAAGTACTAAGTCCCTAGCCCTCTGTCGTTCTCAGAGTGTCAGTCTCATTCTGTCCTGCAACTACACCTCTGTCTTAAGGGGAATGATGACTCATCATCAAGGGCTTTGTAGATTGACCCAACTAAAACTTAGCTTTGTTTCTGTACTCATTAGAAGACCAGCCTCCAGATCCAGTGCTCTATTCTATTCACTGTCACCTAACTGAAATAATTATTGCTGTTGTTGAGTGTACTGGGTGTTTCTAATTTTCTGTTGTATCTTTTTAAATGACTCTAAATAAATAGTCTCTAAGTGGGAACCAGAGGGTGAGCTCTTCAAGAGACTGAAGCGCAAGAATTTTTAAATGACTATTTTCTTCTTATCAGAAAAGAAAACAAAACAAAAAAACCCTCTTCTCTGGCCTCTTTCAAATTCTGGGTTTACAGTTGTGTTCGTGGGTCCCCAGATAGTATTTTACCCTCCTTATTATTATCATTGAGATTATATAGACAGCAAGTCCATCATCTAGTGTCATCTAACTCTTATAAGAAGTTTGGCATATTAAATGACATCGAGAGAACGCAACTGAAAACTCCCATGCAATGAAGCACTGAAAATAAGATTGATCATAATTCCTAGTGGCCCTCTTGGGTCATTGATACATTTCAGAATTGGAAATGCAAATGTAGATGTTGTGAGTGATGAATTGAGGACTTTCTGAGATGCTGCTATCTATGAAGCATCCATTTTCGCCTTAAGCTGATATTTCATAGTTACAATAATAAGGAATCCAGGGCAGCTGAGTTGGGGACAGTAGCCCTGAGGATTCCTCTAGTCTCTTTCTTTCTCCCTCCCTCTCTCTCTCTTTCTCCCACACACATACACACACACACATACACATGCACGCATGCACACACACACATACTGGAGCTGCCTGTAGGTATCAGAGAAAAGCAAAGAACTTTAAAGGCTGGTCACACAAGTCTAATACACTCTACTGTGATTACTGTGATTGCCAAGTCACTTATCCTGAACAGAGGGAAAAAGTGAGCTAGGTGAGACTTCTTCATGGTGGAGCAGCCTGCCTATATCAATGTGTAGCTCTTAGGTGACTTTCTTTAATGTAGGTATTCTCCTTTCATTAGTACGTCCCTTGGGAAATCTTATGCGCTAGGCCCAGTTTCAGACCATCAGAAGCCTTAAGTGAAAAGAACATGGAAGGATTTGGTGGTGAAGAGTAGGTGTCATCAGGTCAATACAAGATTCCAGTTCATCCTCTTTACTCTCAGGGATGCCTATAGCAGAGGTCACTGGACTCTGACAATGCCCAGGACTGGTTCATTAGAATGCACTTATTGATAGCAGAGAATGTAATGGACTATTGACTTCCTCCAACTTCCTATGTGCCAGGCTAAAGGGATGATGAGAAAAACCCAAATTTCTTTACTGAACAAATTAAGGAATGCTGGCAATAGATACTAGGAAAACAAAGATAATGACAGCAATAACAACCTTGTATGCATGCAATAATCACACTTTTCAAGGTATTTTCATAGCCACTTGCACAGTTGGCCATTCCAGCCACCCTTTAAGGGTTGCAGGGCAGTTATAATTATCTTCATTTTACAAAAGAGGAAATGGAAGCTCATAAAGTTTAAGCAATTTTCTCCAGGGGGCAAATATCTAGTTCATGACAGAACCAAAACTAGATTCCACATCTTTTGACTGCCGGTCCAGATTTTTTCTTTCCACTATAGAATTTTGCTTGGTATGCAAAATTGGAAGTGAGCCCATGACAAACATATCACTACCAAAAAACCCCTTTCTTGGAGCACTGACCAACACTACAGAAGCACCACTAGAGGGTGAGGATACCTTATTCATGTTACTGACAAAGAGGGAGATGGCACAGAAACACTCTTGTGATCTCTGTCATGGATAAGACCCTAAAGGGAGAGATAATAATGTAGGTCATCATTTGGAAAGTCATTAAGACAGTAACTCCTCAATTATTCATTTAGGTTCAGGAATGAGATGCTCCAGATGAAACAGGTTTCTAGAGAGGACTAGCCTGACATGCTACAAGGTGCGATTTTGAGAACCCGTTGTCTCTCTCTCTCAAGTATAGCTTTCCCACCCATTGGATAATTCTTGCAGTTCTCTTTAGTTTAGTGTGGGTTCCTACTTAAATGTATCATCCTCTAGAGGTGTGTGTGTGTGTGTGTGTGTGTGTGAGGGCTATTTAAGCTACTATCAGCCCTTAACACCTTAACGCAAATGGGTTTGGTGTGCTTTTCTAAGAGATGGTTTAGACTGATGATGGGAAAATGAAAAGATGAGGTTATGGGGCTTCTGGAGAAGGAGTCATACTGCCACCAGAGGAAAGTTCATACACACAGAATGAGAAGGCTCAGGACAACAAAGGCAAACTTTCTCAGCCCTAAGCAAAACAACATATGAACACAGGAAACAATGTACTGAAACTGGACCTATTTGCAGTCACAATATCACAGTTCTTAGAGCTTTCAAAGGGACTCAATGACCATCTAATCCAACTCTTCCACCAAAAGGATCCTCACTACAAACATGAAACAGACTTGTGCAGATTTTCAGAGTGAAGGTAGAGGTGAGGGGAAGTGGGACACAGAGAGACCTCACCTCTGAGAGGGAAGGACGGGAGCTGATTCCCTGGGAAAGGAAGACCCAAGCAGAAAAGCAAGGGGGCAGGCTTGAGCACATAATTATTGTATGGCTAGGTAGTCAATGGACTCTGTCAGAACGACAGTACTCCGATCTCGATCTCATTCCCTGTGCCTTGGTTTCACAGACCTAGAATGCCTTCCCCACCTCTGTCTGTTGAAATTCTACCCGTTTTCCAAGGAACAGGTCAAATGCCACCTACTCCATGATGCCCTCAGATTTAAGCAACTTTCCCTTCATCTGAAAGCATAAAATATTATACTCTTCTTAATAATAGCTAGTATTTCTATAGTACCTACTATGTTTCAGGCATTATGCTAATCATTTTACAATACTATTTCATTTGATCTTCACAGCAACCCTGGGAGGAAAGTGCTATTGCTATCCCTATTTTACAGATGAGGAAACTGAGGCAGACTGAAGTTAAATGACTTTACCAGGATCACCCAGCAATAAGTGTCTGAGGTCACATTTGAACTCAGGTCTTCCTGACTCCAGACTCAGTACTTCACCTACTGTACCACCTATCTGTCTCATACATTTGCTTCAATATTTCAAAGATTTCTGATTTTACTAGTATGGCTACATACATCAGCAAGGGAGGTCACAGATCGTTGCCTAACCTAGAAAGTCAATTTGATCTATTGTAAGAAATGTAGCACCTCTTTTACTGTGTTCCCCTCCTCACCAACTCTTTTACTCCCTCAGTCTCCTTAAATTCCATGATTTATCGTTATTTGCCTTAGGCAGTCATTATTCGTAGAATAAAATAGAGCTTCCAAGTTTGACTCTTAAAGTTTTTTTTACAATCTGACCCTAACCTATTTTTTCCAGCTTCGTTGTTCATTACTTCTCCTTCTACAGTCTGTGATCCTGACAAACTAGTCTTCTCTCTCTCTCTCCACTCCTGGTTGACCTGATTGTCTCCTCCTCCCTGGAATGGAAGGCATTTCCTCATCACTTCTGCCTCATAGATCATTCTCTTCTCTCCAGGCACAGCTCAAACATCACCCCCTATCTTCGGATCCTCCCAGAGACAAATGACCTTCCCTGCCAGCCCCACTCATTCATTACCTTGTATTTACCTACCTTTGTATTTGTTTTAATATGTATCCCATATAAGCACACACACATACACCATATGCATGTATGTAACTGTGTGCATGTATTTGTTTCCTGTTAGAATGTAAGATTTTTTAAAATAAAAATTACTTCATTCTCTATATTTGTACCTAGCACAGCACCTGACACATAGCACACAATAAATACTTGATTCATTAATTGCTCTATATAACTCCCCCAAAATTTTGATACTAGTTGACTTACCTTCTGATGGTGATCCTTTCCGATTTAGCTAAATTTAATTTTAGACGATGGACGTAGAGTCCTTACTCTTGGTGGAGTCTATACTCAAAGCCCTGGTAGGATCTTCCAGAACTTAAAGTTCTGGTGTATCCTTTGAGTAACCAGTATCAGCCCTCACTATGATGTGACTTTGATGTAAGACTTTAGTGGAGAGTTATATTCCAATTTGTTACATTATCTATTGGCATTCTCATCTCTCCCCTTATGTTAAAAGCTCTTTTAGGTCAGGCATTAAGTCATTTAAATTTTTTAAAGTAAATTGAAATTTTTACAGTGAGCAAACTTCATGTACATTTTCTTTGCTACTTATCAATTGAGAAATGGCTCTTATTCTTACAATTTGAGTCAATTCCTTATATATCTTAGAAATGAGACCTTTATCAGAGAAACTTACTGTTAAGATTTTATTTTCCAGTTACCTGTGTCCCTTCTAATTTTAACTGCAGTTGTTCAATCCATGCAAAAACTTTTTAATTTTGTGTACTTAAAATTGTCCATTTTAAATTCTGTGATTTTTCCCATTCCTTATTTGGTTGTTCACTGTTCCTTATCCATAGATATGAAAGGTAATTTCTTCTTTACTCCTCTAATTTGTTTATGATACCATCCTTTTTGTCTGTCATGTATCCATTTGGAGTGTATATTGATATATGGTGAGGTATTAATCTATACCTGCTTTCTGACAGATTACTCTTTAGTTTTCCCAATTTTTGGGGGGGAGTCATACGGCAGTCCACATCCTAGTAGCTCTGGGTGAGCCTAGAAACTGTTAGACTTTGGGCATTGGGTATGCTCATTTCCTTCTGTAGATTGGGATTGATCAACTTTTCTATTTTTTAATCAATGCCAAATCATATAACAAATTTATTAATCGTCATTATATAGTATAGCTTAAGATTTAGTTCTGCTAGGTCCCCTTCCTTCTCACTCCCCCACCCCTTTCTGCCCCATTATTTCCCTTGAGACTTTGACTTTTCTCCCCTCTCATTATTATTTTTTCCTAGCTTTATAAATTAATCACTTGGTAATTTGATTGCTATGGCACTGAATAAGTAAATTAATTAGTAGTACTAATTGATTTAGCCTACCTATGAACAATTAATATTTCCTCAATTATTTGGCTGTTGTTATTTCCATAAAGAGTTTTATTCCTTGTATTCACATAATTCTTGTTTATGTGTTGATACGTAGACTCCAAAATGTTTTATAACTTCTATGGCTTTTTAAATAGAATGTCTTTTTCTAGCTCTTCCTGCTGGGTTGTATTAGTTGAGTGTGTGCGTGCCCTGTGTGTATCTCACACATATATAGATATGTACAGATGCATATATATGCATATAGACACATATATACATATATATACATACATGTACATATAAAAATGATTATTTATGTGGACTTTTTTATATCTTGCAATTTTGCTGGCTATTGTTACAATTAATATTTTTAATTGACTCTCTAAGGTTCCTTAAGAAAATCATTTTATCTTTCTCTGTATAGGTCTGAGAAAGTTGATTCATTGAGGACCCCTCCTTTATTCCAATCAGTAGCAACCAATTTGATGTTATTCTATAGGGGTATTGATTATAAGTTCTGTATATTTGACCCCAGAGCTGTGAGCACTTGTATAATCATAGGAAGCTAGCTAGAGTTCTTCCAACCCCGTTTTTCCTTATCATGGTGACCAACTGTGACAGAGGTGACTCCACTCGATGGAAAGTCCTCCAATTTATTTTTGTACTTCCAGACCATTTTCTCCTGTCCACCACAAACAGGTGACCATATCATGACTTCCTACTCAATGGAGATATTCCTTGCTTCACCCAACTTGTGACCCTGCTGACAGATCATTTTTGCTTATGCATAATGTGTCAACCAATGAAATTATTCTGTATTTGGTATAGCTATTCTTGAATGTCTAGATATCAGGCCACGTAAAAATAGAGGCATGGAAGGAGGGGACATCTCAGATCATGAGGAAGATCTGAGATCCACTTTATTAGAGGAGACTATGGACCCTTTAATAAAATGCCACTGACTCAGAGCTTTGCCTCAGTCTCTTTTATTGTAGGTTAGATAATTTTAATCCCTACTGTTCCTACCTTCTTGGAGAGTTGTATATACATGCTTTTCATTAATTAATTAACTTATTTGCAGTCCAGTCCTATGACTTCATTGGCATAGGCAAGTCCCAGCCTGGAATTCCCTGTGGGAATATCTTCCACAAATGCTGATTGGAAAGCATTGTAATTTTTAGTTTTAAAGGGTAGCCTGAAGGAACGGAGATTAAGTGGCTTGCTCATAGTTATATGGACAGTATGTATCAGAGACAGAATTTATACTCAGATCTTCATGACTCCAAGGCTACTCATCTGTCTACTTTCCCATTCTGCCTCTCTCTGCATATCAAAGACACTTAATAAATGTTTATCAAACAGATGATATATTGCTAATGATGTTTTATGAACTGCACATGGCACTTTGGGGGCTAATGGGGAAAAATAACTTAAATTGGTACTTGTAATATTAAATCTTTCATTTACTATTACACAGAACAGAAACACATCTTCCCAAATAGTATTCACATCATATAAAGGATCCATAGAGTAACTGGAGACCAGAATTCAACAAGCAACTCTAATAGCTAACCTAATAATTAATTCCAAGCCTTCAAGATAATATCATATTGGATTTCACTGTTTAGGAGGCTACTTCAATTTCAAGGAGAGTAAACTGGTTGAGTTTCAAGGAGATGCAGATTCAGTACAGGAGCAAACCACTCAGTTTGATTATAGATTTGATAATTAATTAACTCACTCTTAAGCCTCAAAAGTGTCACCTAATTACTTATCATGAGCTTTATAATTGGAAGAGATAATTAAACCAGTCATTTTTAAAATATGAAACTTTGTACACCAGCACAAACAGTTGTAATGGAAGCTTTGCCTGCCTTCAGTCAAGCATGAAAAAATACATTCAATTATATACATTTGATGGAAGGCTTCCCCTTCACACACTGACAATCAAGGAGAGACTGAGCAGGTTCTCAAAGAAGCCTGACACTCTTCTCCGGCAATTATAAATATTCCAAGGACTGCCACAATTTTTCATCGACATTCCCAGGTTTTCCTTGGTCAAAAAAAGAAGCAACCTGTCACAAGATACAAGTTTGTGGAGAAGGTGCATTCCACTGATAATGCATACTTTTATGCAGCTGACTCCAAACCCCTACATGGAACTGTGAGTATCATCCTTCTTGAAAAAATTAAAATCATAGGAGCTGAGCATAATGGGACTTAGTACTGGAAGGAATCTTAGCTCACACCTGGTCTAATACCCTCATTTTAAAAAGAGGAGGAAACAACACTTGGAGAAGACAATGACTTTCTTAAGGTCAGTTGTCAAGCAAATATCATTAAATGGCTATCTCCTGACAACCTTCATGTCAGTGGACTTGGAACTGGCCCAGAGACTGCTTTTGAAATACTTGGGAGAAAGTAGATTATCTTTAAGACAAAATAAGTAAGCACAATATAGGAACACTGAGGAGGATTCTTTAGAGAGAAAATGCCCTAGGAAAAGTTTTGGAACAATTATACTGACTTTATCTGAACTAGTTACCTTATTTCTAAAATAACTCTGAAGGAGAGTGAAGTTGTAATATTGTAAGTCCCTTGCTTGGTATACATCATTATCTCCTTGCACAGTGCTCACTCAAATCAAAGTCAAATGCAAGTCATGTCATCATCTTGATGTCATGGTCTTCGAGAATTATCTCCAATGTACATATATGAATTTTATATATATATATGAATTATGTATATTTGTACTTAGTGTATATGTAACATGCATATAATATGCATATTATACATTTCTTAGACATGTAAGCCTTTTAAAATCTTAATTCTAAAATATTATGTAGCATTTTCAAATGGTCAGAAAATCAAACAAATAATGATGGAATTTTAGGAGCCAAGAAAATGTGGGACTTACTATGGGACAGTTTATCCTTTCGAAAAAGATAGTAAGAAAACTAGCTATTAACATTACCTATATAGATTAATTCTGAAGTGAACCACTAATACACTTAGTGTGACTTGCCATATTCCATTGTTGAAAATGCCCATTACTTTTCTATACTGTTCAGATAATAGGCTAAAGTGATGATGGGTCTAACCTTTGACACAATTTTCTGGAAGAACTGGATTTAAAGTCAGAGGAACTTGATTCATATCCAAGCTCTTCTTTTTACTACTTGTGTAATTACAGGCAAGTCACTTTACCTCAGTTTCCTCTTCTGTCAAACAAATGAGCTGGTCTAGATGATTGCTAACATCTCTTTCCAATTCTAGGACCCTATAATAGAGGTCCCATGCTAGCAACTAGCAGGTACTAATTCTATTCAAATCCTGCCCCCAGCATTTAGCTCTATGATCATGGGCAAGTCTCTCTGAACTCTGTAGGTAGTAGCTACCTACAATACACAATTAATACAAAATTAAATGGAATAAATTTACTTAAGGTCAATAAATCAACGAACATTTACTAAGCATTTACTATCAGCTAGTCACTCCACTAAGCACTGAGGATACAAACGGAGTTTTTCTAATAGGGAAGACAATGCATGAAAAGAAACTGAAAAGTAGGGGATGGGGAAAGAAGATACAGGTTTGGAGGGATAGTGGATAAAGTTCAGAGAATCAGAAATAGAAGCAGAAAGGAATGAAGTCATAGTTGGACTGGACACTTTCCTAAAGATAGAGATTCTGGGAGGAACAGAGCAATTAAAGGAAGGGGTAAGAAGGGCAGGGTGAACTGCCATGGTGAGGGGGCTTCTTAGCATGGTGGAGAAAGTCAAGAAAGCCAGACATGGAGCTCAAAGGGGAAAATACTTAAATACTTTGCAAATAGTAAAGCTTTATTTAAATTTCAGTCAACACCATTATTATATTTTTGATAAAACATCATCATTGTTCATAAAACTTGAGAGAACTTTGCACATCTCAGTCCATGTTTCTTAAGGCAGACTAGTTGCCTAGTGACAGTGTTCTGAATATGAAAAAAGAAAAAAGAGAACAGAAGGGGATACTTCCTTTCATATGCTTTTTTATCAGAATAGCTGTTAAATAGTTGTTATCAATCCCATTTAATGTAATCAATAATGATAACCCCTACCTACATAGAAATTTTAGGCCTGCAATGAATTCACACTTGGATTTTTTAAAAGATCTGCTTGGAATTGAAGTACAATTGTGCAAATAAGGTTTCAACTCAGTTTTGTAATTACTACCTAAACAATTACTAGGTCCTGAATAGTTACATAACCTATGATAGCACCCCACATTCTAGGTCTACAAAGACCAGGTTTAATCTCATGCTTTGTTCATGAATTATTTACTAGCTCATGCCCCCATCCTGGCTTTCCCTTGAGACTATCAGAATATAGCTCATCTGGTTCTCTATAAGTGTAGGCTTAACATCTGGTTCTCTGTAAGTGTAGGCTTAACATCTGGTTCTCTATAAGTGTAGGCTTACTATCCCTACCTCTTATGAAAACACTCAAGAGGACAATATATATTGAATTTAAGAAAGCCTTTATTTCAACCCACAGAAAGAAAGTAAAAAACACTGTAGCTGCTAAGGAGCACTCTGATTAAGGCACAATCTTGTACATTAGTAAGGACCAGATGTTGTCCATCAGACATTCATACCACCAGTCATGCAGGCAATACAACTCTAGAACATATTCTTGGTAACTACCAGCTCTCTTTGGCTCTAAGAGAGCCATTGCCTCCCCCTTAGCTCCACCCCTTTGTGAGTAAGTTTAGTTTTTTCTCAGTGGTCTAGTGATAGATGTGTCCAATCAAATATTATAGCCCACTTCTATCCTACTCTAGAAAAGAATTCTCCTCTTTGGACTCTTCCTTTAATTTCTTAATTTCCTAATAATTCAAGTGTCAGTGTATATACTTAGAATAAATATTTAATCAAAGAAATATAAACATGGTTAAATGGAAGTATACATGAGGATCAACATTAATTTTCATTTATCCATTTATATAATTATAAGCCTTAGTCCTCCAACCCGATACTTCATTCTGTTGAAATCCCTGAAGCATTGACAAGAAAAATAAATATACCTGGGACATGGGGCATCTACTCTCTCCTCATCACAGAAGGTACAATATCTTCACAATTTTTTCATATTATCAGATTTTTTCAATTTATAGAATGATTTTGCTGATTTTTCTTCCCCCCATTTCTCCCTATTTCCTCTATAGTATTTTATTTTTCTCAGTGATATGTCAAGATAATTTTCAGCATTCATCTTTACAAGATTTCTAATTCCAAATTTTTCTCCCTCTTTCCTCTTCTCTCTTCCTGAAATGGTAGAAAATTTCATATAGGTCATACATGGGCTATCATGTGAACATCTTCATATTAGTCACAGTTGTGAAAGAAGAAACAGATAAAACAGAAAAAAAAAACATGAAAAAAATGAAGTAAAGAAAGTATGCTTTGATCTGCATTCAGAGTCCAATTCTTTATCTAGATATGGATAGCATTTTGCTTCCTTATCTTGGATCATTGTGTTGCTGAGGCATTCATAGTTGATCATCACAAAATACTGTTGATACTGTATACAATGTATTTCTGGTTCTGCTCATTTTGAATCAGTTCATACCAGTCTTTCCAGGTTTTTTTGAAATCTGCCTGTTCATAATTTTTCATTGTACAATAGTATTTCATTATATTCATATATCACAGTTTGTTTAGCCATTTGTAGCAGCAAGCAGGAAAGCCTGCTACACAGGTTCTAAAATCTGTTTATCTAAGTAAAGCATGTTCGAAGGGGGTCAACAATCCACTTTAATTACATTCACTAACAAATACAAGCTGAGAAATAAAGACCAACAGATAGGGCTTCTGTCTGAACATAATTAATACATACATCACCGATCAACAGACAGATCCAACTGTCTGAACATTACATACATAGTTACCAGAAAGAGAAGCACCAATATCTGAGTTTTTAAAGTCGGGGCAGGGGGCTCCTTAACTGCTACCCAGAATATCATCTGGTACAAGAACCTTCTTCCAAATCCCCAAAGCAAAACCTCACCTCAGGATATATATACACTTTTCAGAGCTGGAGGGCATGATCCTTGTGATCCAGTGCCTCATTAGCAATTAACCAAAGGTGTGGACCTTCCTACAAAACAAACCTCCCCTAATCAAGCAACTCTCATTAACATGTTCCCCCAATTGATGGGTTACCCTTATATTTTCAATTCTTTGCCACCACAAAAAGTGCTGCTATAAATATTTTTGTACATATAGATAGATCTTCCCCCGCTTTTCTTGAATCCCTTTGGGATACAGACCTAGTATTGATATGGGTCAAAAGGTATGCACAGTTTTATAGCCCTTTGGGCATAGTTCCAAATTGCTCTCTAGAATGGTTGGATCAGTTCACAACTCTATCAACAGTGTATTAGTGTCCCAATTTCTTCACATCCTCTCCAACATGTATCATTTTCCTTTTTTGTCATATTAACCAATTTGATAGATGCAAGGTGGCACCTCAGAGTTGTTTTAATTTGCATTTCTCTTATCAAAAGTGATTTAGAGCATCTCTTCATATGCCTATAGATAACTTCTATTTCCTTATCTGAAAACTGCCTGTTCATATCTTTTCACAATTTATCAATCAGGGAACAGCTTGTATTCTTACAAATTTGAGTCAGTTCTCTATATATTTGAGAAATGAGACCTTTATCAGAGACACTTGCTGTAAGGATTGTTTTCCAGATTTCTGCTTTCCTTCTAATCTTGGTTGCACTGGTTTTGTTTGTGCAAAAGCTTTTTAATTTAATATAATCAAAATTATCTACTTTATATCTTGTAATGCTCTCTGTCTCTTGTCTGATCATGAACCAGTAAGCCACTTAACTTCTCCTTTAAGAATTTGGATGCTATATCACTTGGCGCATATATTTAACATTGATATTGCTTCACTGTCTGTGGTAACTTTTAGCAGGATGCAGTTTCCTTCTTTAGCTTTTTTTCAATTTTCAACAACTCAGATCTCACTTCTGTATATCTATTTTTGCTGTTACTTTGTCTGTGATGAGGATTGCTACCCCTGCTTTTTCACTTCAGCTGAAGTATAATAGATTCTGCTCCAGTCCTTACCTTTACTCTGTGTGTGTAACTCTACTTCAAGTGTGTTTCTTGTAAACAACATATTGTAGGATTCTGTTTTTTGATCCACTCTGCTATCTACTTCTATTTAATCCACAGTTATGAATAGTAACTGTGTATTTCCTTCCATCCTAGTTTTCTTCCTGTTTTTCCTCTCTCTCCTTTCACCCTTTCCCTTTTCACCAATGTTTTGCTTCTGTCTACCGCCTCCCTCAGTCTTCCTTCTCTTCTCTCAATCCCTTGCCTCCTTTATATAATCTCCTCCCCTTCTACTTTCCTGTTGGATAAGATAGATTTCTATATTCTACTGATTGTACATATTATTCCCTCTTTGAGTCAATACAGATATGACTAATGTTCAATAGATACCCATCACCCACCCTCCTATTTTTCCTTCCACTGTAATAGATTTTTGTGCCTCTTCATATGAAATAATTTACCTCTTTCTCATCCCTTAATTATTTTTTATGCCATATCCTCAAATTCACCTTAGGCCCTCTGTGTATGTTTATTCCTTCTAGCTGTGCTATTAGTGGTACAATTTTTAAGAATTACATGTATCATCCTCCCATGTAAGGATATTTCCCTTTTTAGGCTTCCCTTGGGTCTTGATATTGGAGATCAAGTTTTGTGTCCACTTCTGGTCTTCTCCTTACAAAAGTTTGAAATCCTTCTATTTCATTGAATGATCATTTTTTTCTCTTGAAGTTCTATGCTTAATTTTGCTAGATAGGATTCTTGGTTGTAGTCCTAGTTCTTTTGTCTCCCAGAATATCATGTTTCATGACCTCCAATCCTTTAATGTTGAAGCTTCTCTGTCGTATTTAATCCTGATTGTGACTCCCTGATATTTGAATTGTTTCTTTCTCGCCACTTACAGTATTTTTTCCTTGATCAGATAGTTCTGTAATTTGGTTATAATGTTCCTTAGAGTTTTTATTTTGGGATCTCTTTCCTGAGGTGATCAGTGGATTCTTTCAATGCCAATTTTGCCCTCCAGTTGCAGAAACCCAGGGCAGTTTTCTTTGGTAATTTCTTGAAAGATGCTATCCAGTCCTTTTGATTGTAGCTTTCAAGTAGTTCAATGACTCCGACATTGTCTCTCCTGGATCTATTTTCCAGCTCAGCTATTTTTCCCATAAGGTATTTTATATTACCTTCAATTTTTTTCATTCTTTTGAATTTGTTTGATTGATTCTTGATGTCTCATAGAATCAGTAGCTTCCACTTGCCCAATTCTAATTTTTAAGGGAGTGTTTTCCTCATTTAGCTTTTGTAATTCCTTTTCCATTTGACCAATTGTATTTTTTTAAGAAATAGTTCAATAGATTTTTGTATCACCTTTTCCATTTGGCTGATGCTACTTTTTAAGCAGTTCTTTTTTCTTTTCCCAAGCTGCTGACTCTTTTATTCATAATTCTCTTGTATCACTCTCACTTCTTTTCCTCATTTTTCTTATACCTCTCATATAATTTTTAAGCTCATTTTTGAGTTCTTACATGAATTCTTTCTGGGCTTGAGACCACTTCCCATTTTTCTTTGGGGTTTTGACTATGGCTGTTTCGACAGTGTTGTCCTCCTCTGAGTTTGTGTCTTGATAATCCCTTTCACCATAATAATTTTCTATGGCCAGATTCTTTTTTTGTTGTTTTTCTTATCTTTTTTGGCCTTTTCCTTTTCTTTTAAATTTGAGTTCCACTTTTGGGTAGAAAAGACACTATCTTGGGCTTATTGTGCAGGGGCTGCAGGCCCTGGCTATTTACCTGATACTGCACTGATGTCACCCTGAAGTCCATGAGAAACCCTCCTGCTGGATGCTGCACAAGAAGGTAAGGTGGTATGTGTGTGCATACGTGTGTGTGTGTGTGTGTGTGTGTGTGTGTGTGTGTGTGTGTGTGTGGCTGATGCTGCTGGAGGCCATAGGGGTCTGGCAGCTTACCTGATACTGAGCTGAGCTCTCAGTGCTGGTGTTTTACATGTACTGAGGCCACTGGGATGTTTCTGTATTTCCCTGGCTATGCTGAAGCATTTGGCAGTCTGGGCTTCTGGTGTCAGCCTATTAGTCCAGGGCTATGATGAAGCATGTGGGATGGGGTAGGGGTGGACTGGATTAGCCTGGTGGCTGCTAGTTTGCTTGTTTATTTCACTCTGTCTTTTTGCTGGTTCTGCGGTTCCAGGGTTTAATTTGAGCCACTATTTTATGGTTGTTTGGAGATGATTATGGGAAAGTTATAGTAATTGATTGCTTACTGTGCCATTTTTGACTCCCAGAGGTCAAATTCAGCCTTTGCATGACATCTTTAGAGTCTGGGACTCATTTCCTTTTGTCACAAGAATTTGGCTCATTGTAGCCTGTGGGCTAGATTCTACTCATGTTAATTCCAAACCTAGGATGGCTCCAATTCTTGTCACCATTTTACCAGCTGCCTCAGCATTGTCTTCTCCTTAACCTTGTTGGTTATAATCTGCTCTCATGACATGCTGAGAATGTGAAACTGCTTAGCTTCCATCTGTCCCTATAACACCCACTTATAGGTAAAAGTCTTTAGGCAATGTTTATACAGTTTCAACATGACTCTCATAAGTCTCGCATCCATAATGGCTGGAAGAACTTTTATAATTTGGGTACCAATGAGTCTCTTCTCTTTTACCTTTGAAACTTCATGCTGTTCCCAGTTTTATAATCTCACCACGCAGACAAAACTCTTTAAATGGTCTAGATTAGTATGACCTTTGATCAAACTCCTAGCTCAATTGATCTAGACACCCCTGACCAAGGTAAGAACTCACGGGTCTCACATAAACATGGAAAGCTATCATTTCCCATCTCTTTGGAGTCTCACCTTCTCACAGGGGCTCTTATACCACCCAGTGGTCTGTGATTAAATCTTCCCTAGAAGAGAAGATTCACTTGAGGTTACTAATGAGGGATACACTCCTTTTTTCTTCCATCAGACTTACACTATTTGAGTAACTCATACTAGTAGTAGGCACTGTCCACTCAATAAATTTATGAGATTCTAAATGACTACTTAGCAGAACTAATACATAAAATAGTTACAATGTTTTCATTCATTCATTTAGGAGTTTCCTCATTTATAAAATGTGAGTATTGGACTAATTGGCTGCTTACAGCATTAACGTTTTATGAATCTACTCTATTTCACTTACAAGTAAAATCTGTAAGGCTTGCCCTGGAAATAATCTTTCTATGATGTATTAAAGAGAGGGAGAAGCGATTGTTTATTTGTCCATCTGGACCTTCGATCTTAACCCCTTCTGCCTCCTTTATGACTTTACTCTATTAATTATCTGTCTTTGATATTTTCCTTTCTACTGAGTCCTTCTTTTTTTCTTACAAATATGCTCAACATCTTATATTTATAATACTTTCTGTTCACTCTCCCACTCCTTTAACATTTTGTCTTCTATCTCTCTTTCCCTTTGGTGCTCAGTTCTAGAAAGAATTGTCTCTATGTGTTTTTTCTGTTTCTTTACTATCCATTTACTTTGTAGCTCCTTGCAATAGGGCCTCTGTCAAAGTTACTCTATTTAAATAGCTCTCCCTATAGTCATTAATGACCTCCTAATCATAAAATGACAGTGTCCTCTCTGCAACCCCTCTCCTTCACCTCTATACTACGTTTAACCCTCCTTGATTCCAATACCCTTCCTTAGCTTCTGGATGGCTACTTTCTAGTGATTTTGCTGTCCCTGTAGCTGCTCTTTCTCTCTTTCCTTTGTTGGCCACTTATTTCTCTCCTCCTCTTGCAATGTGGATATTTCCCAGTTTTGTCTTTGGTCTTCTTCTTTTCTTTCCCTTGGTCATTTCACCTACTATTACAAACTACCATGGGTTCAGTGATCACCTCCATGCCAATGATTCTCAAATTATCGCTGTCTCCAACCTCTCAATAGAGCTCTAATTTCATATTCCCAACTGTTTACTAGATAGTCCCGTGTAGACATTTTACTGGGAACTAAACCTCAACATTA
Source organism: Bettongia penicillata ogilbyi (assembly GCA_023548195.1). Lineage (NCBI taxonomy): Eukaryota > Metazoa > Chordata > Mammalia > Diprotodontia > Potoroidae > Bettongia > Bettongia penicillata. Next base: position 2,158,739 of record JAJHZJ010000383.1, on the reverse strand, counting down.
CTGAAACTGAATTCACCATCTTCCTCCCTAAAGTGGCCCTCTCCCTAACTTTTCTATTTCTACTAATGACATTTGCTGATGCTCCCAGCTGCTTGTACCTTGCCTCTTATAAATTATCTTGTGTTTATGTATTCATTCTGTTTTTACCTACATAGGCACATGTTATCTCCAAATAGAATTTAAGTTTCTTAGGTTCATTTTTGTCTTTTATCCCTAGCACCTAGGACAGTGCTTCACACATAGTTGATGTTTACTAAATACATTTTGATTGGATAGCATTAGCAACCTACTACTCTTCTAGGTTCATTGTAGTGGAGTCATCTTTAATTTCTCCTTTCTCACAATCCAATCAATTGCCAAATTCTTTCACTTCTACTGCCATAATATCTAATGCTTCCATATCTTTGTTGAATCATAAGATTTATTGTAGATAGGTTTTTATACCAAAAAGAGTGTGCATTTTATTTGTCCTTTTAGTCGAATGTGATGAGAGTAAACTTCATGTTTTTTTCTCAGCTTTCCTCTTTTTCCCTCCACTAAAAAGTCTCCTGCTTGCCTCTTCTATGAGAGATAATTTGCCCCATTCCATTTCACCCTCTCTCTTTCCAATACATTTCTCTTATACATTTACCTTAATTTTTTTAATATGTGATCCCATCCTATTCAGTTCACTCTGTGCTCTCTGTCTCTGTGTATGCACGCATGTATGTGTGTGTGCACACATGTGTACGTGTGTGTGTGTGTGTGTGTGTAGTCCCACCAACTACCTAGATACTAAAAAGTTTCAAGAGTTACAAATATTGTCTTTTCATGTAGGAATGTAAACAGTTCACCTTTAGTAAGTCCCTTATGACTTCTCTTTGCTGTTTACTTTTTCATGCTTCTTCTTGTTCTTGTGTTTGAAAGCCAAATTTTCTTTTCAGCTCTGGTCTTTTCATCAGGAATGCTTGAAAGTCCTCTGCTTCATTGAAAGACCATATTTTCCCCTGAAGTATTATACTCAGTTTTGCTGGGTAGGTGATTCTTGGTTTGAGTCCTAGTTCCTTTGACTTCTGGAATATCCTATTCCACGCCCTTCGATCCCTTAATGTAGAAGCTGCTAGATCTTGTTATCCTGATTGTATTTCCACAATACTGGAATTGTTTCTTTCTAGCTGCTTGCAATATTTTCTCCTTGACCTGGGAATTCTGGAATTTGGCCACACTGTTCCTAGGAGTTTCTCTTTTTGGATCTCTTTCAGGTGGTGATCGATGGAGTCCTTCAATACTTATTTTGCCCTCTGGTTCTAGAATATCAGGACAGTTTTCCTTAATAATTTCATGAAAGATGATGTCTAGGCTCTTTTTTTGATCATGGCTTTCAGGTAGTCCCATAATTTTTAAATTGTCTCTTCTGGATCTATTTTCCAGGTCAGTTGTTTTTCCCATGAGATAGTTCACATTCTCTTCCATTTTTTCATTCTTTTGGTTTTGTTTTGTGATTTCTTGGTTTCTCAGAAAGTCATTAGCCTCCATCTGTTCCATTCTAATTTTGAGAGAACTATTTTCTTCAGTGAGCTTTTGAACCTCTTTTTCCATTTGGCTAATTCTGCTTTTGAAAGCATTCTTCTCCTCATTGGCTTTTTGAACCTTTTTTGCCAATTGAGTGAGCCTGTTTTTCAAGGTGCTATTTTCTTCAGCATTTTCTTGGGTCTCCTTTGGCAAGGTATTGAGCCATTTTTCATGCTTTTCTTGCATCTCTCTCATTTCTCTTCCCAATTTTTCCTCTACCTGTCTAACTTGATTTTCAAAATCCTTTTTGAGCTCTTCCATGGCCTGAGCCCATTGGATATCTATTTCAGATATTTGGGATACAGAGGCCTTGACTTCTGTGTCTTTCCCTGATGGTAAGCATTGTTCTTCCTCATCAGAAAGGAAAGGAGGAAACATCTGTTCATCAAGAACGTAACCTTCTATGGTCTTATTTTTTTTCCCTTTTCTGGGCATTTTCCCAGCCAGTTACTTGACTTCTGATATTCCTCTCCACCCTCACCTAGATCCACCCAGCTAGTGCTTGGGGTCTGAGATTCAGATGCTGCTCCCCAGTCTCAGGGCTTTCAGCAGTGTGGCCTGGCTGCTATTCAATGTGAGCTTAAGTTCTAGTGCTCAGGTGGGGGCAGGGCCGCCTCCCAGTCTCAGTTCCCTCAGGGGGTTTATGCGGAGACCTTCAGTAATAGATCCAAGCTCCTGCCTGCTTTGGGAGTCCCTGGCTCCTGCTTCCCCCCCCCCCCCCGCTGCCTCCCGAGGGGGCCTGAGTTATAGAGACACCCTGCTCCCCTCTCGGCCAGTCCAGAAGGCTTTCTCACTGACCTGTGTGCCTGTGGGTGGAGGGACCTTCGCAGCCGCTGGAGATTCCGTCCCTGAAGCCTGCTCGGATCTGTTCCTCTCGGTGCTGTGCGGCCAAGGCAGGGCTGGGCTCTGCTCCAGGTCTGGTGCGCAATGGACCCTTGGTGACAGTTTTTCAGGGCTCTCTGGAACAGAAATCTCCTCCACTCTGTTGCTGTGAGGCTTACACTGTTCCAGAATTTGTTGGGAGTTCCTCTTTACAGGTAATTATGGGCTGTGGGTTTGGAGCTAGCATATATGAATCTTTCTACTCCACCATCTTGGCTCCTCCCCTCGGAATCATAAGATTTAGAGCTAGAATGAAACTTAGAGATTATCTGATCCATTCCTCTCATTTTGCAGATGAAAAAACTGGGACCCAAAGAGGCTCAATTACTTTCTCAGGGTCATACAAGTAGTAGATAGTAGCCTGGATCTGAATCAAGTTCTGACTCCGATACAGTATTCGTTCTTCTCCATTTCCTTTGAAACTCTCCTAGTTCAGGCTGTACTTGCTTCTCACCTAAGCTACTATAATAGTTTCCTAATAGGTCTTCCTGCTTCTAGTCTATTCCCTCTTGAATCCATTTGCTACACTACTTCCTAAATAATCTTCCTATTATGCTGCTATAATCATATTGCCCTTCTCAGAAACTCTTTGTTCCTTTTCATCAGTAGATGAATAAACTCTTGTCTGACATTCAAGGCCCTCAAGAAATCTTGTTTAAATCTACATTTCTAACATTATCATACACACTCTCCTCCATATATTCTTTGTTCTAACTATGCTTCACACCCCTTTTCATCCTTTCTCTCCCATTTCCATGCTTTTGATGCTGTCATGCCTTATGCCTAAAACAACCTCCATCTAATCTCTATATATTGATATCCCTTCCTTTAAGGGTTAATTCATATGTCAGATAATTCATTAAGCTTTGCCCTTAAAAATGAGATAACATGTCAAATGTTTTGCAAAAGTAAAGTGTTAGCTATTCAATTAATCAATCTACTATTGTTGTTACTTTTCCAAGGTGAGTCATTTCTCAAATTTCTTATAGCTCTTTGTTGGATCCCTCTTTTAGACTTCTCTTACTTTTCTTTATTTGATAGATACTTTTATATGTCCTTATCCACAGATAATAAGTTCCTTCTGATTTTAAGCATTTATTGAATGGTTGTTGAATCAAGTTGAATTGTGTTAGAATAAGATAAGTCTCTGGACCAGGTCTGATCTAAGGCAAATTGTGCTGCAAGCATCCCGGACCCTGACTCATTCCTGAGCTATGGTATGTGGGTCCCACATTCCCATGTCTCTATCCTCTGCCAGGCTAGAGGCAACCATCACCTTCATTCTGTCCCTCCCTTTCCACACTTGCTCTTAGAAAAAGTAAAATATTCTTTGTTTGTTTGCTTTTCATCTTCTTTTAGCTTTTTGTTTTTTTATAAACTTCATTTCCAAATTTATCTCCCACTTCTCCCAACAAGCTATACCTTGTAAAAAAAAATAAGACCAAAAAGAAAAATTTTTTAAAAAGCATTTCAGCAAAAGTAACCAACATATCAACTGTGTCTGCCATCACATGGAAGAAAGGAAGGAAACAAAAACTTAAGCACTTACTATGTGCTATGCTAAGTACTTTACAAATTTTACTTAATTTAATCATTACAACAACCCTTGGAGTTAGGTGCAATTATTATCCCCATTTGACAGATGGGGAAACTGAGGTAGACTGAGGTTAAATGACTTATCCAGGGCCACAGAACTACTAAGTGTCTGAGTCTGGATTTGAAGTCAGATCTTCCTAACTAGAGGTCACTGGACCACCAACTTGCTTTTGTATGCACTATCACAATATGAAATATCACAATATAAGAGAAATCTCTCACTTTTCCAAAGAAAAGGAGAACCATTTTCTTATCTCTCCTATGGTGTGCCATAGATTCTTCTGGATTCCGGGTATTTGAGGCCACTCTTCAGATTAAGAATTGGAAGGACCCTTAAAGGTCATTTGGTCCAATATCTTTTTGTTGCTGTTGCTCTTTAGTTTTTTTTCAGTCATTTTCAATCCTGTGACCCCATTTGGGGGTTTTCTTGGCAGAGATACTGGCGTGGTATGCCATTTCCTTCTTAGGTTCATTTTACAGATGAGGAAATGGAGGCAAACAGGGTTAAGTGACTTGTCCAGAGTCACACAACTAATAAGTGTCTGACGTTGGAGTTGAAATCGGGAAGATGAGGTTTCCTTTCTCCAGGGTTGTTGCTCTATCCACTGCACCCACCTAGCTGCCCATGAATAAGATAGATCCATAGATATTTACTTTGGCATTTCAAGGAACTATGATTTCGAATATGTGAGCATGACCTCACCAATGAAGATGTCAATCAGGTTAAGAGATAGAAGATCATGTTTAAGAGTTGTTAGTTATTCCTAAAAATTTCATCTTCCTGTGGTCATTTTGTTGATAAGACTCTAAAACTGGATTTGTCCTTAGGTGGACATTCTAGCCAACACTAGTCTCCATACTTGAAGTTTTTCTAGATTGGCAGAACTCCATTGGCATGACATTTAAGAATCATGCATTATAGAATGATTATGATAGAAAGCCTCCTGAGATTTTTCAAGCCCCTAAACCACTCAACTCTGATGATTCATATGAGGAACAAAAGATACTAGCAGAAGGAATCTAGGGGCAAAATCACAACCATGTAGAGAGCATTACTAGGATGATGACGACTGGTCAAGAAAGTGAAGAACTTAGGGGTATAGATGGTAGTTTCTATTATGGCTGAGGACTGAAGGTAGAACTTTTCAGACAAGAAAGGATAGATGGGAATTGAACAGGCAAAGATGGAGTGGGAAAACATTCCAGACATAGAGATGGCATGAGTAAAGGCACGGATATGAAAGTGTAAGAAAAGCATGTTTGTGGAAAAGAGAGTAGATTCATTTTGACTAGAACCTTTGGTGTGTAGGAGGGAATGCCATAAGATAAGGCTGTAAAGAAAACTTGATACTAGATTATGGAGAAGCTTGAATCTCACACAAAGGAATTTGAGCTTTATTTGATAGGGAGTCATGGGAGATTTTTAAAAGAAGAAGTAACATGGATAGCCCAATGCATAAGGATAATTAGTTTAGCAAGAGTCTAAAATACAGATGAGGAAAGGGACAGAATAGAGACACAAAGATCTGTTTGGACACTATTGTCTTTTTCTATTTGGATAGAAATGTGGACTTGGAATACCGTGGCAGCAATAGAAATAGTAGGGAATAGATGCTAGAAATACTTCGGAGGCAAAATTGACAGTAACCATTTGGATTTGAAAAAATGTATGAAGGGAAAGAGTAAAAAAGAAAATCAAGGTTTCAAATGACTAGAAAAAGCATATATTAGAATTAGACACTATGTTCCAGCAATGGCACACTAGGGATATTGAAAAATAAAACAGACAGTTCCTTACCCTCAAGTAGCTTACATTCTAATGGGGAAGACAATATATTTAGGATGGTAGTGTCTAGGGAGCAGGAGTGTGCTAAACTGGCTCATTACGGCTTGAGATTGTTAAATTTTTAGAGTGAGTGTTTACATCTTGGAAGAACAAGGCCAAAAACACACTAATATGAAAATAAATCTAGGAAGGATTTCTTTCTTTGTTTCCTCCCTCTGACCTCCTTTCTCTCTCCTTCCTTCCTTCCTTCCTTCCTTCCTTCCTTCCTTCCTTCCTTCCTTCCTTCCTTCCTTCCTTCCTTCCTTCCTTCCTTCTTTCCTTTCTTCTTTGTTTCATAAGTACACAGTATTTCGGAGGATAGGTTATTGAATTTTTAGGTAGGTATTCTCTCTCTCCTATGCAGATTGCAACCCCTCCTCTTGCCTTTTCATCTCAAGCTATTCTTGGCCATGTTTTCATATAAATTCTCCATAGAAAATGTGCTCAATATCTTAAAGGAGGTTTTGTTCTTGTTATTTTAAGACCTTAGGGATACCAATGTAGTATTTGGGCTTTCCAGTGATGATTTCACTCTCCAAACATTCTTGGTGGACCTTCTTTGTCAGTCACATATCATGCCTTCAGTAATACCTTTTGGTCCCTTCTCCCTCTCTTGTTTCACAGCACTTCTGGTGATGCTTTTATCTCCTTATGCTATGCTTTGGTTTATTTGTAATTTTAGTGCTCCTAAGATCATGGTGTTCCATATTTTGCAACTGTTACATCAACAGAAGAATGAAGCCCAGTATTCATGGGCTTTTCCAGCAATCAGCAGGTTGAGCTAACTGAAATTTCCCAAATGTTACATGAAAGTAACATTAAAATATGTTTTCTTCCTTTCTCCTGCCAAATTGTCTACACTCCAATTAACATTTCTCTCTCAAATCAACCTATGCCTTTCTGTTTTTGCTCACAATGGATCCCTTGCCCAGAATGTTGTCTTCACTCTCCTCCCTTTCCCCAATCTCAAGTCCATTGAGTCAAAGCTATTTCCTCTATAAACACTTTGATCCTTCCCTGATCTGTCCCACTGAGAAATGGACTTTTCTTCACCTGCTACATACAGAATAATGAGCGGGTAATGAAGTATGATGTTTATAATAGACACTTACATAATGGTTTATGGTTCCAAAGGTGTCTTAGGAGAAATACTAGAGTACTAGAGTCCTCTGAACTACCTATACCCTGTTACAAACTATATATATATAATATATATATATATATATATAAGAAGGCATAACTATATATATATATGTATATACCTATATACATGAATATATATATATATATATATATATATATATAATATCATGTCTTTGGATCTTTATACGGATCCTGAGAAGAGAATTAGTCCATGTTATAGATGAGAAAACCAAGATTCAGCAATATTAAATGATTAACCCAAGGTCATACAATTAGTGAATGGCGGAGGAAGGCTGGCACCCAGATCTTCTGATTCATAGCCCAGTAATTTTCCATTATAAATACGCAGTTTTGATTTTCTGATCAATTGCCCCCCAAATTATAATAATTATAACTCTAAATTGTAATCTCAGAAATCAGGACTTCAGGTTTGTAAAAAAACAAAACAAAACAGGTGAAGGAGTATGAGTAGATGGAATACTCATTCACAGGAGTAGGAAACCAACTCAAAACTCACATCATATTGGAAAGGTACAGGACATACTATAGTTCAATTATTCAGCAAATATTCTTGGGCACAAATGAAGTACAAGATATATGTTTCCTGCCTTCATTTAGCTTAAAGTCTAAATGATATACACATATATAATTACAATGAAGTATAAGTGGGAAGTTCTTAAGAATAGAATTACAAGGACATAAAGAGAGATTATCTCTGATGAGGAGTAAAGGAGAAAGTTGTCTAAAGAAACTAATGTGGATGCACAGGGAACTCATCAAACTACTTAGAGTTTTAAAAGATAGGTACACAATCTCAAGGGCTGCTAGGTGGCCCCATAGTGTACAGAGCCCTGAGCCTGGAGTGAAGAAGACTCATCTTCTGAGTTTAAATCTGGCTTCAGATACTTACTAGCTGTGTGACCCTGGCAAGTCACTTAACCCAGTTTGCCTCAGATTTCTCATCTGTAAACTGAACTGAACAAGGAAAAGGCAGACCATTCCAGTATCTTTTCCAAGAAAACCTCAAACGAGGTCACAAAGAGTAGGGCATGACTAAAAGCACTGGATGAAGGATGACTACAAAAGCACAGCACGGTCTTGTAAGAATAGTGCCAGGAGTACTCAAAATGAACCAAGTCTAATAAGAAAAACTAAGGACCACCAAAGGGTATAGATTTTTAAAAGGCTATACTAGTGAAGAGTAAAGAAAGGATAATACTATTACTTAGGGTAGATAGAATGACAGTAACAAATGTTAACTTCTTTTTCATCTGTTTTTTTCTGTCCAGTAGAATGATCCTTGAAATAAAGAAGGCAAAGCAAAAATGCCTAATAGCAAATTGTTACCTAAGTTAAGTACGGAGATATTAGCAAGTTGATGCCTAGATGCCCTTGTTAATTTCAAGACTTAGGCCCAGATAAACCCATTCTAGGTTGAGGGTTCCTAACTTCTTTTGGCCTCCACAACCCTTGGTTTTCAGGAAACCATCAATATTAAATGAAATAAATTCTAGAGTTTACCATGTATATAACACACACATAAGAAAAACAGGTTAATTTTAATAGGGTAATATAGAGATTTATTAAATACACCCCATTTCTCCTTGAGAAGCTTTTTGTACTCTATAGGATTAAACATGGACTGGGAACTTTGTTCATCTACCTACTAAAAGAAATGACAGTTGTGATTGATGAGAACAGGAGATATAGGCACCATAGGATTGGGCAACAGTTGTTCTAATTTGAGTAGAATGTAAATTTACAAGTCAGTAAATTTAACTTCTATTCCTGACAAAACTCATAAAATCACAGAATTTGAGAATTGGAAGGGATGTGAGTGGCCATCTCACATAGCCCATACATAAAAAAAGAACCCCCTCTCTATTGGACATCTTACAAGTGGTCATCTAGTGTCTTTTTGGAGGAAGCTAGGCAGTGAAGTAGAGAGAATGCTGGTACTGAAGTCAAGAAGCTTGGAGTTCATATTTGGCCTCAGATACAGATAATTGTGTTGACCTTGGGCAAGTGATTTAACTTCTGTTTGCTTCAGTTTCATCATCTGTGAAATAGCAGTAATAATAGCATCTACCTTCCAGGGGTGCGATGAGGATCAAATGAGATATTTTAAAAGGATGACTCTTAATAGGTGCTAGATACATGTTGATTATCTTGCTTCTTAGTCTGGAAGCTACCTTGAAGGAAGGACTGTCTTGTAAAGGAGAGATTAGATTTAGGTCTTGAACTGTAGAACTAGGAAAGCTACAAAGTCAAATTTACTCTTGTTTTCACAAAAACATTCCTCACACTTAGATCTTTTCCAATGTATATCTGGTTGCCTTGGGAAGGAGTGGTGAGTCATCGTCACTGAATATCTTCAAGCAAAGGTCAGGTGACAACTTGAAAGCACAATGTGCAGGGAATTACTGCTCCAGCGGCAGGACCAGAGAAGATAATGTCTGAGGTGCCATTTTGTAAGTGCCATGTGGCTGGGGACAGGCTGTAAGGGCCACAGAAGGTTGGAGGAGGGGTTATCAGTAAAGAGTACATGGAATAATATTTGAGTTGGGACTACTTTGAAGTCTAAGGTATCCCCTCTGACCAGAACAACGTATGTCTTATCTGCCTGTTTGGTGCCCAGAACAGAGCTATTTGTAAGCAGGTGGTCTAAGAATATTACCTGATAACTCTGCCTCTGCCTGCTCTAAACAAAAAATCAGCTTTAGACAAGTGTATTTTCCATGTGCTGCTGAGGAAAAATATGCTTTGGCTCATAATGGTGAAGGTTCTTTGGTAGACTTGGGGTAGTGTTCCTACAACAGCCAGGAGAGTGCCAACCAATTAGTAACATTCAGCAGATATTACAGTAGATATGATATCCTCCTCACAGGATTGTTATGAAGATCAAGAGATAATGTGTTCACAACAGTGCCCAACACAGAGTAAGGATTTAATAAATGTTTGTTTGTTTCTCTCCCTCCTGGACCACCAGCATATTTTAACCAGGGCCAAAAATGGAAAAAAGAAAGGCAGCATGGCGTAGTGGGTGGACAGCTGGCCTCAGAGCCCGGTCCAGCCAAGTATGGATTTCTGACATATCCTGTCCCTGTAACCCTGAGTGAGTGCTCCAGGTCAGAGATGTCAAGCATGTGTCTAAATACTCCCCAGTATGGACAGAATCAGATTAAGTAGGGAAATTAGGAAGCAGGGAAATATTTAAATAAATAAAAAAAACTACGATAAAAAGAGGTAACATCACACTTTAAAACTAAGCCAAAATGAAGCCTTCAGGCATCCTTATGCACGAATTAGAGGCCTCCATTTCCATGGGTTTGATACCCCAGATCTTCACATCTATCTAAAACCAATTTACAGGGAATGCCCACCTGCCTTGGTAGAGGGAGTTTCCTCACTTGTGGAGCCCCCTATGCCAAGGAAATCACAGGTTCAGTTCCTATTTCATAAAGGAAAATAATAGTCACAAAGGACCCAGTGGGACCCAAGCGACGATTCTAACACCACCAGTCTTCATGTATGTATATTTAGATCGCGTGTGTAGGGTATTCTCCAAAACAGTTTGGCCCCCATCCTCTCGTTTTGCGAGGATTACTTTTTACTTTCCCGCAGCGGTCTAGAAGGTGGGTGGGTGTGTCTTCCCTTACCGAAGCCCAAGGTATTCTCCCTAGGGCAAACCACAGCACAGCACGCTGGATCTAAGTCCCTGCTTATTTCCCAGTATATTTCAGGTAGCACCAAATGGAAATTTCTTTCGGGAAATCGCTGGTCAGCAGAGCACAAAACCTGTGCCTCTGCGTGTCCTGCTTCCTCTCCCTACCCCTCAACCATATGGGTTTTCCAGGAGGTGACAGTTAACACGAATACCACGCTCTTCTAAGAAATTGGAAAGGGGTTGGGGATGGGGTGGGGATTTCTGTCTTTGTGTAGGGAGCGGGTGGGGAGAAGAAAGCCAAGTGCCATCTACCCCCATTCCCTCCCCACTGGGCGCATCTGAGGCTGGGGGGCAGCGCACAGCCCCCCGTCGTCCCTGCCCCCCATTCCCTGGGCAGGAGGGGTCTTGGCGCGCGCCGCAGGGCAGCCACCCAGGGTCCTGGACAGCGGCCTCGGCGGCTACGCCCGGAGTGCCTAGGGCACACCCAGCGCCCCTGCCGCCGGCGCCCCCGTTACCGCCCGGGCCCTGGCCCTGTCCGCCGCCTCCGGCGCGCTGTGGCGAGGCGGCTGCGGCAGTAGGTGTGTAGGGATGATCTCACTCGCCCACTCCGCGCCGGGAGGAGGAGGAGAAGGAGGAGCAGGAGCGGGAGCGGGAGGAAGCCCAACTTCCGGGTAGTAGGGCGGCCAGGCCCCGGCATCTTTCTTTTCCCACCCCCCCCGGGCAGCCCCCTCCCCTCGTTCTTCCCGCTTCTCGCCCGGCTCCCTGCCGCCGACATGAACAGCTCGGACGAGGAGAAGCAGCTGCAGCTCATCACCAGCCTGAAGGAGCAAGGTGAGAAGGGGAGGGGGCGGCGGCTGCTGCTGCTGCCCACCCAAGGGTGGGGGAGGGGGAAGGTAGGGCGGGAGAGCTGGAGGACGCCCTGCCCTGGGCAGGTGGGAGCCGGGGTGGGGGTGGATTGCCCCCTCCCCTCCCTCCCGGCCGGGAGGGGCGCTCCGACTGCTCAGCCTCGGTCCCTGGGAGCCTTGTCCCATGGCCGGGGACTGCGGGGGTTCAGTCGCCCTAGCCCAGAAAAATGCAAAGCATCGGGGGAGGTGTCCGGAGGTGGGGGGCCGGGGGCCCAGGCTGCCATGGATTGGGCGGGACAAAGACACGAAGACACGCTGCGCGTGATTGCCCGGTGCCCCGCATTGGTATGGGCAGGGAGCGTACCTTTAGAATAGATGAATGTCGCCTCTCTTTCCAATGTCTCCCTGATCCCCACCCTCCAAATACCAGAGGCGCCCAAGCCTGCCAGATTTCTCTTGGTCCTTTCCATTTTTTCCAATTCTGCCTTGGACTGGTTTCCTTCTCTCCCCCTCCCCCTTCCCTCATTTCAAAGCTAGGTCATGTTTTCCAGGCCCAAACGTGTTTTATCACTTCCCATTTTAGCAACTTATTAGACAGTAGGTCAACACTCCAGCTATGTGGGGATCTCAGCTTTTAGCGAGGTCAGCTGCTGATATTAGAGGAAATGTGTGGATTTACTTATCTCTGCATGCTATTTTGTGGGTTTTGACCAGTCTCTCTTAAAGCTTAAAAGAACCTGAAGATAATCAAATGTTCTTTAAAATTAAACCTGTCAGCCAACGAGTGTCAACTTCATACTCCATATCGCTTCTCTTCCCACCCCAGGATGGCCTGTGTAAGTGATTTCCAAGAAAAAAATGTAATGCCAATTCAGGAAGTGAGAATTTATAGAAATGTACATCTTTCTAGATGACTATTGACTGGAAGGCAGGGTCTATTCCCTCACTCCCTTTCCACATCACATCCCTTTCTGTATCCCTGGACTAGTCACTTAATCTTCCTAAGTGTCAGTTGCCTCATTGTTAAAATGGGATTCTAATAGTTTACTTCCCTGAAGGCCAGGGATTAAACTAAATAGCTTGTTAAGGTTCTTACAACTAAAGAAGCTGTGGATGATTCCATACAGAAATATATGCAATAACTAATAATAAGTGTGGGATAGGGTCTCAAAAACTCAGTGTTTCTTTGTTTAATGACTTAACTAGGATTCATAGGCCATCTCAGTTCATCTTGTGGATTGGTGAGGATGGATGAATGGGTAGATGAATGGATGGATAGATGGATGGATGGATGAATGGATGGATAGAGAAGAATTTAAGTGCTTACTGTTTGCCAGGTTCTGTAGTAAGCACTAGTGATAAAAATAGGATAAGCAACACAGTTGCTGTCCTCAAGGAGCTTACATTTGGGTAGTGGAAGATAGACAACACACATACTTGAGGGGTGGAATCATAGAGCAACTAATGGTTATGCCTACATTCATATAGGAAGTATCAATGATTTTTTTCTGGGTAGCTAACTAAGTTTTGGGAGTTATCTTAGGTTCAAAGAGGTTGAGGCAATTTCCAACATATGTTGGAGGAAGGATTTGAACCCAGGTCTTCCTGACTCAAGTTCCTACACTTTATTTTACCCCTTCTCTTTCACTTTCTCCAATAGTCATCTTTTTGGCCAGTTTTTTTTTTTAATCTGAAAAACCAATTTAAAAGAGTTATTCTCTTTTCTAGCCCAACCATTCATAATCCCAGGAACAGGTACCATTTCACTTAATAGGCAGTTAAATCTGAAGATAAGTCCTATGTTGTTGTTTTTTTTACTTTTGCCTTTGGAATTCATTGTCATTTATTCATATATTTAACAAGCATTTATTGAATGCCTCTTTTGTGCCATGTGTTGTGCTAGACTATGGAGGGGGAGGATATGATTTTGTGAGGAAGACAAGAAATATGTCTTCCTAATTGTGATTTGCTCATTCAAGGTAGTAGAATAGTAAGGTAAGGGCAAAATTTGCTGTAGGTGATCCACAGTATTTAGCTAACATAGTGCTTTGCATATAGAATGACAACAGCCTAGACTATTAGACTTGAAAATGATCTTAGAATTTAAAGGATCAAGGATAAGACTGAGAGCTGGAAGGGGCCTTAGAGATCTTTAGTCAAATCACCTCATTTTATTTGAGGAGACATTCTTAAAGAAGCCAAGTCACTTGATCAAGGTCATCTCAAGTTAGTGGTAAAGCTAGGCCTGGAAAACCATTTCTTAGCTTGTAGTCACTGGTCTTTCCTCTTTCCTAGTATGCAAGAAATATTTGCTTGCTATATAAACAAGTATTCTTTGTACTTGGCTAAAGCTGAAACAATGAGTCTATTTTATTCTTGGACTAGGGACTCAGTCAGGGACATTGTGCTAGAGTGCCTTTGTGACAAGGGACCCTAACTGAGTAGCTCATGAGCAACATTTTGTTTATGAAACCTGTTCCAGGAGGTAATTCACAGACATAGATAACTTGGAGCAAGAGAGAGAGAGAGAGAGAGAGAGAGAGAGAGAGAGAGAGAGAGAGAGAGAGAGAGAGAGAGAGAGAGAGAGAGAGAGAGAGAGAGATCTTCAATTTTAGAAAGATTCACAAAATGAGCATATATTTACAAAATATCTCTAATAATAGCATTATATAGTGCTATAAGGTTTGCAAAATGCTTCATACACACACACACATAATCTCATTTTGTCCTCACAATCTTATGAGGTGTCATTATTATCCCCATTTTATAGATGAGGAAACTGAGGCTGAGAGATTTTAAGGGATTCATCCAGGGTCACACAGCTAGGGAATCTCTGAGGTAGAGTTTGAACTCAGGACTTCCTGACTCCAAGTCCTGCCTTATGTAGTCTATCCCCCATAACACCTAGCTGGCTGCCTCTATCTAATATCTCAACAAGCAACCTCATGAAAAGAGCGAGAGCACAGTGGAGTTGGGAAAGAATGTCTGTCTTGTTTCTAATCCCATCTGTCCTTCTGATTTGCAATTTGAAAAAAGTCATGAATCATTTTAAGGCCTTGTTTCCATTTCTAAAACAAAGAGCATGTACAAGATGATCTTTAAGGTTTCCTTCAGCTTCAGAATGTTATGGTTTTATGTTCTACCCCTTTAAAGTTCAGTGTATAGGTCTAGCCAATATTATCAGGCTAATTGTTTAGTCAACAGTTCTTTTCTTCATGAAACTTCTTGGGACCTCCTTTACAGCCTTCTTATAACCTACCACCCTAGAACCGATGATTTATTAACTGAGGAAAGGGACTTTAAATATACAGCATATGTTGATCGTGGAACTGTCCTTTCAGTGGGTCGTCACAGCTTCATGAATTCATGTTGAGATCTCTTTCCTCACCAAATCTGCCTTCAGACTTCCCTTCCTTCCTTCCTTCCTTCCTTCCTTCCTTCCTTCCTTCCTTCCTTCCTTCCTTCCTTCCTTCCTTCCTTCCTTCCTTCCTTCCTTCCTTCCTTCCTTCCTTCCTTCATTTTGACTTTTGTCTGGCCATATGATTTCATTGGTATCCAAAGGAACTATCCTTCTGTGGAACCATTCCTCTACCAATGCAGTAGTAAATGTTCTACAATTTGCAGTCTTAGAATGTCACCCAGGGTACTGAAATGTTTGGTAACTTGCCAAGGATCAAATAGTTTTTGACAGGTAGGACTTGAACTCACATCCTCCTGACTTTGACTACAGCTTTTTATTATCTACTATACCACAATGCCTCTTGTTTTCAGATTAAAGAGTTATAAATTTGTGGGATGAGCCAGCACCTATTTTGAACGCTCATATGGCAGAAAGATAAAGAGTCAGGAATTGGCACTTGCAAATATCATGTCCCATCAGCCAAGGCCATCTCCAGAGGTCATGGAGTGGCAAGGATTCTTTTTGAAACCTGACTCTCTTGAAATGTATATCTACTTTTGAATTGTTCATACCCTTAGCCATTCAGCCATTGAGATCTTTTAATACAGAGCATAATTTTTTAATCTAACTCCAGGAGTATAAATAGCAGGGGTGTGCTTGGTTCAGAGCTGAGTGATGATAGGTGACATGATTTCATTAATTTTTCAGTGCTATTTAACCTTATTGTTTGAGAGGCTATGGTTTTGAGATAGAAAAGGTGGGGGCAGAAGAGGTAACTTGATAAACATTCAAAGGTGTAATGGAAAAAGCAGTGTTGAGAGTTGAGAGTCCAGAGTTTGTGTCCTTCTTCTGCCCCTTTCTGTTGTTCCAAATTAGTAGATTTTTTTTTGCTCCTGTTTCATACATTTTGTATCTATCTCTACTTTGTATTCACAAATGTGAAAAACATTTGATCTTTGCTTGTTGTGTCACTTTGAACAAGTCACTTCAAACAACTCACTTCAGAATTGGAAGGAATCTTAGAGATCATTACATCCAACTCCTGCCTGAAACATTTTTTGGTGTGGTTTTTCAGTTGTTTCCAGTTGTGTCTGACTCTTTGTGACCCCATTTGGGGTTTTCTTGGCAATTATATTGAAGTGGCTTGCCATTTCCTTCTCTAGCACATTTTACAGATGAGGAAACTGAGGCAGACAGGCTTAAGTGACTTGCCCAGAGTCACACAGCTAATAAGTGTCTGAGGCCAGATTTGAGCTTAGGAAGATGAGTTTTTCTGACTCCAACACTCTATCCACTGTGCCACCCACTTGAATGAAACATGAATCCCTGTTATAGCATCCTTAATAAGTGGTCATACTGCTTCAGCTTAAAGACTTCTAGTGCCAGGGAACCCACTACTCCCAGAGTTACTTATTCTATTTTTTGAAAGTTCATACTATTAGAAATCAGTCCTCCTACTGAGCCCAAATCTGCCTTCTTATAACTTGTTACCCATTGGTCCTGGTTCTCTCTAGGGCCATGAAGAACAGGTTGAGTCCTTCCTTTATGTGACAGTTCCTTCATATTTGGAAAGATATTGACCATGACCATGTGTCTTTTCTAGGTTAAACATCTTTAGCTTCCTCAGTGGTCTTTTGATGATATTTCAAGGGTCCATCAACATTCTGGTTGTCTTCTTCTGGACCAGCACTAGGTTGTGAATGCCCTTACCAAAATGTTATACAAAATGTTATATAAATATAACAAAATATTATACGCATTTCTGGATATGTATATGCGTATAATATTTCAAATGTGGCCTTACCATGACAGAGTGCAATGGAACTATCACATCTCTTCTGGATCCTGTTTTACTGTTAATATGGTCTAATTGAATTAGGTTTTTTTTTAAGGATACCATATTTCCCTGTTTTCTCATGTTGAGGTGGCAGTCTACTAAAATGCCTATGTCTCTTCCATATAAATTGCTTTTTATTCACTTCTGTAATATCTGATACTTATATAGTTGATTTTTTGAACCTAAGTGCTGGAATTTACATTTGCCTTTATTAGATTTAATCTTGCTAGAGGCTGATTAGTCTAACTTCTTGTAGCTGGATCTTAGTTCTTTCTTATTAGCTATTCTTTCCCACTTTGTGTCATACATAGATTTCAGAAGTCTTCATCTAACCTATGGCTAAAAATGTTAATAAGCATAAGACCAAGGACCCTATGGTGCTGTACTAGAGGTCTCTATATAGGTTGACATCATTCCATTAATCAACCAAACCTATGTATATTGATGAGAAGGTTGAACTAAATTATCTCTAAAGTGTCTTCAAGTTCTAAGATTCCACATTTTATTTTTTCAATTATACTTTTTTTTAATGAACACAAATCTGTTTTCTCTCTTACCCATCTACCTCCCCTATTCCCACTGAAAAAGAAAAATGAAAAACAAGAGTTTTGTAACTTATATGCACAGTCAAACAAAACAAATTTTTCCATGCCCCAAAAGATATATTTTCTTCTGGACTCTCAGTTCATCACCTTTCTGTCCGGAGATGGGTAGCATTCATCATCATTAGTCCCCTGGAGTCATAGCTATTGCATTGATCAGCAGTCTTAAGTCTTTCAAAGTTGTCGGTCTTTTTACTATCATTGTTACTGTAGAAATCATTTTCTTGGTTCTACTTACTTCACTCTTCCTTAGTTTATGTATGTCTTCCCAGATTTCTCTGAAATTGTTCCTTTGTCATTTCTTAGGTCATGTTAGGATTCCATTACATTCATATACCATGATTGGTTAGGCCATTCCATAGTTGGTGGGTACTTTCTTACATTTCATTTCTTTGCCACTATAAAAGATCTGCTATAAATATTTTTGTACGTTAGTCTTTTTTTCCTTCTTTGAGCATTTGGGGGGCCTAATAGTGGTATTGCCAATGGGGATACACAATTTGGTGGTGACTTTTAGGGAATAGTTCCAAATTTTCTTCTTACATATTCTAGGTTTGCTCAAGGTGATAGGGTAATGCTGAGATTTGAAAATAGCCAATAATCATCATTACTCCTTAATAAATGTTCTGAATGATATTTTGAGCTAATGATATTTTGGGCTAACAATATTTTGTTCCTTGCCTCTGATGTAAAGAACATTTCTCTATCAAATAAACAGTGTGTCCTTTGAAAGTTAGATCCCAAAGTGAAGATCATACTCTACCTGACCCACCCACATGGCAAATTTTACCCTGAAACTTCACCAGCTCATACATAGTGACATATTTTAAAAAGTGAAAAACAATAACAAATTATTGTCCATAAGTCTCTAGTTTTAACCCCTAGGGATGGTGCCAAGGACAAAAATGAGTCATCTACACAGCTGACAATCTTACTTAAAATCAGATCCAAAGTGTTGTGTCATAAATGAAGTTACTTTTGAAGAAAGTAGTGAAATATAACTACACCTGTCATTATATGAACAATCTCTAATTTATGCTTTCTGTTCCCTGGGCTCCATGTCTTCTAAATCACACCTACTTCAACTATTGAATTACTTGAAAACATTCTGCTATCTTTTCCATCAAGTGGCATAATTACCTATATCATATCTTTCTGGAAGGTTATATTATGTACCTCTTCAAAATTAGGAAGCCAGTGTGATTGATTATGTTCAAGAAGATACTGAGATAATTCTCTTGTCTTTTCTGTGGGCTTCATTTTATTAAGGTGATAGACATCTTTAATAACGTAGAGAAATAGCATCTTTCTATTATACCTTGTTCACATCTCTTATTTTCCGAAGTGTATGTTTCTATTTTAAAATATGACAGTTTGCTGTGTCAACCCCTGCCTCCCAGATATTCCTGTCTGAAAAGACAGCATATTGTCCTGAATTGCAATTTCTCAACCCTGAATAAATACCTCACTTTACTTACTGATCACCTGGTTGGTCTGAGATTTTTCCGGGTCTGATAGCTGTTTTAATATTATAGATTTGGTATAGTCAGATCATTGAATTTAGTCTTGTGTTGATCATACCAGTTACGAAAGCCCTATTTTTTCTTCAAAATTAAATCCATCTGAAGTCATGGAATGCAAAGACATTTTAAATTCTATTTCGGTAGCCATATCCTGGCCCCAGCAGCAGTCTCATCATGGATGTTCTCCTACATATTAGATGAAAAATGTTATTTTGGTTGAAAATTTTATATTGTTTTGCTATCCAGTCCTGGACAAATCCAAAATTATGTTCATATGTCACATTTCAGATACAAGCCATAATCATGTTTATCTCATTTCAGAGAGAAGTTATAGCATCTCTTATTATCAGTTATATTATCATGTGGTTTCTGTATGTAAACTGGATTGATGCTGAACTTGATTATTGTGCAGATATTTAGATAATCTAGTAGTGCCTGTAACACTGAGCCTGAAGTTTCCTTTGCTTAACTGTAATTCACCTCTAAATGGATCTTTAAATAGAAGTAAATACAAATCCCAAATGGTTTAAGTAGAGTTTGAAATAGACCAATAGCTACGTCTTATGATGTGGCTTTGCATTGCCAAATGAATTAAAATCCACTGTTAGAGCCAGTCAGATAGCATGGCGAATAGAATGTTAGACTTAGGGTCAGGAAGAACTGAGTTTGAATTCTGCCTGAGTCACAATTCTGAACAACCACTTAACCTCTGTCTACCTTAGTTTCCTCATCTATAAAATCCCGTTGTTTCAGCTTTAGCCAAGTACAAAGAATACTTGTTTATATAGCAATCAAGTATTTCATGTGCCCCAGGGAAGAGGAAAGACCAGTGACTACAAACTAAGAAATGGTTTTCTAGGCCTAGCTTTACCCACGAACTTGAGATGGCCTTGATCAAGTGACTTGGCTTCTTTAAGAATGTATCCTCAAATAAAATGAGGTGATTTGACTAAAGATCTCTAAGGCCCCTTCCACCTCTCAGTCTTACCTATGATCCTTTAAATTATAAGATCACTTTCAAGTCTGATAGTCTAGGCTGTTGTCATTCTAATACAATGTGCAAAGCACTATGCTAGCTAAATACTGTGGCTCTCTTATAGCAAATTTTTCCCTTACCTCAGTATTCTACTACCTTGAATGAGCAAATTACAATTAGGAAGACATATTTCTTGTCTTCCTCACAAAATCATATCCTCCCACTCCATAGCCTAGCACAACATGTGGCACAAAAGAGGCATTTAATAAATGTTTGTTAAATATATGACTAAATGGCAATGAATTCTAAAGACAAAAGTGAAAAGAAAAACATGGGGCTTATCTTCAGATTTAACTGCATATTAAAAGAACTAGTAACCTGTTCCCAGGGTTATGAATTTATTCTTGCACTAGGAACTCAGTCAGGGACATTGTACAAGGGACCACCTGTTCCAGGAAGTAATTCACAGACATAGATAACTTGGAGAGAGAGAGAGAGAGAGAGAGAGAGAGAGAGAGAGAGAGAGAGAGAGAGAGAGAGAGAGAATGTACATGTTTCTAATCCTATCTGTCCTGACTTGCAATTTGAAAAAAGTCATGAATCATTTTAAGGCTTTGTTTCCTCATTTCTAAAATAAAGAGCTTGTACAAGATGATCTCTAAGGTTCCCTCAGCTTCAGAATGTTATGGTTTTATGTTCTACCCCTTTAAAGTTCAATTTATGGGTATGGTAGCACAAAGTGAATGTAAATTACTAAATAGTAATTATTTCTCCTTTACCCAGAAACCCTGAGGGTCTTCCCTTCCCACATTGATTTTTTTTTTTTTATTAAAGGGGCCATCCCTTGGAGTAACTTAAAGAAGTCTCTTCATTGAATGGGTGTGTCTCACTCAAAGTGAGAATGAGATAAGACCTTAGCTGGAAAGGGCCAGGGTCTCCCACTGCATTCTGGGTCATCTCCAGTCATTCTGATGAATATCAGGCCGCTGGATCCAGATGGCTCTGGAGGACAAGGTGACCTTGTACAGCCCTCCCTCACTCAAATCAAACTCAACTGCAGATCATGTCATCATCTTGATGTCATGGTCCTCTTCCAGAATAAAGGACAAAACATAACAACAGCATGTATAAATCAGGGATAATGTTGGTCCCTAACTTCCAGGTGAAGACCAAATGATGTATGTAAAGTGCTTTGCGAATCTTAAAGCTCTCTATCCGTGGTACTTAATGTTGTCGTTATTAGTATTCCAACTAGTAGAAGTAAAGCAGTAAGCTGACATTCGTATTGCACTTTGATTACGTGTTATTGCAGGGAAGCATCAAAATTAATGTACAATCTGGAACAATGGAATTTTAAATCTGATTTGGTCATCAAGTCTGATTATATTGTGACTTTCATTCTTTGAAACTATGATCAGTCTCCCTTCATTTTAGGATTACACTGGGGCTACATAGCCTTTACTTTCATACTACTTATGAGAGAAAGCATATTGATATATGCCTTAGAAAATTCTTAACTTTTATTTCAAATCTTGGCTTTGCTGCTTACTGCCTTATGATTTAGGGTGTCTCATTTAATTTCCCAGGGCCTCACTTTCCCCATGTGCAAGACTCTTCTTTGCTCTAGATCAAGTGTTTCCTTTTCTAAACAGGATAATGACATGTTTCTATATGGAGGAAAATAATGTTGACAGTTAAATTTGAGGATCATTTTGGGAATTTTTAGTTTACTGAATTTTTGGCTATTTTATTTAGTTAAACTGGAGAGCCTTGCCTATATTTTAGTGATGGTACTTCATTATTATTAGAACAAGTACGGTGTTACTTCCCAGAAAACCACTGAATTTCACAGTTGCCATTAATTTCTTTCCAGATGTGATTTCAGTATGTCACCTTTGTTATTTGATCAGTTATTTTAACAGTGCTTTCTCCCTGCTTCCCTAATGCTTTAATTAACAAGGTAGGTATAAATAGCTCTTCTTTCTTTAGTTCTGGCTTTAAGTGCAGAACCCATTGGTATCTGTGTAGAAAGGACTAGTGTCCTAATTGAACAGAGTCTTTTATGACCAAGGTCCTTATTCACCATTAGGAGAAGGGGAAAACTCATTTCCTTCTTGTACCATTGTTAGAAGGTGTTTCTGTTTTCTGTCATTCTCAGATATATATGCTGATCATATGAACATTCACTTTAAAACATTTCATTAGGCAGTGAATTTCAGGTTATATTTGATAGTCATTAAAGATTTTATTTTTCTTAGATCTTCTGATCATAAAACATAGTGGATGGGGACATGGATAATCTTTTAATATTCTTTGACCAAGTCTTGTGTGATAGATTTGAGCCAATCAATGAGACAGTGTGGTCTAGTAAAAAGAGGGCTTTCAGTCAGGCCCTGCCTCTCTTCCCTGATTGTTATAAGGATAAAATGAACTAATAAAATAAACTAATATGTTTGGATCTTGCATAGGAAAAGTAGAAGTACTACTTTAAAAACACCTGCACTATTCAATTGCTGTCTATAGGTTCCAAGTCATATTCCTTTGCCAATTAGGATGAGTCCCTAATGATCTCTAAGCTCTAAAACTCTCTTGATTTCCATGATAGAACTTAATAGTGAAAAAAACTTTTTCTTACTGTTACTGAATATTGAGAAATAAAGAACCAACTTTACTCTTGAAGCAGGTTTCCCTTATTTTCTTTGGTTTTCTTTTACATAGTTTAACTTTTCCTCCCACTCCTTTGAACTCTTTTGGTGCTCAGCAAATGCCAATAGTCTCAGTGAATATTTATTAAACACCTACTACATGCCAGGCACTATGCTAAACACTGGGGATACAAAAAGAGGCAAAAAACAGCCCTTGCCCTCAAGGATCTCACATTGTCATGGGGGGAGACAAAAAGCAAAGAAATCTATTCAACCAAGCAATATACAGGATGTATAGGAAATAATTAACAAAGGGAAGGCACTAGAATTCAGAGGGGTTGGCAAAGGCAAGAGAGAAAGCATAATTTTAGTTGGGACTTACAGGAGGCTGGGAAGTTCAGTCAAATGCTCCCCATTCTTTTATCTTAGGTATGTTTCCACTTTCATCTCTGCCACTTCATTTTCTTTACTCCTCTAATTATTTTTCATTGACTTTTCCCAGTACCCTTTATAGTTAAAACAATGTCACCTACTACAAATCAAAACTCCTTTTTATTATTCACCCTATCATCTACCTCTGTAGGCAAGCATAACAAGAGGAAGTTAAAACATTGGGCTTTCCTGAGGAGTGCATATCTTTTCATGTGAAGATTGTGAAAGCCTGGTGGGTGTATAGGAAACTGGAAATAGACTTGTGAGGCTTCCTGGCATGCCAGCAATTTCCTTACATTCTGGGGTTAGGTTAACATGAGTCTTTAGCATTAACAAATTGATAGAAGAGCTGACTCTACTGTGAGAACTCACTATAGGATAAAAATGGTGGTAACACTATTTTATTGTCTCTCAAAAACCGGTTAATGTATACTACATCATTGTTGGCTGAGGATGGAAAAGGGGAGCATGTGTGTGTGTGTAAGAGGTTTGTGTGAGAGAGAGAGAAGAGATAAGGGGAGGGAGAGAGAAAAGGGAGGAGAGACAGAGGGACAAGAGAAGGAGCGGGAGGAAGGAAGGGGGAAAAGAGAGAGAGACAAAAGGAGAAGAAGAAGAGGAAGAGGAGGGAGACTTGAGGGGAGGGAGAAAGGGAAGCAAGGAGACAAAGAGGCAATAGAAAGAGAAAAATGAGAGATGAGGGGACAGAAGAGGGAGAGAGAGACATACACGGTGGAGGGAGAGAGAGATGAGAGAAGAGAGGGGAGGAGATAGAGGAGAGAGATGGACAGAGAAAAAGGGAGGAGAGAGAGCAGGGGAGAGAGGGAGGAGAAAATTAAATTTGTGAGATAGATTGGTGTTCATTGTCTTAAACTTGTTGTAGCTTTGAAGAATAATTCAAAACATGAATAGGAATTTTTTTTAATGAATATTCCCTGCCCACTTCTCTCCCCTCCCCCATGACTTTCTTTCCTTTACCCTTTAGCTCTCATTTCCCCTAATTCTCCTTCCTGCCCACAATCTTTTAAAAAAAAAGTTGCATGTAGTCATTTTCAAGGAAACATGTTTTCACCTGATTTCCATTAAGACACCATAGGTGAAGGGTCTTTAATTAATGCTTTCCATAAAGACCTAGTAATTGAGGGAATCAACAGTGTTCCTTCTGGATGCTATCAGCCATATAATGGGAAGAATAGGATTAATGTGATAAAGAAAGCTTTCAAGCATCTATCAGATGTATTAAATAGAAGAAAAGAAAAATAACTCCTTAGTGCCTATATGGAATCATGGCTTTGTTAGCCTTTATTATGGCATGTATAACCACAGACTGGGTCACTAGGAATGATATGTTAAATAAATTTTAACTTTTCAACTTAATCTCCAGCCACTTTGGAATACTAAAGTAACCAGGCTAAAGCTTCTTTATTTTCTTTTATTTTTAAACGGACATTGTGAAATACTGGCATTGGAATTGCCCAATTTCTTGACAAAGTATAAAGAGTTTTCTTCAAAACAACCGTTTAAAGTAGGTAGTGGATTAATGTAGGTGCTCTCATTTAACAGATGAGGAAAAGAAGGCTCAGAAAAGTTACATGATTTGTCACATGGCCAGTAAGTAGTGGACTCAGGACTTGAACCCAAGTTCTATTCCAATCTGCATGCTAAGTTTAGGACCCTTCACATTTTGCCACATTAAACCTAATATAATGTATCAGTTGTTAGTAAGGATGAGGGCACCTTATCAGTTTAAAAGTCACTTTTTTTAATCAACTCCTTCATAAGGTAAATTTGGGGGAAAATGACCTTTTTTTCTTTACAGTTGGGGAAAATAAGGACAGAAAGATGGAATTCTTATGTTTACTTAGATGCTGTCATGGCTTCAAGGTTTCTGCTAGGTGGAAGTCTGTTTTACATCACTTTTAATTTTAATTATTTGTGTAATCATGTCACAAAAGGTGCTCTTGTCCCCTTTAGATTGCTGCTATAGGAAACCAAGATTATTTCTCTCCAAAAAATTAGCTGTGTTGAACTGTAGAATCAGAGGATCTGAATTCGAATCTCAACTCTGTCCATTACTACTACCTTAACTTTCTGGGCTTCAGTTTCTTTATCTTTAAAAGGGAGGAGCTTGGGGTGAGAGTGGATAAGATGACCTCCCAGGTCCCTTCAGGCTCTTCGTCCATCCTCCTGTGAGCTGTTCTCAGATTTCCCTTACCTCTGATAGTTGGAAGCAAACACCTCTAGCACTAATGGCAAACAAAGGTTCAGGTAATCAATGGTATTGGGAAGGCCTGGATTTTTGTTGCTGCTACTGTTATTATTTTTAATCTTATTTATTTATTCATTCATTTATTTATTTTCCCCTCTAGACATATCATAATTTTTTTTTTTGCCTGCAGATCCTCTTTAAAACATATTTTAAATTTTGAATTGCAGTGGGATTTTTCAGTAGATCAAGAAAGTCACTAGTATTAAACAAGTGTTGGAATTCTGGGATTTGTTGCATGTAGTAGAGTGGAATGGGAAGCAGATAATCTTTAGGTTAAATGGTTTTCTTAAGCCCTACCTTTGATATGCTTAAATAGGATACCAGATATGAAAGGAACTTTAGAGATATTGTATTAGAATCTTCTCATTTTACAGAGGATAAAGATGAAGTTGGAGAAGAGAGATAACTTTGTCATTCTTCTATAACAATTGGTCCTGTGCAATATCTTCCTTTTGGCTCTCTGATGTTTCTTTCTCTCCTTCAAAGTCTTCAGTTTTACATACTTTATTACTTGAGGCACTGACCATGGAATTTGTCTTTGTGAGTTTGTTAAACTTTGATTTCTTTGACTTTCTAGGTACATTTATCTATTAGTGTGTGTTCTGAAATAAAAATAATTATTAGAGTGTTAAAGAAGCCAAAATCTTGGGTATGAGTCACCCTTATTAGAATGATATTTTTGTATTGTCATTTGAAAGCGATTAATACACTGTGGGTTGCCAGCTGAATTTTAATATATAATCAAATACTGACTAATTTGAGTGTTTGAGGTGTTAAAATGCAGTTGAAAGTAGGCAGTCTTTTTTTAAATTTCATTATATAGGAAGTCTTTGTAAAAACCTATGAGTCACTTTTCTGACTTGATAGAATTTAATAAATAGCATATAATCTTGGTTTGATAATTGAGGATGTTGCCAAGGGTCGTGATTTGGAGCTGATTTCTCAGTGCGCAGGGCTGGAGGTACAAGGGACTGGGCTAAATTTATCCTTATGTAATTTAGTTGCCTGGAAGTTGCTTTGTTGTTGTTTTGACAGATTTATACTGTGACTTTTTCTCCTTGGTAATTGCCTCTTCCTCCTAAAAATGGACTGGGGGAAATACAGCTAATTAAAAGTTCTGACCTTCTCGGTTCGGATGAATGAAATTTAAATTTAATAAACTTGATTATTTTTCATTTCTGAGTGTTTTAATGTTGTTTTCCCTGTTCTCTTATAGCAATTGGTGAATATGAAGATCTTAAAGCTGAAAACAAGAAAACAAAAGAGAAGGTTTGTCTTTTATAATGTTTGATGATTTTAAAATATTCTATATTTTTCATTTCTAATCCTGCTTCCCCACCTTTCCAAAAATCTGAATTGCCAAGCTCATTGTTCTATTACCTATTTCAGCTCAGAGTGAAAGAGGGTAGTTTTTTTTTCCTGCATGTGTTTTTCAAACTGAATGTCAGCTACAGGCACCAGATGGTAAAGAATAACAGGCATGTCACACAGTGTGTGCAGTTCTGTGAGATTAACTACATGATGCAAATGTGTAGCATGGCACATGAGCTTGAAGAAACGTGCTTTCTTTCAATAGCTACGTTGTACACGTTAGAGGTAGACACTAAGTCTCCAGAGACTTAAGCTTTAGGACTTTGGCCCAAATCCTGCCGGAAATTTTTCTGTACTCTTTCTTTTGATACTTAGAGTAAATGACTCCAGAAGTCTTTTCTGTCTCTGCGTACTCTGAATATAGTAATTGTAAATCTGTAAGTTAAAAACAAATGCTTGGCACAAAATGGAAATTGGAAGTTTTGTGCAAGAGGTTTTTATTATTGGCTTTTATACAGTTGAAAAATAATTTTCTTTACTTACCCCCATAAATTGTCTCCTTGATGACTGTGAGCATGTGTTAACAATTTTTTTCCTTGAAATAACACAAGATGACAGATTGGAGGGAAGTAATATCTAGAGACCAAAGACAAAGGGAGAAAAATAGGGAATTTGATTAGGAAGAGAGAGAGGAAAGGGGGAAAGAGAGGCAGCAATGATCTAAAAATCCCCTTGGATATCAAAAATAGATGCATTTCTTATCATCCCTCCCAAATTCCTTGAGCCTTGAAGACAAGGATGATAGCTTATTTACAAATGATTTCATGGAGAAGGTATGCACTCTTTCGGATGAGCAGGTGGATAGTGTTTCAAAATTAGACATGTCTGCTCTAAAGTGGCTGAGTGACTTTGCCAAGGGTACATAATTCAATGTAGTTCTATCTGAACTGTAAGATAGCTTAACAGGGGAATTGCTAATCACATCTTCCATTCCACACAAAATTCAAAGGTGTATGGGCAACTGAAAACAAAGTTGCAAAATATGCACCTATGTCTTAGACTAACAGAGCTACCTAATTTGTGGATGTGGAATTATATACATATGTGTGTATGTATATATGTGTATGTATATGTATATATATATATATACATATGTATGTATAACTATATATTAATACACACATATGAAAATATATGATATATAACTATATGTGTGTATGTGTATATATACAGACACACATACATATACATCTATTAAAACCTGGCAAAGGAGACTGAGAAGGAGTGGTCAGATGGGAGGAGAATCAAGTAAGAGATCAATTCAGGGTGAAGAGAATATTTAGGAGAAGAAGATGACCAACTGTGTCAGGTGATGCAGAGAGGTGAAGGAGCATAAGAAAAGGCCATTAGATTGGGTAATTAAAATTTGATCATTGGTAACTTTAGACAGAAAACTTTTAATTGAAAGGCCAGATGCCAGATTACAGAAGAGGGTTTAGAAAAGAGGATATAGAGGCACAGAATATAGACTTCCCCCCCTCACTTTCACTGAGAAGGAGAGGAGAGAGGGTAATATATGATATGATGGTATGATAAAGTGAGAGCTTTTTAAAGATTGGGGAAGCATGAATATGTTTGTCAGTAAAATGGAAGAAACATGTAGATGGGGAAATAACAGAGTGAAGATGATAATGGGAGCAATATGCTAGAGAAAACATAAAAGAATAGGAAGAAGGGTGCTTGAAGAATGGTTGACCTTGGGAAGAAGAAGGACCACTGCTTCATCAGAGGTAGAAATGTAGGAGAAGTTATTGATGATGTCATAGAGATATGAAATGAGGAGAAGAGGGAACTCTTGGTAAATGGCCTCAGTTTTTAAAAATCAAGTATTAGGCAAAGTCCTCAGCTTGGAGTTGGGCATGTCATGGCTTGAGGAGAAATGAGAAGTTTTGGAATATGTGTTGTGGTGAGTATAATGGAGCAGAGATGTCAAACTCCTAAGTAGCTGCAAAACTCAAGTGCTGCCAGAACCAGATTAAATATAATTGGGAAATTTTTAACAAAATTATTAAAAAGAAAATACAACAGAGATAATGCTAGTTTGTGATTTTATAAGTAAATATGCGGCATGTAAGGGATTCATTTCTATTTGAGTGTGATTACCACCAAGATAGCTGATTGATTAGGGAAGGGTAGGATTTGTTGCCACACTGAAGTCCCATTTGATATTAGATAACCTAAATTTGATTTGGACCCATGGTTCATGACTTCCCCCAATTCTATTCAGTAGCATGGAATAAAAGAGAGATGGTAGAATTAAGACAGGACTGGGATTTGATTAGCAGTCAGACAAGAAGAAAATGCAGATGTACCTAGCCACATTTTCCTAACACTTGGGTAACTTCCTCTGTTGGGATCCCTACACATATCCAAATTTGTAGAAAGAGGCTAAGAAGGCATAAGAAGAGTTCTTACCCAATAATTGGATTTGGTCGTTCTTATCTCTCTGTCCAGATGATGTAGGGCAAAGGGAAAGGCAACAATGGAGTGGGAAACCAAGGGGAACTCATTGACTCAGCAAAAGGAAGGGACAGTGACAGTATTACAATTCATAAATCATTCCTCACCTTTATATTATGCTTTATAATAATAATATAATAGAAATTCTTTTACTTCTATTTTTTCATTTGATTACAGACTCAAAGAATATTAGATTTGGCAGAGGCCTCAAAGTCCATCATGTTCATTCTATACCTGACCAAGAATCCCCTCAGTCACATATCCAATAAATGGTTTTCCAATCTGGGGTTGAAAATTTCCAGTGGAGAGTGAGCCCAGTACAGGTGTGGGGCAGCAATTTCCTTTCTGGACAGCTCTAATTCTCTGTTATCTAATTATCAGGATGTTTCAAGCCTACATTTGTCTCTTTGTACTTTCCATATATGGCCCCTAGTTCTTCCCTCTGGAGACAGATTGCATGTGAAATACTTGAAGACCAGCTGTAATAGTAATAATAGCTAAGATTGCATAGCATTTAAGGTTTGCAAAGCACTTTATATACATATGTGAATGCACATATATACATATGCCATCTCATTTCATCCTCACCAACCCTGGCAAGTGGGTGCTATTAACTCCACCTTACACTGAGGTAAAGGTCAAATTGACTTACCCAAGGTCGCTGAATTACCAAGTGTCTGAGACTGAATTTGAACTTAGGTCTTTCTGACTCCAAGTCTAGCACTCTATCCACTATGCCATCTTGCCACTCTGTAGT
Source organism: Bettongia penicillata ogilbyi (assembly GCA_023548195.1). NCBI lineage: Eukaryota > Metazoa > Chordata > Mammalia > Diprotodontia > Potoroidae > Bettongia > Bettongia penicillata. Next base: position 2,128,961 of record JAJHZJ010000383.1, on the reverse strand, counting down.
TTTTCTCCTTTTCAGGCAACTATCTTCAGTTTGTTCACTCAGTACTTATGTGTCATGATCTTAGGGTCCTTCGGCATTCTAGTAAGTTTCTGGAGAATATTCTCTAGCTTATCCCTACCATTTTTAAAATGGAGTGCCTGAAAATAACGACAGCATTCCAGATGTGTTCTGACTATAACAGATCATATGAGAACTGTCAACTCTTCTGGTCCTAGGCACTATATCTCATTTATGGTAGTCAAAGATTGCATTAGCTTTTATTGTCATAGTGCCACTGTTAACTCTTATTCACTCTGAAATTCATCAGAACCCCCAGATATTTTCTCAGATAAACTGAGGGACATTCTTTTAGGTAGGGGTTAGACTAGATGACCTCCCAAGGTCCCTTTCAACTATTAAATTCTATGTTTGCTAATTAGCCATACCTTCCTGATTTGTATTTGTAGACTTTTTTAACCCAAATATAAAACTTCATATTTATCCCTAATCGATTTTATCACATTAGATTTGCCCAACATTCTAGCCTATTGAGTTCTTGTCATCTAAGGTTTTGGGCTATCCGTCCCAACTTTGTATCATCCAGTCACAATTCACTGAGATCAGGGAGGGCAGGTAAGAATATCTCTATTAAGTAGCTGGGGAAATTAAGTCTCAAATTAAGTAACTTGTCCAAAGTCATACATCAAGTGGCATATCACGGGAAGTGGCAACATAGTATGATGGATCCAATTTTGAACTTTGAGTCAGGAAGACCTGGGTTCCTATCTCACCTCAGACACTAGCTGCATGACCACAGGCAGATTATTTAACCTCTCTTGCCTTCAGTTCCTCAGCAGTAAGTCAAATGAGGGTTTTCTGCCCTATGGCCTCTGTGGGCCTTTCTAGCTCTAAATCCATGCTTGTTGATCTAGGATTTGAACCCAATTCTGACTCCATTTCCAGTATTTTTTGTGAAGGACAAGTTTAGAAGAGAAAGGATAACGTAATCATAGATATGGATCACATATTTGTATAGTTTTCTCTTTTCTTCTCCTTGTTCGTTTGTGGTCCTGGACCTGAACCTTGAGTAGAGCAAGTGTTTAATAAATATTTATTGAATAAATGATTTGAATGAATGGGGATCAGTCATACATGTTTCCTGAAATCATGAGCATAGTCCCCCTTCCTGTTGTACCAAGGATAGATGCAATTGTCCACCTTAGGTACAGGTGATCAAAAATACTGACAGGGGTGATGGAGGGGAACAAGGTTTTGAATGAGGGAAACAAGTCTGCTAGAGAACCCTAATTTGAGCCTTTTGTCCTCAGAATTTATGTGACATTTAACTGCCTGTGTCATTCATTTGGCCCTTATGTTGCCTCATACTGGTATCTGTTTAGAGTTATGTCCTAGCTACCCAACTTGCCTTCAAAACAGGGATCATATCTTCTATTGCTTTGCTGTCCCCAGTGCCTAACACAATATATTGTATATATTAGATTCAATATCATAGATTTAGAGGTGGAAAGGACCACAGAGGTCACTTAGTCCAAAACTCACATTCTATAGAGGACATATCTAAAACCGTAGAGATTAATTGACTTGCCTAAGGTTACAAAGGTTGTATATAATGACTAGCCTGGATAGTATGTAATGAATAGCCTAGATTCAAATCCAGGTTTTTTGCATTCAAATCTACCTGTCTTTCCACTGTACCATGCTGCCCCTTCATGAAGATTTAAACCAGCATTTATAAACTGTGGGTTGTGACCCCATATGGGGCTCTTGAAAAATTTGACAATAGTAAAAGGTTTCTGAAGGTGCAATGACCAAAAGAATTAATTCAAAATCAAATGCATAATGAATCCTAGGTGTTTCTGGCAGTACTTGCCCTGTGTTGCATTTTGCAACTTTTCTCCAGCCTTGGTTCTTGACACAAAGCATGTGCACTTTGCACCGTGCATGCCCTCAGGCCAGGCAACACCAGCTAACAAATGGAAAAAGGGGTTGTCAGTGAAAAAGTTTAAGAAGCCCTGATTTAAATGAAACAGGATGTAGTTATTACAGTGGTCCTTTAAATGAACCACTGTTCAAAAAACTATGACTTTTAGGTTAAACGTACCATTTTGTTACAGGAGCATATGATTGAAAATAGAATTAATTTACCTCAGACCCTTAACTATTTACATATCTCTCTACTTGGAGTATAGGTCAGCCTACATCATAGCCATGAACAATATGTATTATTGATCTATTTCTGTGCTAGTACTTTAAAAATAACTATTAACAGAAATGAGAAGAAAGGATAAGAGACCAATGTATTTGGCTGGGTACAACAAAGTAGAATGAATGGTATCAAGCTCCCAATGTACTATTTAATAGGCTTTGTTAAAAGACAGGTCATTTTATTATTATAGAGCTTTACCAAAAGGAGGGAGTCTATTGCTATGGAGAGAACCATGTAATAAAAGCCTTTTATCCAGAGTAGAAAGAGTAAAAGCAGCTTTAGTTCTAGTAATGGAAAATGGAGAATCCCATTCCCTTTCAGCAGAGTTGCTGTCTTATGCTCATGACTGTCTAATCCTTTTCCAATGACCCTCAAGTACCCCCATATCAAAGATGTTTAATTTCAAAGTATCAGTAAACACCCCAGCATACACAAGGGGGCTTGCTACCACAGGTTCTTAGATCTGCATTCATAAAAGGAAAGACAACTTTTGAGGAGTTAACAATCACTTTTATCAAGCACATATATCATTTACCTAATTCAGGGGAGTTAGCACCCTGAACTTTAAAGAAAATCCAGAGAAATCAAAAGATCAGCAGGCATGAGTTCCTGTGCCTGAATTCAACAAGTTCGACCCCAGCTATCTGACCATAGTTACCAGAAAGGGAAACACTGACATCTGAGTTTTCAAAACCTGGGGGGCTCCTTAAACCAGCCTCCCAGAGTCTTCATCTGGCCAAACAAATACTTCCAGTTTAGTAAGCCCCAAAGTAATCAAAGATCAACAAACATGGTTCCTTCTGCCTGAATTCAACAGACAGCTAGACCTCAACTATTTGACCACAGTTAGCAGAGAGGAAAACCTGACATCTGGGTTTTCAAAGCTAGGAGGCTCCTTAAAACTGCTTCCTAGAGTCCTTATCTGGCACTTAAACCTTCTTTGAAAAAACTAAGAGCAAAGTAAAACCTCACCCTCAGAGTATTTATACACTTTTTAGAGCCAGAGGGCATCACCCTCTGACCCAGTGCCTCAATACAAAAAAACAAAACATACTTGGGACTCTCCTACAAAACAATTTCTGTAATCAAGCTTCCCACAGTGGGCAGGCCCATCAATGGGTGGGAAAGATCTTCAATCACATTATTCAATCAGAGGCACTTTTAGTAAAACAAAAACAGTAAAAGATCCTAATTTGATTGCCCTCACATTCAATTATAGGGAAGACCAAGTAAACTCCTTTTCCCCATCTTTTTTTTTTTTTTACCACATATGTTAATGTGGGGATAATTTTTGTTTTGAGGGACAGAAGAAAAATATCAAATTCTTCTTGCTTGTCTCTCTTTGGGTGAATGAAAAAAGCATTTGTTAAAGGTCTACTATGTAGTCTACTATTTATTAAAGGTCTATGACTGTCATAGGTACTGATGATACAAATGCTGAACTTGGTTATTTCTTGCTACCAAGAAACTTGTAATTTTCTCATTTTATTTTTTTTAATTAGTAAACATTTGCTATCTTTCTTTCTTATTCTCATCCTTAACGTAAAGAAAAGCAAACCCTTCGGACAATTATGCCATAATCAAGCAAGAAAAATTCCTAAATTTTTCCTGTCCCAAAATCTTTATCTCATTCTGTATCTCAAATCTATTGCTTCTCTGTCAGGAGATAGGTAATGTGAGTCATTATCAGTTTTCTCAGTCATGGTGAGTCATTGCATTGATCAGAGATCTTAAGACTTTCAAAGTTGTTTGGCTTTTATGATGTTGTTATTGCATAAATTGCTTCCCTGGTTCTGCTCACTTCACTCTGTATCATTTCATATGGACCTTCCCAAGTTTCTCTGAATCATCTCTATTGTAATTTCTTATGGAATAATGGTTTTCCATTATATTCATATACCATAACTGTTCAGCTATTCTCTAATTAGTGGGTACCTCTGTTTGCCACTACAAAATGAGCTGTTATAGATATTTTTGTGTATATGGCTCCTTTTTTTGTCTTGATCTCTTTTGAGTGTGAGCCTAGTAGAGTGTACTAGGTTAAAGGGTGTGCACCATTTGGTGAATTTTGGAGCACAGTACCTCCTTATTTTCCAGCATGGTTAGACCAATTACCAATTTAAACAGCTTACATTCTAATAGTGGGAACTAGCATGTATAGGAGATTTGAAGCTAGGGAAAGGAGTTTTGGTCTGGGAAGTCGTCAGGGTTTCAAGAGGAGCCATAACACGATCAGTTGTTATATCCTTTCCAGTAATAATAGTGGTATTGATTTGATTATTTTTCTCAGTGTTAAGTGGAAATAGGGAATTGGCATCAGGGTAGATGGCAGGATATTTAATAAACTCTGGTTTCCTAGAGATCACTCTATGGCAGGTAAAGCATGACCTAGGATCAGCTGTGTATTTGGTTAGGTATGTTTGTAGTTGTCTACCAGTCCACATAACTCTCCCTTAGAGAGGAGTTCCAGAGCTGAGGGATATATGACTGACCAGGAGTAGTGACCTTTCCATCTCAGGATCATGCTCATTTACTTTGTATGTCCAGAATATGTGTACTGATGACCTAAAGAGTTAACAGACATCCTCAATAGTGACTTGGCATCAGCATCAATAGGAAAAGCCACTTAAGCTGACATCCACACCCAGGGGCTCTAATTCGGAATCATTTTTTTTTTTTTATGACAGAGGAATGAAACTTGTAGAAGGTAGAAGTACATTTGATATCTTGTCTTAAGTTGGGCTCTTTTTCTAGTTGATAATCTTAGTAGGAAGCTATAACAATGCCAGAACATCATATGTTCAATCAGTCAATGCATACTTATTAAATGCTTATTATGAGCCAAGCACGGTGCTAAATGCTGGAGATACACAGAAAGGCAAAAGACAACAATCCTGCTCTCAAGGAGCTCACAGTCTAAAGGGAGAGATAATAAGAAAACAAATATGTGAAACAAGCTATGTCCAGGATAAATAGGAAAAAATTGATTGAAGAATGAAGAGGCATTGAGAAAGGCTTCTGATAGAAGGTGGGATTTTAGTTGGGACTTTCTGAAACCAGGAGGCAGATATAAGGAGGAGCATTTCAGGCATGGGGGACAGGAGGCAGGAGCCAGGAGATGGGGTATCTTGTTCGTGAAATAGCAAGGAGGCCAGTGTCACTGAATTGAAGAGTATGTTAGAGGTGAGATTAAGGTATAAGAAAACTCCGAAGGTTCAGTGGGCACACAATTAATTACTCAAGGGAAGGGAGTCATTCTTAAAGTAGAATTATTCCTCATAACTGAAGAGCACATATTTTACCCTCTTCAGTATTGGTAGTCACTTCCTAAACTCTTGATTATTAGTCCATGAATTCTTGACTTTGCCAGAAATTCTTTGGCCCTGGGTAAGTCATTTAATACTATCCACAGTATATTCTTAATCTCAGGCTTAGCCACAGAATGTTTTTTTTAAAGTCACTACTTGTCAGTTCTGTATTCATAATTGAAAACTCATTCTGACACTTCAGTTATATCATCAGTATGGGCACTAGTATAGATCAAAATGTATAGATGTCTTCTTTTCCTATACGATTCTTGTCCATGTCTTTCCATAAGTCTTCCATAGATTCTCCCCAATGGCACTTTGTTCTGGTTCTTTTAATATTTTATGAGTATTGGTGTGGTTCTTGGGCTATCCACCTATTTAAACCTCATTCCTGCTACATGACATCTCCTTTTATGGAAATATATGTATGTATATATATGTATAATCACCAGTGATATCCAAGAGAGTTGGTGTAAAAGACAGGTCATTGTTGGCAATTGGCAACAGCCTACTTTCACCATCTGCTATGTTTGTTTCCATTTCCCTTTGGGTCCCAAGTAGGATTGATTCTTTTGATATTGCTTTAAAAAGATATGGTGTTTTGTGGTAGCAAACAGTTCTGAATCATTGAAAGCAATGGACTGTTTCACAAATATTGTTTAGCCATGTCAACTCCTATATAATTATCTCTGGGTCATTTTCATGTGCAATGCCTAATGTATTTTGATGAATGAATGAATGAGTTCTACTGAACTGGGAACTAGCTCCAGAGTCAGAAAGACATGAATTCAAGTGCCATCTTTGACCTAATTTCTCTAACTGGCTCTCTAAGGCTATAAATTGCATTTGTAATATATAATCTAATTTGCATTGATAGATATTTTCCTTACCCAGAATTCCCCACATAAGTCAAATCATGAGTCCAAACAAACAAAAAAATAGCCCCAAAATTGTCGTTCAGTTGGCTGCTCATCCAGCTTCGTGATAAAATCTGTGAGATATACATATTTTCTACACTCAGTTTTTCTTGTTCAGATTGGTAGGCCTACCTCTTTTAGTGGTCATGGCCCATTAAAGTAGCCCTGTACCATTGATAGGCTTAATTCTATCCAGAAACAGTAATACCAGGAGAATCCCACCATCTATTGAAGGGTCAGTCTTCTATTTATGATTTACTCAGGACAAGCACTGTGACTCTAAATGTCTTGAGTGAGCTGACATCTCTCTGGACAATGCCTTGCTTGATGTTGATACTCATATTGTCATTGACCAGTTATTTCTGTGATTGAATCTTTCGTGGACTCTTGTGGGTTCCTAACATATGCTTGTGAGGCACCTTGTCTGAGAAGATCCCCTAACGGAGCTTTGATTCCCCCGATCAATGCTATTTTCATAATCAACATACATTTAACATAAGGGAGGGGGAATCATATTTGTCTAAGCTTTTCAGTCATCTGTGTGACTGAGGATTTACTATAAAAAATCATTTGGAGAAGTCAACTTTTTGCTTCTCTTTAATTTTTTCCATTAAGGATAGCCTTGTTTGGAGCTTTGACCATTTCCCAAATTTCATAAAAATTTTATAGTGACTGCAAACAACATAATCTTTAAAATGCCATAGAATTAGGAAGGTGAACCATATCCCTGACATAATATAAAACTATACATAAAACAGTCTCAGGCAACATGGCATGGTAGGAGGGCTGATCTTAGAACCAGAGAAACCTCGCTTTGAATTCTGGCACTGAGACTTCTTAGCTTTGTGATCATAAGCAGGTAACTTGGGCATTCAGAGCATCAGTTTCCTTCTCTGTAAAACAGAGGTAATCATACTGGTGCCATCTACCTCACAGAAGTGTCAGTGAGGAGCAATTTATTAACTTTAAAGCTATACATAAACATGAATTATTATGTATAAATATTGTAAACAAGTATATAATTACATGATGAACTCTAAAGGTAAATGCCAATGATTTTTTAAATTAACTCCTATTTTGGATGATTTGTTGGACTGTTGCACTCTACTAAACTGGCTAACTGAGAGTTTACTTGAATTTTGTTTTTATCAGTAGCTTTGAGATTGGAGTTAGTACATGTTCATTAAGTTTGAAGATAGATCAATTCAGAAAGGTAAGGTTAAAACTTACCTTTAAAATTTAAATTAAAATTTGAGAAATTGATATAGCACAAAAACCATGACTAGAACATGAGACTGTAGATCTCTTGCCTATAAAAGTTTAAGATTGACGTCTGTAAAATGGAATTGTTTCACTGACATATGGCCAAGGGTGCAAGGGGGTGGACCAGTGAAAATTAATGTTCTATTTAAAGTCAACAGCAACTTTGTTAACTATATATTTCCCTAAGTATGCTTCCAAGCAAATAAATGCTTTAATTTGTCATTGCTGACGTAACTCTACTTGCATTATCAATATATTTCATTGGCCAGTTGTGCAACCACACAGTTGAAGACACACTTTAAAGTATTTGCTCTTGAGCAAGGGGCTATATCATAATTGAAGTTTGGTGTTTGCTTTCTTTTTCCTATATGGAAAAAAGAGAAGGGTGTATATATGTATGGGAGGGGGATGCCCTATCCAAGCTGAATTGTAATAGCCCTTAGATTTCTCACTAATAGAGAGGGAGAACAAATTCTGGTAGTGATTTCCTTAAAAATGAAAAAATATTTGTATTTCATATGAGGTTCTTAAGAGAGATTTTTGAAATGAGTCAGTGTGTGACTGCTACTAGTAGTAGAAGTAGTTTTTCTGAAATACTGTAACAACACATCCATGGTTTCTGTCACCCTGCCAGGAGCCATGAATGAAAATGGAGAGAGGCAGATACTTTCCAAGACTTATGTTTCAAGAAGCTGTACATATGATACTGTCTGTGCCTTGGTTCAGTTGTGTATTGTTAAACATTTCTTCCTTTTGTGTAGTTTTCAGGAGTAAAGGTTCTAAAGTATTTTATTTTAAATGATTCAATAAAAATCGCTTTAAAAAGCAAGATCCGCATCTATTGTGCTAACTGTTCATGCATAATACATCCATATACATGCAATTTCTTTGAGATAGAATAGCAAGTGGTTGTGCCAGGGGGAAAAAAAAGTAATTACTTAGTAGTTTGAAAGTGAAAATGAGTCTCTTATTAACAGCAATCTATCCAGAAACAAAGAACAAGGATCTCTGTTCTGATGACACGTGTTTCCATCTAACACACAATAAATACCTAGAATTTGGAGAATGCAGTAAGACAGCTTTAGGGTTGTTCTCACTTCTTATTCCTGTTCAAATGGGAGTGAAACAAAGAACTTCAAAAACCTTTAGAAAGAGGGAATGAAGATTAGGAAGAATTTTTTGCAAGTTGAAGTAGTTTAATTTGTTGTATGCTCTGAATATGTTTGTAGGAATTTATAAATTGTAGTTGAAGTCCAGCCTGAGTTGTCCAAATGGAGGCAGTTACAATAGTGGTTTTTATTAAAAAAAAGTAATCTGAGGCAGCTTATTCCATATTAGGTAATTATGTATAAATTCTCATCATTTGCATGCTTTTTGTATGTATGTGAAAAGTATACATATTAGGACATATAGTCTCTTCCTTTGAGGGAAAATAAATGGGAAAGTCTTGAAGTGGGGAGAGGAAAATGGGAAAGTAGAATAACATAGAACATTTAAAAAAGAATAAATACTCATTTAGATGCCAAATGCAATCAGCTGTCCGTTCTCCAAATTGAGATCAGTCAAGAGGCAGCAATGGTTACTGAAAAGAACACTGTCCTAAGTTTCAGAAGGTCTGACTCAGGTAGCACAATTAGGGGCAATAAGTTAACTTTCTGCACCTCAGCTTTCTTGTCTGTTAGGCTGAAGAATAATACTTGTACTTACTTACTTCACAAAATTTTTATAAGGAAGATATATGGTAGACCAGCATGCGTGTGTGTGTGTGTGTGTGTGTGTGTGTGTGTGTGTGTGTGTATGTGTATGAAAAGACTGAAACTTTTATTACCACAGAATTAAAACTTAAATTCTCATCCACTGCTCTTACTAGCTATATCTTTTTAGGGAAGGCATGCCACTTCTCTGGGCTAGTTTTTTCATCTATAAAAAAAAGAGAGTTGAACTCGATTATTATGGCCCTCCACACACCATTCTTACAATTGTAGTCTTTTTGGATTGTCTTTGGCTACTTCTTGATCCATATGTATAATAAGTATATGTGCATGTATGTATACACACATACATATGTGTGCATTTTTTCAGGTGTATACAGTCTGTTTCATTGTTACACTATTAATGCAGATAATTCAAAGTTGATCATAATTTAAGATTGTGTTAGAAATGGCAAAGGATCTAGACAAGACATCTCTGGGTGTTGCAAATTCATACTGCGGAGACCTTCTCTGCAGACATGCCTGCCAAAACCCAGAAGTTCAGGGTCAGTGTCAGAAGCCAGGTATCTGCTTGGATGAGGTTCAAGGAAGAGATCTGGAAAATAGCCAGGGCCTCCACTCTGAAGGGCTGTCAAAACCCACAAGGCCAACCATGGATCAATTCGCCACTTCATAAAGAGCCAAAATAGAGACTATAGAGCAGGCGTAATATTATCCAGGTTGCTTAAACTAGCCAGCAATCATGCTGCTATGTTCTGTGTGAGCTGTAAGCAACAGAGAATCATTGGGAATTACAATTAAGCAATGTGGTCCCGAGAACATCTGTTGCTATTGCAAGGTCTTTGCGGGCAATTCTTACACAAAAAGGGAGCAGTTTATATAAATGGTGCAGCTGGGGTGGGGGTGGGTTCTTTGACTGTGTGGCTTAGTGTAATATAACTGAAGATACAACATTCCACCTAAAAGGCCTATAATATTTTTAATGTTCCTCTTCTTTTCTAGTTGAATGAGAAAGTAGAATCTTTCAGGACTTACCCAAAATAATGCATTAATTGATCATTTGGACCTCTGCTCAGTGAATAGACACATCCTTTACATTGGATTTTGTTCCATCTTGTGATAAGTAAAGCTACATTTGCTGCACTTGTAAATTTTTTTCCTTTCAATATCCATAGCAGATGGTAGATTCTGTGGTTGCCAGTTCTCTCATAATGCAGTTGCAGAAAATAGAAGCCACAGACACATGAAGACCTTTGGTATTACACAGCTGTAGGTTTGTAGACAGCTAGAGAATCTGCTATTCATGAAAGCAGGAATTACATAAAAACTGTGCTTGTAGAGATTGGTCACCTGCTTTTTTTTTGTTTGTTTTGTTTAAAAAAAAAAAAAGGCTGGGCCACTCTGGCCTGGACTCTGCTAGAGCCTTACTCCCTAATCCTTTTGGAAGGAAATTAAGATTTGATCAGTGACTGGATTTTGGTAATGGAATCTTTAACATCTGGACTGTTGATGTGCCACCATCTGAGATTGGCATTGGCTGAAAGTTACCATATTTGACAGTTATTTGGTGGCCTGTGTGAGAAGTGAGCTGGTGGTCTTTGTTTAGGTGTGAATAGAATGCTGTCCTTATTCAATGCTTCTGCTACTATTGGCAGCCTCAGCAGAGGGGACTGAGGGTTTGATTAAAACTGAAAATGAATTTTTGTCTTTGTATCTCCAATGTCTAGCAGAGTTTTGGCACACAGTGGCATATAAATAAAAGCATTTAATAAATGCTTGTTAATTGAGGGAATGAGGTGCCTCTTCCTGATGTATGAGTTGATGAGTCAGTAGGGCATAGTAGATAAAGTGCTGAAATAGAAATTGGAAAGACTTGGGTCCAATTCCTATCTTTCATAGCTTTATGACAATGGGCAAATCACATCATCTCTCAGAGTCTCAGTTTCCTTATTTGTGGAATGAGGATATCCATCTCACAGGATTGTTGCAAATCTCAAAAGAAGAAATGCATATAAAGTATTTTAGAAATTTAAAGTGTAATATAACTATCAATTATAATGTGCCTTGCCAGGGTTTGGGGAATCAACCCCAAGATCTGAAAAGAAACTACTTTGGAGGAACCCATTTATACACCTGTAATCCTGACTGGTGTTTATTTAGTAGTCCAAATACTCTTCACTCCCTGGGCATCCCCTCCTCAGCAGTTATGTTGTTTCACCCATACTTTTACCCCTCTTACCGTTCTGAAACCTTAATAGACAATTCTGTCATTGCTCTTAGGAAAGTATGTCTATCTACTCCTTTATGACTCTACCTACCATTGTTATAACTTCACAACATATATCGCTCCCTGGTTACTACTTCTTTATTTAAGTTGTCTTCTCTTACTAAAGTATAAGCTTTATGAGGGCAGGGCAGGTATTGCCTTGTTTTTGTATTTGTATCCTTAGCATAGAGTCTGGCTCATGGTAAACGCTTAAGAAACATGTCTCAATTCATTTGTCAGTCAGCCATCGTATGAGCTTTAGTGGGCCAGTTAGTGTATCTGATTCTGGAGAAGACTGTTGTATTCATAACTTACCGAGATTCTACCTGACCTACGCAATTACATGAGAAAAAGAGAGGGCGATCCAGTGCCATGGCAGCTACTGATTAACAGAAGCTACTGTTGTACAGCAAAAGAGTCCTCTTAAAAAGTGAATGTTTTTTAGCTTGAGTATGTTACACGGAAATCTTTTTTGAATAGATAATTGTAATAAAATGTCGATTTTTGGAAGGTCTTAGAAAAATAGCAGAGTGCAGTGGTAGAAATACTATTTTAGCAAAGTTGTTCAAGCAGATGAGAATGACCATTGCTTTTTAATTTTTCTCCCAGGAAAATTTTTTTCTGGAATCATGTCTGAACACTTTGTTGAGAAGTTGCTTATGAAGAAGGTTGCCTGTGCTTACCTAACCCCTAGCTTCAGAGCTCGTTGCAGTCAGCCTGAAGTCTTTATTTTTAATATCCAGCTTTTCTCACATATAATAAGCTTTTGAGATATCTTGTTGAGTTAACACAAATTAATATCCCCCTCCTTTTTTTTCCTTTTCAGTGTGACAAAATTAAACAGGAACGGGATGAAGCTGTTAAGAAATTGGAGGAGTTTCAGAAAAGTAAGTACATGCTTCAGTTTCACTTATTAAGTAAAACATAGCAGGCACCTTTGCGCTCACTCTTACATGGCCGCAGAGAAGTCAGTCATCATGTCTGCTATTCTGTGTTTACTATCTTTAGCTCTATCGGGATTCTATAATCCATACCTGTATATCTATCATCTTTATCTGTATGTGTGGATATTGAATCCTATATCTTTCTGTATTCATATTTATATCATCTGTATACGTATGTGTATATATCTATATCATCTCTATCTGTATTTGTGTCTAAATCTTTATCTATCATCGATATCTCTAGCCATATCTATATATCTATCTGGATCCATGTAGAATCTGTATGTTATTTATATTTCTCTCACCTACATCTATATCCATATTCATATCTATAGCTTTACTATGTCTGTCTGTAACTATAATTATATCTGTTGTTTTTCTGAAAGAATGAGAGATAACTTAATAGTCTTAACCCATGAAGTTCAATGTGCATGTATGATTTTCTTTTAAGATGGTGTACATCTGTTGCTACTTTTTCCTTGGGGATAGAGCATGACTGAGCCACTTATAGTGAAGTTTCAGATATGGGGAGGAGAACATTGGTGGGAGGTAGGGAGTGAGTAGGCAGTGACCTCAGCTGTCCAACTTCTAATGCGCTGTCTCTTAGGAGAGCCTACTGTCCAGCTGACTGCAAACTCTGTAAAATAATCAGGCTTAAAGCCTGATTACAATTGAAAAATTGTATCCTACGGTGTTTTCTCCTGGTAACTGTTGCAACAAAACATTCTATCAATGTTTTAAAAAAGGCAGTAAAATTCAGTGTTGTAGTTAATAGGGCTGGGTTCTTTCATGGTTCCTGGCACCAACAAAGGCAAGCTGAGGAAAGTATTGTTGACATTCCATATCTTTTGAGGCCAGTATACTGTGATGGAAGTATCTCTTATTTATGAATGTATGAATTATGATTGCTTAGGGATTCCTAGTCCCCAAATGCAGGATTAATGGAACATTCTCACACTTGTATTGACGTTGTGTCATATCTGAAAGAGTTATTATGGTAGCATTGACAGTATCTCTTATAATGTGTTGGAATTATTGATGTTTTGTTGACTTCATGCAATATGCAATGGATATAGTTCAGGTTTTTGTACTTGAATTTATGCCTGCTTTGGGGGAGAGATGATAGGGAGGGGTCATGACCCCCAAATTAACTGTTACTGTAACTTTTATGTATTTTTTTCACTCCAGCTGCCATTTTCATTATTCTTTCTTCTTTGTTCCCTCCTCCAGTCTGAATAAAGATTCACCATAAAATGGATTTTTTTCACTGAAATTACCATTTTCTTTGAGGAAACTGGCCTTAATGAAGTTTTGGGTTTTATGTTTAATATTTGCCACATACTAGATTTGTGAGTTTTAAAGGTCAAAAGAAAGCAATGAAGAGCTAACTTAATTCAGGTCAAAGGCTTGGTAAACCTTACAGTGCTCTCTAGGGAAGTTGTTAAAATGATTATTATAGGCTGATCCTGCCAGTACTTGGACTTTGCTGGGCATAGCTTTTGAGAATCAGGGTCATTGGTATAGTATTTTAGAAAATTAACCATTGGTATATTTGGTATATTTACATTGGCTACATTTTTTATGGCTGCCATCAGGCAGTATTACACACAATCTTTGTTTCTCTGCCAGTCCCATTTTCTCCTCTTTAGGTCTGTCTCATCCTACTGGTCACTGCAGGCCAAAAGAACATTGACATGAACTATAGTGGATGACTAACATCATCATATTCATGAGATCCCTTGGAATTGATTTTAACAGATGTCTCTTAGGTTGAAATCTTATTGACTTTGGGACTGCTATATGTCTAGAACTAAAATTCTTACTTATTTTTGTGAGTACATATTAGTTTTCATAGCTGCTTTACGCCATGGTGTGTGATATTGGGTGAGAATGGTGCCACATGCTGTTTAAATATGCATAGGCCTTGCCTGTATCCCATTGACTGAGAGAAGTCTTTCTCAAGAAACGTCACTGGTCCATAATATTATCCTCCAAAGGGAATGAACTTTTGACTTCTCTTCACAATATAAACAATAGCAACAACCTGAGAAAAGTTAGTTTAAAATTTCAGGGGAAGAAGAGAATTGTATTTAACAGATAAACATGTTTGTTCTGTGATTAGATCTTTGCTGATCAACAACATTAATGGTTGTGCTTATAATTTATTAAAACTGGTTAAAATTTATAACTGATTAAACTTATAACTTTAAAACTTTTGGAAAAAGTAATAGTTAACATGTAGGGTAGACCTCTTAACCTAACATCTATACAATTGGGTTTTTAAAAATATATTTTGATAATGATATCTCAGTGTAATTGGTATCCTTGTAATTCTATTTGATACATTTAAAAACATTATTCTGAAAAGAGATTCATAGACTTCACCAGACTGCTCAAGGGATTCATGACACACACATACACACACACACACACACACACACACACACACACACAAGATTAAGAAGCCCTGATCTAGGGGAATTTTACTACTATATTTCCACTCTTCTCTTTCCATCTGTTATTCCAAATATGTAAAAATCTCACAAATGGCTATTACAATGCAATTTGAACCAGGCTTTTCCATACCCATATGATCAGAAAGTTCAGAGACTAGCTATGTTTCGTTCTGCCAATTTGGTATATAATCCAATGAGAAAGTTTCTTGATAAGACAAAAAGAAGGGTGTTACTAGAGAGGACCTGACTTTTGAAAGAAAAAAAAAACATACTGTACTTGATAGAAAAGCAAACATAGAATCATGGATGGGGGCTGGAGGGTGGAGAAGGGTGGGAATACCACAAGCTTGTGCCATCTGGCTAGATTTATCAAATTAAATGACACAACAGCTTTTTACAAACTGTTTTTGTGTGTGTATCTACTAGGCCGAAACTTCACTACCTTGAAATGATCTTCTAACTCTTCCATAAGTAAGAATGTTGTTGAATAAAAAGTCAAATTCCAATGAAAAGTGTGGAGTGTTTATGTTTTTGTTATGATACTGGAAATACCAGATTGTGGCAGAAAATGTCAAGTAGTTAAGACTAAAAATTCAAAGTAATATTTGATGTTGTAAAATTGTATAGGTTTCTTTTCTCTTCCCTTCACATTTTTTGAAGAACATACCTTGTAAACATAGTGATAAAATGCTGGGAATATTAGGATTTTAAGGAAATAATAGAGCCTATTATTTAAACTACAATATAAAAGGCAATTATATTGATGAAGAGCTACACGGGCTTTGTGTCTGTGAATAAACTTGGCCTGTACTCAGCTTCTATTTGTTCTTCTGGCATAAACACATATTGTGTGTGATTCCAGTTTAATGGGGACCCGTTTGTATGCCAAGCAGCTGCATTTTCGGCCCTATTGCGTGATTTCATAGCTCTCTGAAAATTGCTTCTATTCAGAACAAGAGATAGAAGGGGAGGAGGGGGGTGGTGAGGAAGGGGGGGGGGGGGCTTCAGCACACAATCATTTCTTTTCAATTGGAGCCAGAAAGGTTGATGACAACATGACCATTGTGTTATAATGATAAGACCACTAAGGCATCTGTACCTCTCATCAAGGCTTTCACACAACAGCAGATACAATTTAATTCACTGCTCTGTCAGCAGTGCTGATACCATTATGCCGTCTGTCTCCACAGTTATAATCACTGTCCTCTGAGAAATGCAGTTGAAATGATCTTGAGCAGTCAAAGAAACTCGCAATTACGGCTGCCACTTCCAATGTGTCAGATTGTGTCTTATGCACTTGGTACAATGTTCACTTCCAATCCTGTTTATTTACAATGTCTACCAGTAATTACGCTTAACATGTCATTTAGTGAGGGTGCCCCTGCCAAGGGGATTGTTGGGTGCTGCTGTACCATTGAGTGGGAGTTTCTCGAAGTCAATGCCATCAGCAGCTTTTAGTCCCTGATGGGATGCAGTAGTAATGTTGATAATGCAAGTATCGCGCTCATCAAGTCATAATTAGATGCCACTCAAATGTGCCACTTGTAATAACAGTGTTGATTCATGTTTTTCTCGGTGACTGCAACTACTAATTAGTTAAGTGGTTTTTGGTTGGCCTGCATTTGCTGCAGATTATTATTACCCCTGAAAAAATGTCAAGGTTAGAGATGTTTCTGGCCACTTAGTGCTGCTTTATGAATTTGAATATTAACATAATAAGAACTTTGGACAGACTTAGGAAGTAATACATTTTTGTATTTAATTTGGAGAGAATTTTTTTTTCTGAGTTTAATCATAATTGTAGGTTAATTAAGCTTAAATGAAGCAAAAGTAATCTCTAGTTGTGTGACGCAAGCTCAGGGCCTTCTGCCTAACTTTGGGAGACTTTTCACATTTGGGTGTTCTGTGATTGGGTATGAGTGACAAGAGTCAATAAATCCATATATCTCCAGTTCCATTTATGACAATGCATTTTATTTAACCCCCAAATATGGGAAAAGATATAATTTTTCTTCTCTGGATTTAAAAAATGCAATGTAAGTTAAATTACTTTGAGCTTTCAGGTACCAAATTCAGTAAACCTACTTAGGAAAATCTTAAAAGGAGTATTTTTAAATTAATGGCAAAGCATTAAAAAAATGATAAAGCTCTATTTTTCTTCTAACCCTACTATATATAAATATAGAGTTTTTGTTCTCTATATGATTTTATTAATGTATAGGCTGTAGGTACTTTGTTCCTGTACTTTTCCCCTAAGAGTGTATTGCATTTCAGTAACTTCTATATCATGAATTCTACAAATTAAGAATATGTAGCAATAGATTTTTTCCTGCCTTGCTTAATGTTCCCACATGGTCACTCCAGCATGACATGATCAATGGGTACTTAGGACAAATTGTTTATTTTCCTAGTGCAAATCTTCCCTTAATTTTGGTTAACTGATTTTCCCTCTGAATCCATCTATGATATCCTGCCAGGAACTGTGTTGTTTGACAATTTTCTTTAGTTAGGAGAGAGAAAAAGAGATACTTCCTTTATTCAACATAACATTAACAAGTTTTCTTATTGCTTTCTAAAGGGCAGTATGTGTGTGTATATATATATATATATATATATATATACACATTATATATAATATGTATATTATATGGAAAGTTATAAAATTAGCCATTTTTTTATTTCCTATTCAAATTAAAACATTTGCCAGTTTCAGAGAGTTCAAGTAGTTTTAACATTTTCTGGTAGTAGTTAAAGGGCTAGTAATAGAATGATGACATTCATGATCATGAGACATGAACTCCTGGAAATAGTTGACTAATAATTTTAATGCTAAAAACTTTTTCTCTTCATTTATAGTTTCTCACATGGTTATAGAGGAAGTAAATTTTATGCAGAACCATCTGGAAATAGAGAAGACTTGTCGAGAAAGTGCTGAAGCTCTTGCAACAAAGGTGAGAATATTTAAATGGAGGCAATTAGCCTGACCTTTTATTTCCTTTTCTTAAAGAATTGCTTCTTTTCCTTCATAACTGCATCTCTGTCTCTCCCTCTCTCTCTCTCTCTCTCTCTCTCTCTCTCTCTCTCTCTCTCTCTCTCTCTCCCTCCTTCTCTCTCCCTTCCTCTCTCTCCCTCTCTCTCTCTTCCTCTCTCTCTCTCTGTCTCTTTCTCTCTTTCTTTTTCCTCCCCCCCTTGACATTTCAACTGTTTGATCATGAGAGGAACTTGATATAGTTTAAAAATAATGAAAATGATGATACAGACGTCTCCTATAAAGCTACAAACAACTTTGAACCTTGATTGTAGGAAGGGACGCCTTTGAGTGTGTCAGTCTTTGTTTGCTGATGAAGACATAGAGTTCCATAGCAGTGTGTTGAACATTACTTTCAAACGTGTATGCATTTGGGTTAAATGATGAACAAATTTAAAATCAACCTGGTGTGACATAAAAGAATAATGAACATTTTGTGTTTGAATCAAATGAAAAAGTCAGCCAAAGCATTCCATTTCAGGTGATTGTTTATGAAAGCAAACAGAGGACATGCTAAAGGTGACCTCCAATGCTCTACTGATTGCTTCTAGCTGATGAATTTACCAAGTGTGTAATTTTCTATATTCCATCTCATCAGAAGTACATTATTATTAAAGAATGTTTTTATCTCTGTCTTATGTATTTTGGGATGGGCAAAATGCATCTGAGCCACTTCATCAGAAAATGGATTACAGCAATTTTCAACCAAATTTCATTAGCAATGTGGGCTGTGTTTCTTTTTTTTTTTTCTCTCCCTCTCCCCCTCCTCCAAAAGTACATCTTTGGATATGACTGAAATCCTATCAGCAAGAAATCTCTTTAATTTAGATGCATTAGTAATGTCTTTCCTTGAGGTATTTACTTAATTGTTTGTATAAGGACACTACATTAGAATTCATAAGATATTTAATCAGAGCCTAACTAAGAAAATAAATCTGTGTACGTAAACTTGTGCTCTTCTGATACTTTGTCAGCAAGGTATTAGCTTTGCTGGCCCATGGCTTAAAAAAAAATTAATGCCATTCCATCATGTTACTTTGCCTAATATGACTGGAACCTATTAGCATTTGTTGATATAAGAATTCCTTCCCTGTTTCCTCTTTTTGGGACATGGAACATATGGGAGGAAAGATCCATTCATAGCAAGTGTCTACTTAAAAATCACTGATATCAAAGAATGGAACAGTTTTTGACTTGATTTTTCCAGATTAGCAAAAGTGTTCTAGTTGCAACCATACAATCCAATAGAAAATACTGTCTCCAGTTAGTAAGAATAGCAGACCACTGGAGAATGGTCATAGGGATATGTAATCTCAGAGTTAGAAGGAATCTCAAAGTTCATCTAGTCTCACCTTTACCTATAGCATGAATCCTTATACTGCATCTTCAACAAGTGGTTATCCAGTCTTTGCTGGAAGGTCTGTGATGTGAAGCTCACCACATCCAGAGGCATCCCTCCTACAAGTTTAGAAGTAATGTTGCTAGCCAGGCATTAGCTCATTCTGGTTGTATCATTAACAGGGTGTGTGACTTTAAAGAAATCATTTCCTATCTCTGACCCTCAGTTTTTCCTAGCTGTAAACAAAGGGATTGAACTAGATAATGTGTAAGTGTCCCTTCCAACTCAAACATCTTATAAGATTTAGCCTTCCTTAGTAAAGTCACTTATCTTAGAATCATGTAACCTGAAATTAGAAGTACAGTTTTTCTCTGAAGCATGAAGCAGCATCCCTGCGGTACCCTTGAGGCGTGGTCATCTGACATCTCCTTGGATCCTTATTGCTTATGTCATTACTCTTTAAGCAGCCCCTTGTGAAGATAGGGGTACCCTTTATGTTTGTGGGCATCACTCAAGTGTGTGCTGAAAAGGAGCAGTCAGCTAAATGAAACTTTTGGTTTCCATTCTTTAATATTATTCAATAATTGTAGGTATGCTAACTGGTTAAGAAAATACAGTAACATATAGTAAATTCTGTAGTTCTCATTGGGATCTTTTGAAAATTGAACATTTAAAGATGAGTAATGACTGCATGTCCTGATTGAGTTGCCAATTGGATTTTATTGAATACATTTTCTAAATTTCTTAGAGACAAAATACCTTCAAATTGTTCTTAATCTCTGATTATTAACAACAAATTATTGCCAAATAGAATGTTTTGTTTCTGTTGTACAATCTATTTCACAATGTTTTTAGAAGCAAGCAGGATGCTGTTGTTGTACTGAATTGCCAAATGTAGAACAATTATGTAATTAATACAGAGTAGGTTGATTTGTCTGTACTGTTTCTCATTTTGTACTTGACTTAAATTTATCAAAAAAGTTGACCAGTATCAAAACTGTATATATGGAAACTATGATGTAACAGAAAGAACACAGGTCTTGAAGCTCAAAAGAAGTAGTTTCTTATCCTAGACCTACCACTTACCAGCTGTGTGACCTTGGTCAAGTCACTTCAACCCTCTGAGTCTCGATTTCCTTATCTGTAAAATGATCATAGTAATATTTTTACTACCAGGCTCACTGGGTTGTTGTAAGAAACAAATCATACAAGATGTGGTAATGATGCTTACAAAAGTGCTTTTTTGACAGTATAAAGTTACATGAGTCATGTTATAGAGGATTCTATTAGAGTGAAGTGTCATAAAGACTTATTTTTGCAGTGTTATTTGTTACTATAGTTTCAAATGGATAGTAGCATGTCATTTATGTATATACTACTAAAAATTTGCTATGACAATAGTAAAATTAATTAAGTCATAATAATAATACTTTTCTTGCCTGTAAATTGAAAAAGCTGTGTTAAAGTCATATTAACAAGGTTCTGGTTGAAATATAAAATCTCACAATTAGGTAATCCCTCTATAACGTACTTGAGAAGTCCTCATCCAGGCTATACATAAAGAATTTCACTGAGATGACTTCCACTGCTAGGAAACTCTTCCTTATGTGTCATTGATTTTCATTAGTGATTTCTACTCACTGAGCTTTATTTTGCCCTCTGAGGCTAAGCTAAACAAGCTGTACCTTCTTCCATCTAGCTGCCCTTCAAATAAATAGTTGACACTAGCTATCAAGTAAGACTTTTCTTCATCAGGCTGTATACATCCCCATTTCTTTCTAACAGTCCTCCATACATGCTCTCACATCTAGACAGTATCTTGGTTGCCCTCTTTTGCATGCTCACCCACTTGTCAATGTCCTTCCTAAAATGCAGCTCCTAGAACTGAATATGATATGACAAATGTTGTTTAAACCAAGTCTGAATACAGTCTGGTTTGCCCTTGAACCAGCAACTTTGTTAAGTGAGATGTTTTGTAAAGAACTGATGAGTTGTCCTGCAACAAACTCCATAGTTAAGATAGTCTAACCTTGGGTGAAACTCTAAATCACTAAAGAAATGCAAATTAAAACAACTCTGAGGTACCATCTCCCCAATATCTGTCTCACTTAAATCCAGTTCACGTGCAAGTCAAGACATTATCCCATGATGTCAGTGATCCTCTTTGAAAAACAAAGATAAACAGTCATCAGATTGGCTAACGTGACCGAAAAGAAAAATGATGGGTGCTGGGCATATGGAAAAATAGAGACACTGATGCAATATTGGTGAACTTATGAACTGGTCCAACCATTCTGGAGAACAATTTTCAACTCAACCAAGGCACTATAAAACTGCATATATCCTTTGACCTAACTATTGCTGCTACTAGTTCTGCATCCCAAAGAGATCATGGAAACAAGGAAAGGACCTACATGTACAAAAATATTTATAGCAGCTCTTTTTGCAGTGGCAGAGAACTGAAAATTCAGAGAATGTCCATCAAATGGGAGATGGCTGAGCAAATTGAACAGGATATATGATGCTGATGGAATAATCTTGTTCTATAAGAAATGACATGTGGGATGGTTTCAGAAAAGTCTGAAAAGACTTATATGAAAGGATGCAAAGTGAAGTGAGTGCATCTTAGAGAACATTGTATACAGTAATGGTCATATTGTAGCAACTGTGAAAAACTTGGTGACTGACCAAAGCAATGATCCAAGACAGTTCCAAAGGGCAAATGATGAAAACTGCTATCCATCTTCAAGGAGAGAACTAATGAACTCTGAATGCAGATTGAATCATACTTTTTTAACTTTATTATTATTGTTTTTTGCAGTACAGCTAATACGAAAATATGTTTTGTATGACTTCACATATATAAGTGATATCATATTACTTGCCTTCTTCGTGGGTAGAAGAGGGGCAGAAGGGAGAGAATTGAATCCCTAAATTTAAAATTGGAGTGGACACTAAAAATAAATAATTCAAACAAAAACAAAAGCTCAGGTGGAATTGACAAACACCTGATTGTCATTATTTTGATGGTACCCTAGGAAACCATTCAGGCCTGAAGTTTAGCCTAATTTGGACCTTTATTGAAAGTCTGAATTATAGAACCATAGGAATGTTGGAACTACATGGAAACCTTGGATATCACCTAATCCAACTTTTTCACTTTATAGGCAAGAAAATATTAAGTATCAAATCAGTGAACTAAGGAACGTTTGTTGAGATTCTGCTGTGGGCCAGGCACTGGGTTAGTTCCTGGAGATAATAACAACCAAAATAAAATACTCCCTAAGGGAGTTCATGTTCATCTTATCGTGGCAAATACAGATAAGCAAATGCAAAATATGTACAAAGTAAATGCAAGGGAATTGGGGGGTTGGAGATGGAGGTATTAGCTGCTGGGGGAAAATATGAAAGGTGTTTTGTAGAATGTGACATAAGAATCACAGGTGAGGAGAAAGTACATTCCAATCATGGAGGATGGTCTGGATAAAGGCATAGAGATGGGAGATGGGTCATTGTGTGAAAAAGATCAAGGAGAACAGTTTGGCAATCTTACCTTATTCCTTGGGGTCTTAAATGCTCTGTGCTTTGATATTTCTGTATCTGTTTGAAATGATCCTCTATGTTTCCCTCGCTGTGTCTTTGATCAGCCTGAGGCCTACTGCTCATCCCTCCCTCAGACCTGGTGCCACATTCACCTTGCTGCCCACTCTAAACTAATATTTCTTTACTATATCAAAGGTACTGTCTTTGGATAGATAAGTATCTTGGTGGAAGAGGGGAAAAATGCTTGGGTAAATTATTCTAGTTGAAACAAAATAGATTTTTATTTATTTTTGGTTCTGAATTTGTCAAATATTAGCAAAAATTTCTACAAATAAGAACAGAGAGAACATTGCATTTGAAAACCTACACATTTCCATAAAGTTTGCTTTTCTTTTCAAAATTTTATAATACAGTCAACACATTAGTTTCAGAACTGTTCTCCATGTCTGTCATCTTCTGAACATATTTCTTTTTTTATTCATTTAAAAAATGCTTCAATTTTCTTCCCTACCCTTCCTTCTTCCCCTCAACTTGATCAATAATTCTTTTTAAAAATTTATTTATTTTTCGTTTTCAACATTTACTTCCATGAGATTTTGGGTTCCAAATTTTCTCCCCATCTCCCCTCCCTCCACCCCAAGGCAGTATGTAATTTGATATAGACTCTACATATATATTCATATTGAACCTATTTTCACATTAGTCATGTTGTAAAGGAGAATTAGAACCAATGGGAGAAACCATAAGAAAAAAGAAAGAAAGAGAGAGAACAAATAATATGCTTCTTTCTGCATTCAGACTCCATAGTTCTTTTTCTGAATTGGATAGCATTTTCCATCATGAGTCCTTTGGAGTTGTCTTGGATCCTTACATTCAAGCAATAATTCTTAAAAGAAAAGTGAAGGAAGTATAAAAATAAACTCATATCACTCTAAATTTTTGAAGGTAGGATTATAAATGGTGACCTGACTGTTTCTGTTAACAAAGTAAGGAAAATTCAGGTCATACTGGGACATTCTCCTTTGACACCCAGGAAGGAAAATGTAATTTGTTGGTTTATATGAGGGACCATAATACATTCATCCCTTTTAAAATTCATTAAGAAAGAGTAAAAGTCCCTAAGTGTATATTCTTAAAGTTGTGTTTTAAGAGAGGAAGTTTTGAGGAATTATGGGTCCCACTCTATTTCTCAGAACCTTCCAATATAACTTGGAGATCCAGGGTGCTAATGTGCAGATGGACTGTTTTTTCTACTTCCATAAGTTATAACTCTAGTGATTCTTTGGGGAGAGCCTGTGAAGCAGCCTCTTCACCAGATCCCTCACCAGTCACAGAAGCTCTTAACCAGCCTATTACACAGAGTCAGCTTCTGGTTGTGCTAGCACAGTACACTCTCTCATGTCCCTTCTTCCCCAAAACGATTTGGATCCCGGATTATTGAGGCTGTCATCAGGCAAGAAAAAGAGCAAACAGAATCGGGGGTTTCCCCTGAAGAGTCTTCTTCCCAAATGGAATTCATAGCACAGATCTAAATTCACAAATGAAAGGACTAAAGAGGCCATCTTCTCTAGCCCCTTCATTTTATGTATTAGGAAACTGAAGTCCAAGGAGGTTAACTGATTTGCCCAAGTAGACTTGCCCAAATGATTTGCCGCATAAGTATTAAATATCAAATTACTGCTGGATTTGAAGCTAGCATTTATTAGTACTTTAAGGTTTGCAGAGTACTTTACAAATATTCTTATTTTATCCTCCTAACAAGTATGGGAGGTAGGTATTAGTGTTATCCTCTTTTAATAGATGAGAAAGTTGAGGCAGAGGTTAATGACTCCTCCAGGATTACACAGCTACTGTCTAAGGCTGGATTTGAATTCAGGTCTTTGTGGCTCCAGGTCCAGGGCTCCATCCACTGTGTCATCTTGCTGCCTACTAACTCATGTGTTTTGATTCTAGTCAATGCTCTTTCTATTCTGCCCCACCATTTGTGTCCCTAATTATGTATGTCACAGCTAAATATCTAACTCTAACTTAATGTCAGGGTAGGTAAAAACAGTTGGTTCATCCACAACTTGAAATTCTGATTATGTTTCAATTTCCAATGCTGATTATTCAGTTCAGAACTTCTTTATTACTGATTTTGTTCTTGTTGAGTTATTTCAGTCATGTTTTACTGTTTGTGACCCCATTTGAAGTTTTCTTGGCAAAGATACTGGAGCGGTTTGCTATTTCCTTCTCCAGCTCATTTTACAGAAGAAAAAACTGAGGCAAACAGGGTTACGTGACTTGCCCAGGGTCACACAGCTAGTGAGTGTTTGAGGTCAGATTTGAACTCAGGTCCTCCTGATTCCGGGCCTGGTGCTTTATCCATTGCATCACTTAGCTGTGCCTTTTTCTGACAGTCCTTGGCAAAATAAAGTGTGTTCATATTTCATAAGCCTTACATGTCCTCCCAGGGAAATTGATTCAGCAAACACTTGAATATGTTCACAACTGTAATTAAAGCATATAAACAAAAGCATGTTTTTTTGCCATGAACATTGACTAAAATTTGGTCTTTAGTGTGTGCATTTGTGTATATGTATATGCACACGAACACACACATGTATACCTTTTTCTTTTTTTAATTGGTATTTTGGTTTCCCATTCTCTGAAACTCAGGGTTTTAGAGAGTTGCTTAGGGCACTGAGGTTAATGTCTTTTCTAGGGTCTAAGAGCCAGTAGTTATCAGAGACTAGAATCCAAGGTTTTCTGACTCCAAGACCAATTGGTCAATTGGCAAATATTTATTAAATACCATTGTATATTACGTGCTGTGCTGTGCACTGTGGATAGAAAGGATGAAACTGTCATTACCTGTGAGGATATTATGGTTTAATGATGGGGAGATGAAAAGTGTATATAGGAATTTCCGCAACATAAATATCAATATGTACAAAGAAGTTAATAGTAGTTTGAGAGAAAAGGCACTAGCAATTAAGGGGATCAGAAAAAGCTTCAGAAGATGGTGCTTGAGCTACATCTTAAAGAACCTAGAGACAGGAGAATACAATCCAGGTATGTAGGATGCTCAAGTGCAGAGACATTGAGATTGGAGTTGAAAGTGTCATGAGGACAGTTTGGGTGGATCTTAGCATGCAGGAGAGGGAAGCAATGTCCAGTGCGGCTGAAAAGATACGTTGCAGTCAGGCTGTGAAGGGTTTTAAAAGATCAACTTCCTATCTAGTGTAGATAGATTTTTCTACTATACTATGGTACACCACTTCTGTATACTTAGATATATTTTATAAATAAGTGGTACACAATAAAGATAAATGTAAAATCCTACACTTTGGGCTTATGGAGAGAAGCAAGTTAGTCATTCAGTGATTGCTTATTATGAACATCACCTGGTTTTTTTAGTGGATTCCAAGCTCAATGTGAGTTAAGAATTTGAAAGGGCAGCCAATACACCTAATGTGGGGGACTGCTAGGTAGAACAGTGGAGTCAGAAGGACCTGAGTTCAAATTTGACCTCAGACATTTACTAGTTAGGTGACCCTGAGCAAGTCATTTAGCCCCATTGGCTAAAGGGATAGAGAAGGAAATGGTGAGCCATGCCAGTATCTCTGCCAAGAATACCCCAAATGGAGTCATGAAAAGTCAAAAACAACTGAAAAATGACACACCTAATGTAATGTTATGCAGAATCAAGAGAGATGTAGTAGTGTCCAGGACAATGGCAATGACGATTCTGTCATGGAACCTTTTCAGGTTCTTGACTGCAATTGGGCCTTCACTCCTTTGACATCTCATGATACATTGTAGCCCTCTTATGAATTTCGTATTAGATTCATTTGGGAACGTCTTATTCTTGCTCTCCTGTTAGTTTTTATTTATCTTTTCAGTGATTAACGCAGTGTATCCATTACCTTTATTACATGTAACTTAATAAAAGTTATGTGAATTAAATTGTTTCCTGCATTTTGAAATTATTATTTAATTGCATTAGTTGGGGACCCCAGAACACCAGGACATTTGAGAATTGTCTGTCATCTTTTAGTTTTACATTTATTGTTTTTTATAGTCATTGACTCACTTGTTCTTCCTTGTCAACGTAGATCTTTACACTTTTTTACATGAATTATTCTGTGCACTCTGTGGCAAGTTATTGCTGTGTTCCATGCACACTTTGCATAGAGAAGGCTCAGGGACAGCAGCTTACTTAAGTACTAAAATTCACAAGACAAGTCATATTAGGCCAAGAGACCTGAATTTGTTCCAAATTTGCCCTGAATTTTTCCATGTCACTAGGTGGCTGTGGGAAAAAGAAAGAAACAAAGAAGGTAAGGAGGGCTGAAGGAGGGAGGAAAGAAAGAAGGAAAGAAGGAAGGAAGGAAGATGGGCCTGATGGGATGGGATGGGATCAGAGAATAGTCCAATGGGACATATATGATTGTGCCTTTGAGAACACGATAACAATAGGAATGTTCCACAAAAATAATGCAGAAACACAACTACCCCATACATAGGAAGTCTTACTTGTTGACTTTCAAGTAGAGAACCAGTCAAAGTACAATAAATATTTGCCTGCTGAAAATAGGAAAGTAGTACTGTGTCTCTAGGTGGGTGTGGATGTCATTTCTTCCCTCCTCTTTAGTATCTTTCTGAGCTGATCACCTACCCAACACATCAGCATAAAATCTCTCAGGACTTTCAAGCATACATTCTTCCAGACACCTGGATCTTCAGATCTTCACACAAAGGGAGGTAGGAATTAGCTACTGCAACATCCAGAATAATAGTTACTTGGAATTTATGTAGCATTGGTTGGGGATGTTATATGTTTAGGTACAGGGCTATTGGGTATATGGTGGCATATTCCTGTCATCCCTGCTACTGGGGAGACTTAGACTAGTGGATTACTTGAGCATAGGAATTCTAAGCTATAGTAGATTCTACACTAAGGCTAGCACCTAAATGGGACATGGGGGCACCAGGCTGCTTAAGGAAGGTGACCCAGCTCAGTTTGGAAACAACAGGTCAAAGATCTTGTGCTGTTCAATAGAAGGATGGGATCCATGAGTAGCTTATCTCCTTATCTCATTTGAGTGAGATAAGGAACATGAAGGAAGGAAGGAAGGGAAGAGAGGAGAGGGAAGAAGGAAAGAAGAAAAGGAGAGGGATGAAGGGAAGGATGGATGGATGTGGAACAGTCTCCAAGGTTCATTCCAAATCATATCTGTAATTTTATATGTATGTGCATGTGTATATCTGTTTTTTCTTTGTATAATAATTACATAATTTCATATTCATTCATTTATACATTGTTGTATGTCTACTTGGATGCATATGCATATAAACCAGTTAGGTAAATACTGATGTTGAAGACCAAATAACATTGAAGCTAAAGGCCAAACTCAACCAATACCTATATTATGGAGGAAAATCATTATTTTAATTTGTATATTAGGATTCCACTTATTTTTCCGTTATTGAAATTGTTTTAAATAAGATTCCTTGGTGAAGGCCATGAATAAATTGAAAATGTCCTCAAATTTCCCCGGTTATGTTTGCATTTCATTCTTCCTGGGGTCCACAGCAGGAATGGGGCTTAACCGACATTTTCATGTACTGATGATTGTAATCCAGGTGTGAGCTTTTACTTAAACTAATAAATTATTATCCTTCACCATGGAAGTATAAACAAAGCCCTTAATTAATGAATTTTCTAATTGTTATTTCCTACTGTGAATGTCAGCCAACATTTAGTTCTTACATGAATAATTTATCTGTTCTATTTTTTTTAAAAGCTGAGACTCTTATTTTGATGCTGTCATAACCGTTATGCTTGTATTTCATTTTAGTTAAATAAAGAAAATAAGACTTTGAAAAGAATCAGCATGCTCTATATGGCTAAACTGGGGCCCGATGTTATAACTGAAGAGATAAATATTGATGATGAAGACTCAGCTACAGAAACAGAGGGAACTTCTGGGACTTGCGACTCTGTACAGTGTCAACAGCAAATAAAAGGTAGGATTTGTTACTAAGCTTATGATCATTTTCTTACTATCAATAAGAATATTACCAGTCCTACCAGTCATATTCTGCTCGTACTTGTACTGACTAAACTCTGGTTTGGAATTTTGTACTTTGAGATTTGGGGCCTAAAGAATCAATGCATTAGTCAGTATTTATTGAGCACTTAATATGGAACCAATATTATTGTAAGACCTCTTGGAGATACAAGAGAAACATAAAGCATCATCTCTGCCCTCAGGGTGCTTCATAATATAACCCAGTTATCTGCATCATACATCACTGTAGGGATCCACGAATTCATTACTACAACTACAGGGCAGTTAGGTGTTGAAGTGCATAGAGCCCTGCGCTTGGAATCAGGAAGACTCATATTCATGAGTTCATAATCTTGCCTCAGACACTTAGTAGCAATGTGACCCTGGGCAAATCACTTAACCCTGTTTGTCTCAGTTCCTCATCTGTAAAATGAGCCAGAGAATGAAATGGCAAACTACTCCAGTACCTCTGCCAGGGAGACCCCAAGTAGGGTCAAGAAGAGTTGGACACTACTAAACAACAGCAACACCACTCCTACTACGTAGAAGATTCCTGCCCTATCTTCCTTCCTCAATCCTCCCTTCCTTATTTCTCTTGCCTTCCAATCTTCTTTTCCCACTTCCCCTTTCCTTTCCTGCTTTTCCCCTTACTCCATCCCTC
This sequence comes from Bettongia penicillata ogilbyi, assembly GCA_023548195.1. Taxonomy (NCBI): domain Eukaryota; kingdom Metazoa; phylum Chordata; class Mammalia; order Diprotodontia; family Potoroidae; genus Bettongia; species Bettongia penicillata. The sequence goes on along the minus strand of JAJHZJ010000383.1, from coordinate 2,099,262 downwards.
TTTCTCTTCCTTCCTTCTTTCCTTCCTTCCTTCCATCCAACCCAACTAGAATTAGTCAGCTCCTTAAGGACAGGGATGCTTGTTTTTGTCTTTATAATCCCTGAGCCATGTATGAACAAGCTTGGTATAAAATAGATAGAAAACTGGCCTCCCAGGAAGACATGAATTCAAGTCCTATTTCTGATATATATATATACATACATATACATGTGTGTATATGCACATACATACATGTATGTATATATGTGTATACATATATACATGTATATACAGATGTGCATACATACATACAATTTGCTGTGTGACCCTGAGCAGGTGAATCTGCCTCTTAGGGCTCTAGGAGTTTTCTGAGACTATAAGTTATAGAGAAAGTAAGTACCAGTCTGTCTTGTTTACAGGAGTTTCCTATGCCAATGAAATCACAAGGTCAGCCTTTCTCCTTAGGGCCCAGCATGATGCCCTACACATAGTAGTTCTTTTTTAAAAAAAGTTTCATTGCTGCTCTTTTCCTCAGAGTAGATTCTTAAGTATTTGTTGAATTTCTTTGCTTTACACTGAATTGAATTCTAGATAAGAACAGGAACTTAAAAGGAGAATAAGTGGGCAAACCAGTAGAGCCATAGAAACAAATATTTTGAGCTAATTTATTGACATTTCTCCAAACATTTGAATAAATGAAGCAACTTTAAAGATAAAATAGAATCTTTAGCATTTGCTTTTTGTGAAGTGTTTTCATCCCAACAAGTGTCAATTTCAAATTTTCACCCATTATATACCAATAATAAAAAAATACATATATGAAGTAAATTAAGAAACAAAACTATCATTCACAATTCTGAAGGGAAAATTACTGGCATTAACCCTTCTGTCAAACTAGGTTATATTCTGACTCAGTTCACATAATGTCAGAAGGGCTATAAATTGGCAGTTATTCAGGATTTTTCCTTCAAATCAAACCTTCCAAAGTGTAAACTGCCTGTTGTTTGTTTATACTGTATTGTGACAAGAACCCATGACCACTAAGAAATCAAAAAGAAATTAGTACAATGCCTTAATTGGTTTTGCTGGAAGCTTTGAAAAAATATCTACTTTAAAAATGCCAGATTTTTTTTCATAATATGGGTTTTGTAGATTATAAGGAAATCAAAGACCAGTGCACTTGATATTTTGCAAATACATTGTGTATGAATTTTGGTAACTGTCGCTATGGTGGGTGCAACCCAGTAAAAGCTCAATAAAATTTGCCTTTGCATTTTGCTCTTAGATATTGAAGCACACTTATTGCATGCAACACATGGGCAAGTATTTGGTGTTCTTTTCACATGATAATTTTCATTTAAAAATGTACATTTATTTCTTCTTTATTCTGTCTTTTTCTCTTTGAAAAATCTAGAGCTACGAGATCAAATTATATCTGTTCAGGAAGAAAAGAAGACATTGGCCATTGAACTAGAAAACCTGAGGTCCAAGCTTGTTGAAGTCATTGAGGAAGTATGTATTGAAATGATAAAATGGAGACTTTTTAAAAAAGATTTTTAAAAGCAGATAAGAAAAAATAAACCAGTCAGCTGTGAAGCCAGTTGCTTGATATAAACATTGAGTTCCTTTAACTTTAACTCTTTGTGTTAGTGGCCACTGAAACAATTTGCATTTGTGCCTGGTAATATTGAGAGAAGAGTCACTAAACCTTTTGCTTTAGAACTTAAACTTAATCATGGGATGAAGAAACAGTATTTTTTTTTTCATTCTAATAGGAAGACCTTAGAGATCACCTGCCCTAGTCTAATCCATTCATTTGCAAATGAAGAAACTGAGTTTCCCAGAAGAAAATTAGATATCTAATTAATTTGTAGCCCAGCCACAGCTAACATTCAGTTCTCCTGGCTCCATTTCCGGTGTTCTTTCTAATATAGTGATAGACTAGATTGTCAAAGGCATTTTGAGGAATTCTTCCTTTTTTTTGAATAGCTTTAAACCTAACATAACATCCCAACTTAAAGAATGATGAGGGACGGGTCTAAATGGTTCTCAGTTTTTCAATCCAGTGGCCAGTTCCATAGGATCATTTGCTGCCTTGTCGCTGGTTCTTTTATAAAAAAAAAAATGCTAGTATGAATGGGGAAAATATTATTGTTTTGGATGGGACTCTAGAAACAGTTATTGAGTAAATTATTCAAATCAAATGTAAAATAGAGATTTTTTTCCATTGTAAGATTAATAATATCTTCAGTACTTCAAAGATCTGAGATTTTCTACCTTGACCAGCCCCAAATGCCTCCTATGCCCAGTACATAGTCTTTGAGACTGTAGTAGTTGAAAGAGCTTTGTGTCAAACTCCTGGTCCATGCTTCATGATCTGTCCTACAATTCCTGGAGTGTGGCTATAGATTTCATTTGTATTCATTGTAGGATCCTTGTTTTTTATTTTTGCTTTAAATATTATCAGTGTTTCTCATGCAGGGAACTAGAGCTTAAAACCCCAAAACTTATTCTGTGACTAGAGCAGTCATTAAAATTTGAAAATGATAAATTCTTTATAAGACTTCACTTCTTAATGGATGCTGTACAAAGACTGTCTCCCTAACATTTGCTTTTGAGAAGAGCTCTTATAGATGAAGATACATTAATCTATTTGAAGTCATCAATATGTCTTGAAAGTAAAACAGAAATCACACATTACCATATGGTCTCATTTTACACTGTTGGCTGTTATCTCTCCTCTAAAAATCTCACAACTTTTAGGTAAATAAAGTTAAACAAGAAAAAGCTGTTTTGAATTCAGAAGTTCTTGAACAAAGGAAAGTGCTGGAAAAATGCAATAGAGGTATGTATGTACAGTTTCCCCAGTCCAAAAGCTCTGCATAATTACACTTCATTTGTTTCTATTATCTTTGCTTCATGCTACTTTCAAGCATTGCCCAGGTACTCTCGAACTTGTAATGGAAATGAGTTCTCAAATTCTGTTTTGCCATCCTCTTCTGGTATTTAAATAATGGGTCATATAAGATCTTAAAGAATTTTAAGCAGATCCTTAGAGACCATCTGTCTAACCCATTCATTTTATAGAATTTCATTTATTTATTTATTTATTTTTATTTTATAGAAGCCCAGAGAATGAAAAGAACTTGCCCAGGACCACATAATTCATTTATGGTGAAACCTAGGAGAGTAGAACTACTGATTCCATCTGGTGGGATAGAGGTTATCCCCTGTCCCTGAAGTTACCTCACCCTACTCCTTGGCTTTGCTTCCCAGAACTCCAAATTCTAATGAATTTATACTACTACTATCCTACTATACCACACACTGCTTTTTTTCTATTCCTGGTATGTTAGGGATAATCAGAAATGCTTTCTCTTGAGAAAGTGGGATTCAGAGGAAATCTTTAAATACATTTTAAAATCTCACCACCCAAGGATTAGCCCATCCCACACTTAGTGTTCTCCATCACAGTGGCCTTACCTTCAATAAATGATTCTGAATTCATCTTTTTTTTAAACTGAAATACCACTCTCATCTCCCCTGTAGTAGCTGTAGAAAATATAGTTATCCCTTTCATATCGTGGGAATTGGGGTGTGGTGCCCCTGTCATTCAAAAATCCATATAAGATTCTTTGACCCTCCCTTTGTACAAGAGAAGTCTGAAGTTTTTTTCTTTTTCTATTATGGGGTGTTTACAGTACCTTATTGTAAAATTTGAGTTAAGTATTTGTACATAGGCTCTGTGTAGTCTGCTGACCTTTGTGTGTCATCTGTGGCTTTCACGATCCTTCTCCAAAATTCCCATTTAATTTCTTATGCCACCTGTGATATATCTAAACCATGATTGGGAAAGTTGTGATGTGGAAGGGATAACTGTAACTACTTGATGTCTTGGATATTGCCCATTTTTATGTGAATTCTGGACAGAACTCTTGTGTCTTATTTCTTCTGCAAAAGGAATAAATGTAGCATTGTAGAAATAGTGTTATCCTAAGATTTAGATTCAAATCCCACCTCTGATATTTACTTAGTTGTATGACCATGGGCAAGAGGTCAGTTAACTGTTGAGTCTCAGTTTCTTTATCTGTATTAAATTCCTTATGATAAATACCTTATAATTTCTGGGAGAACTAATTTTTGGGGGGGTCAGGCTGGGGGAAGAACTGGACTTGTAATTTCATCAATGAAGAGAATTTTGGGGAAACAGCCTCCACCAGTGCAAACCACCAACTCTTTCATAGCTTACTTCTTCATAGCTGTTGGTGACACTTTAGAGGTTATGTGAATTGCCCAGTTACATAGGCCATATGTGTCAGAAGCTTAGGTAATATAATGTATTCCAACATTTGCAAACTTTAACATGATGTGTCAATGTCAGCTTTGTCTACTGTTGCTAGTTGTAGAAATAGCAGTCAGTTAGCTCAGTATCTAAGTTTTAGGCACAATGTCAAGTGCCAGAGATAATAAGAAATAAAAACCAGCGCCTGATTTCAAGGAGCTCACACTTGCCAGGTCTCCAATGATTACATTCAGTTTCTATGAGGATTGTAAAGAATCTTTTGCCATTAGACTGAAGATATCCCAGCAACCCATAAAAATACCATTAGCTGTTGATCTGTAAAACCCTTAAGAAGCAAAATACTGGTGTTAAGTTATATCATTCACTTCATTGTAGGAGCATAATATTTTAGATTCATGTGGTCCATCTCATCTCCTCTGCAGCACGCCACACTACCTACCATTTCATAGATACCAAAAACTTCAGACCCACAGAAATTGTGACATGGCTTATGTTTATTATGCTTGACTTCATCAAGGACCATGCTGATTTTTTTCACAAGTTTACTCTCTGAGCCTTATATTATTTTTTTGTGATAGTAGTAAAGTTTTTAAAAAATCATGTTGTTATGAAGGGTTAATAATGCCAACATTAGATTACTTTTGAGTGTGCATTAGAGAATAATTTCCTTGAATAACACTCAGGGATATCAAAAGCCATTGTATGTCACAGTTAACCTTTTTTCTATAGTGCCTTGATAGGGAAGAGAGGCTTTGGCTGTAGGCCTTAAAATTGTCTTAAACCGTTTTTGTCTTGTTCATAAAGTTTCTTTTAAAAATGTGATGGAAAATCAGTTGACTCTCAGCGACCTATAATCCACATCACAAAGTGCCACTTATATTGCTTTACCTCCATAAGACTGTTAGGCTTTTGTTCAAGGAGGCAGAGGATTTATAGAGTGTAGAGTTTGAAATTCTATGTCATTACGCCGGAAACCAGTGCTTAGCCAGTTAGGACTGAAGTGCATCGACAGAGCAGTGAGTGAAAGCAATTATTAAGAGGGCTCTTTAAAAAAAAATATATTTTATTGATATGACTTACAGGTTAAGGTTGAGGTACATTGGCAAAAGAGTACAAGAAAGTGAACAGAGTGTCTCCTTGTATTATGCTTAATGTCTGTCAGTATCATTACTCCCTCTCTTCCATCAGCATTGCATTTTAACAAAACATGACACAATTTAAAAGGTGGCAAAGAAATTGGTCTGATGTTTTCTGATGTGCTTTTTCTAATAGGATCAGTTAGTGTAAACCTCTAATGCTGCTTCCTAAGTTTGTGAAGTTCACAGTCCTTCCTTTTCTGTCTAAAACATGCCAGTACTCCTGAATCTGTGATCGCATTGATGTGGGTATAACTCCAGTAATGTCGATCACAACCCATCCATTCTTGCCTCCGCTGTGCTACTGTTGTGGCTATCAATAAAGCTGTATAGATTGTCCATCATTTATTCCTGGCTCTTGACTTGGGGCTTATGCATCTTTTTTTCCCCAGTCATTCATTTCTTTTATGACATCCTTTTGGTCTCTTCTGATTCTTTCCTTGTTTCTATTGTAACATGCCACATTATTTAAAACTGTTTCATGGTATATAGCTCAAGGGTCCTTAGAGATCATCTAATTCAGCCCTCTAATTTTTCAAATGAGGAAACCAAGGATCTGTGAAATGAAATCATTTATTTACACAGTCATATTGGTATATAACACAGGTCTTCTTTTCTCTGATCAGATAATCTGAATCTTTGACTAAATAATAGCTAACATTTTATAGCTTTTTAAGGTTTGCAAAATATGCAATATCTTATTTGATCCTCACAACAGTCCTGAAAGGCAGGCGCTACCATTATCTCCATTTATAGAAGAGGAAACTAAAACAAAGGCTAAGTGACTCACCTAGGGTCATGCAACTTGTAAGTGTCTGAAGGTAGATTTAAACTCAAGTCTTCCAGATTCCAGGTCCAATGTTCTACTTACTACTCCACCTACCTACCTTATTAAACACTTAAGTAATAAATTTCTTAAACATGATCCTGTACTCATCCTTTTAACAGTGTCCATACTGGCAGTGGAAGAATATGAAGAAATGCAAGTGAACCTTGAATTGGAAAAGGATCTTCGGAAGAAAGCTGAGACATTTGCACAGGAGGTGAGTATGGCTCATGAAAGCAAAACTGAGGTTAGTTTTAAAACAAAACAAAGCAAAATCAACAAAAATCTTTGCTAGTGACATATCAGTTCAGCTTTCTGAAGTAGGGGTGGAACACTGCACATAAAATTCGTCATCCACTGATGCCCCACTGGAATACAGGACTTGAAGGTTGGACCACCCAGAGCTGGGTTGTCAGGAAGCTCCAGAGAGCCTTGGGAATTTGAGGTGTGCTTCTGTATAGATGTCCCTGTGCTTCTTTTCAATTACTTCACAATGCTATCTTTATGTCAGGCGATTTTTTTCCTCTGACTTTGGAATGTTGCCATAATGTGTATCCACTATCCCACTCGCTCCCCAGTAGCAATCATTCTCTTCTTACCTTAGAGATAAGAGAGCCCTAGCAAACAGCACCTGGTTGTGTTTCTTTTGTCTACATCCTCTTCAAATCACTAATTCATCTCCATTCATTCATTCATTCCTTCATTCAGCAGACCTTCTATGCTTGCTTTATTGTTTATCTCCAGTATATTCTGTTTGTAGCTTGTTTGTGCCCAGTTGTTTACACTTGATCTCTCTCATTAGACTATGGATTCCTTGTGAGCATGGACTGTCTTTTGCCTTTCTTTGCATCCCCTGAGCTTAGCATAGTACCTGGCATATAGGAGGTGCCTAATAAATGCTTATTGATTGATTACAGAGTACTGTGCTAGGTACTGAGGGACATAAAAAGATAAGAAACGTCTAAGGTTTCCATTTGCCCTTAGACAGAATGCAGTTTAGTAGGGGCGCTAAGACAGGTGTACAAATAACGTAATAAGTGCATGAGAAAAGTGCAGAGTTGTGGGAGTTCAGAGCAGAGTATTAATAATAGATGACATTTTTAAGCTTTGTAAGATACTTTGCTATATTTACTCATTTGACAAACCAGTGTGAAAACCCTATAGGTATTTTTTATTCTTCATTTTACATAAGAGGAAACTTAAGTTCAGAAGATTTAATGAGTAGCTTGTCCTTGATAACCCATTTAGTAAATGACAGAGGTGAGATTCAGATGTAGGCCTCTCCCAACAAACCTACATCTTTTCCTACTGCACCACATTACTACTACTACTACAACTCTGACTTCAACTACTACCACTAGTACTACTACCGCCACCACTACTACCTAACATTTATCTGTCACTTCCTGTGTGCCAGGCACTGTGCTAAGATATCATTTGATCCTTACAACAACCCTGAAGTAGGTGCTATTATGATCCTTCTTTAATAATAATGATAGCTAACATTTCTATAGCATTGACTACATGCCAGGTGCTAAGCACTTTAAAATTATTATCTCACTTGAGATAGTACTACCTCTTGAAAGGGAAAAACTTTTTCTAACTGGAGTAGACTGTGAGCTGGGTCTTGAAATAGAGATTGGATTTTACCAGGTGGAAAAAGGGGGAAGACATTTCAGGAAGAGGGAAAAGTATAGAGACCTATAGAGGTAGAAAAAAAATGAGGCAGGCTTATGGAAGAGGAAGCTCCAGTTTGGCTTAGATGCAAATATACATGAGATAGAAAAAGCACAAAACAAAGATGAATTGTGGAGCAGACCCAGAGTCTAGATGGCCTTAAATGATCTACTGGAAGGAATGCTGCATTTGTAGTCAGAGGACCTGGGTTCTACCTCAGTGGCACACTTTACATTGAAGCTACTGCCATACTGCATACACAGGGACTTCTTCAAAAGGTCCTGTACTGTTTCAGTTGCTTCTGTGATAAATGCAACTATAACTAGCAAGAAAGAAATGTGACTTGAGAATTGAGGCTGGCAGAGGTGCATTTTTGATATCTTGGCAGCACAAATTGGGCAAATCACTTAAATTTTCAGGTCTCGGTTTCCTTACCTATAAAATAAGAGGGGTTGGACTAGATAGGGACTCTGAGGATCCTCTTCACTCTCAATCTATGATCCTACATTTGAAGTAAGCAAGAATCAGCAAAGATTTTAAGCAGTACAAAAGACAATATGTGCATAGAGGATATTTAGCTGGTATTGCTGTAAAAGATGGCTGGAAATGGGAAGAGATTGGAGTCTAATGGTTTCTCCAGGACTGATTATATTTTCTTAGATGAAAGATAATGAGGACCTAGATTGGATAAGTGACACTAAGCATGGAAATGGGGTAGATGTGGAAGGTATTTTGAAGGTAAAAATTATCCTACTTGATACCTGTTTGTTGTAGGAAAGAGATGACTCTCAAAAATGGCATTAACTTTGGAACATGAAAGAGTAATAATTCCCTTAATAGAAAAAGAGAAATTAGGAGGAAATCTAGGTTTGTGAAGAAAAATGATGAGTTCTGGCCATGTTGGCTTGGGGGGGTCTATATGACCAAGAGATCGTTCAAAATTCAGATCTAGAGCTTGGTAGAAAGGTTAGAACTAGAGTTAGATTTGAGAGTCATATGCTGAATTGATAGTAGAAGTTAGAGAAGCATATCAACTCACCAAGAGAGATGTTAAAGAGAAAAAAGAAAGGTCAAAGCTCACAGGGGAAATCCAACATTTATAGCAGCTTTTCTGTATCATGGACGCTTTTGACAATCTGGTGAAGCTTATGGACCCCTCCTCAGAATATAAAAAACATAGAATTATAGAAGAAACCAATTCTATTAAAATAGTTATCAAAAGATGTTTCAAAAAATCCAAGGTTATCGACCCCAGGCTGACAACTTCTGTCTAGGGCTTAGGAGGAAGACAAGTAAGCAGAAGAGAGAAAAGAACCATCATAGAGCCAAGTGGAGGACTAGGATGGGCAGTTAAAATGTTTGAATACTGTTCCTCTTGGTTCTGTAGATCTTTTGAAATGATAGACGCTGTAACTAGATGGAGCTGTGTAACTAGATGGAGCTGTGTAAGTGACTGGAGTAAGGTCACCTGAATCCATGCTGTGGAACTTAGAGAAGCTATATAAAGGGTGACAGTGGAAGGAGTATCTTCTTTAGAAAACCAATGGCTTCTTTTCAATCTTCATCTTTGACCTCTGAGCAATGTTTTACATTGTTGACCACCCTCTCCTCCTAGATACTCCTCTATGAATTTTCCTGATGCTGCTTTCTCTACGTTTTCCTCTCACTGTCTTACAGCATCTTCTTTTTTGTCCCCTTTGCCTGGATTATTATCTCTCACATTCCCTAGCTATGTGCTAGTACATACCCAAAGGTTCTGTCCTGGTGGTTTTATTTTCCTTTCTCTGTCGATATTTGATGACTTCATTACCTCTCAAGGGTTTAATAATCACCTCAGTGCTTGTCTCCAAGATATTCATCTCCCTGCCGAGTTCAGAGTCACTTTTCAGACTGGATCATTTATTTGTCGTTTCACATTCAACATGTCCAAAAGAAAACTAAATATCTTTCCCTGTAAAACTCACTCTTCTTCTGCAAATCCTTATTTATGTCTAGGATGCTACCATCTTTCCAGTCACATGGATTCCAGTCAGTGTCATCTCTTGTTCCTCATTCTACCTCACTTCACATGGTTAATCAGTTTTGCAAAATCTTTTTTGTCTTCTTTCATAATAATCCATCTCTTTAGGTCTGGGTCATGGGGAGTCTAACACAGTGACACTAGGAAGTATCAGTGGAAACTGGGATTGTTGTGACATTGATAAATGGGATTAGCAGGCACACGGAAACAAATGGATGTTAAAAATAAACTGAAAAACTGAAAAAAGAGAAACTGAAAAAAAAAATCCACTTCCTTCTTTCTACTCACCCAGCCACCACCTCAGTTTAGTCTCTCATCCCCTCTGACCTAGACTATTCCAATAGCCTTCTAATAGTTTTCCCTGCCTTTTTCCTTCCCTTTCTCTGGGCCATCCTCCACACTGCAGTTAAAGTGACTTTCCTAAAGCATATATCTGACCACGTCAGCTCCATTATTCAATGTCAATGGTTTCTCATTACCTCTAGGATCAAATATATACTCCTCTGTTTGACATTTAAAGCCTTTCAGGAACTGGCCCTTATCTATCTTTTCAGTCTCCTTGTAAATTACTTTCCTGCATTAGACTTTGAGCTCCTTGAGAGCAGAGACTGGGGTTTTATGTGTTGATTTTGCTTTTGGTCTTTTTTTTTGCATACCTACATTCAGCACAGTCAGTACCTGGTTCCTGGTGGGTGCTGAATAAATGGTTGTTGACTTCTTGTCAGACTGTGCTTGTTTCTGGTTTTTCATGCCTTATACTCTTGTCTGTCTTCTTGGATCTCTACAGAATGTTCAGCTTCCCCTCCTCCCCCTTTTTCTCTGCTTCTTAGAATCTCTAGCTTTCTGCAGGATTTAGTGTAAGCATCACTTTTTACATAAACATTTCCTGAACTGCCCCTCTCCTCAGTTACTAATGTATTCCCCCCCCAAAATCACCTGCTATTTATTTTTAATACATCTCACATATGCATGTTGTTTCCACCTAGAATATAAACTCCTTGAGAGCAAGAATTAATTCACTTTAGACTTTTTATCCCTTGTGCATAGCATTTGGTTGGCACTTAATAAATTTTGTGGATTGATAGACTGAAGTGAAAGAAAGAAAGCCCTGAGTGAAAAGTAGAAATGGAAGGAAGCCAAAGAATCAGGGTTATGAGGATGACATTTGAAAATAGAGTTCTGGTTTGGTGAAATAGCTTATCCAAGCTTAAATGTTATTATCCTGTCATTATGCTTTGGGAAAGGTTTATTCGAAGATGATCTACCTCAAAGCATTATGATTCATTTCTTTCAGAAACTTTAATGAAAGATAAGTAAATATTGTCATTTTATTACTGTAGGGGAAAAAAGGAACCAAAGTGTGTCAGAGCCCTCTGGGGGAAAAAGCTGTAGGAGTACGGATAATGGACATAAATAAGCCATGGGGTAGTGAGGGATTGGGGGGAAAGGAGATATCAGCATGAATATACCTACACTGCTAAAGAGAAAAGGTTGGCTGATTTTATTTGAATGCCAGGGTCGTATCTTGAGAGACATTTTCAGTTTCCCATCTGTTCTTTATTAGAACTTAGAATACAAAGCTGCTTGGGGAAGACCTTGAAGGCCATGGTACTAGTGGAGAAGAGAGATAGAAGGAGCAAGATACTGCAAAGAATAAGAAAATGAATTAGCTCCTTTCCCATGCATATAGCAAGTCTAATAAATATTTATTGGTGGTGATAACAACATTGGCATGTTAACCCCAATGAGAAAGCAAAATGGAAATTTGAGATGGATACGGCAGAACAGGAACAAAGGCATTTAATATTACCAGTAACAGGGATGCTTGCCTTAGTGCTGAACATTAAAAAGCAAAAAAAACCTCTGAGATATTACCTTAAACATTTTTATGAATCTAGGACAAATATACTTTATTGTGATAGTGAATCTTTTCCTCTTTTTTTTAAAGATAAAATCAGTTTGAAAACAGCATAAGGAGAAAAAATAAATAAGAAATAACCTAGTACTAGAAAATATGAGACTAAGAATATTTAACTAGACTCATAACTCAGTTGTTTATTTTGGTCTCTATTAAGATTTGAAAATTCGTGCATTGATTTTTCAATATATCTTTCTAACTTTTTGTTAGAAGATGCCTTTATCACCTATTGATTATATGATCCCATGTGCTAGCTAATATAAATTAAAATGAACAAATATTTATGAAGTGAAACAATAGCTACCCATAAGAAGTTTAAAATCTAGGTGGGGGAAACGACATATAGATATATAGGTAAAAAATAATAACAATACAAACTAACATTTTAAGTTTGCAAAATGCTTTATGATATTATCTCATTTGATTGTCACAACGACTTGGGAAGTAGGTATTACTATTCCCCATTTTACAGATGAGGAAGCTGAAGCACGCTGAAGTTAAGTGACTTGATCAGGGTCACACAGCTAGTAAATGAATGAGACTGGATTTGAAATTAGGTCTTCCTGACTCTAGGTCCAGTGCTCTGTACCTAGCTGCCTTTAGGCAGGGAAGGTGCTGACAGCTGGGAGAGAATCAAGAATCTAAGAGATGAATATTAAGAGAGAGGAATGAATTCCAGGCCATGCGTGCCTCATTCTGCATGTTTGTTTGCAATAATAGTGTTGACATTAATTGCAGTCCTTTATATTTGTACAGATTTGTATAAATTTCCTTTATTGACAAAGCACTTTCACATGCATTATCTCCTTTGATTCCAGTGGTAACCTTGAGAGGTCATTTCAGCAGGTGGTGTTATCCTCATTTTACAGAGAAGGAAGCTTAAACTCAGAGAAATACCAGAGGTCTCACAATTACCAATCCCGCAAGAGATTATATTGTCTTTGGCATGTACCGCTAAGCTTTTGATCTTACATTTCCTCTTTCCTGGAGTCCCCTTCCCTCTCTTAAAATCTGCCCTGTTATTCCCTTTCCAAGTTAAGTCCCAAGCCTTCTCCTTCCAAGCCCGCACAGATCTCTTCCTCTTCACTAGTCCTCTAATGTCCACTCTGTTTGTCCCACTCAGCTGACACTTAGTCATGTGCTAAACATTGTAGTGTGCAAGTGTTTGTAAAGGATCTGCTCTGGGTAAAGCCCTCTGCTAACACTAGGTTAATAAAGGCAGAAATGAGATATAGTCCCTGCCCTCAGGATGTTTACATCTTAATGGGGTAAATGCAAAAAGAAAACAGATCGAATTTGATGTGTATGTTTTATTTCCCTGCTAGATTCTAATGGAAATAGGTCTATATAATGTGTGTGTGTGTGTGTGTGTGTGTGTGTGTGTGTGTGTGTGTATTTCTTGACAGCCTCCTATGGGAAAAGCAATGTTAGGTGTTGTGAGGGAGCTCTGCGAAGTATCTGGAACTGAAGGTTGATGAAAAGGAATGGCGGGAGATGATTTAACAAACCACATCAGTGCCTGGACAGAGAGAAATGATGCTTGTTAGAATTTGAGTCTTAAAGAGAGTTGACCCTGAGCCAACCCTTCATGGTTCAAATTATTTCTCAATAGACCTCTCTCGGTCTGGTCCTTACATAGATCTGGTTATGTTCTGCTCAGAACCTTTCAGTGATTCCCTTCTGCCTCTTGAGTAAAGGCCCTTAGCCTGGTATTCAAGACCTTCTATAATCTGGTACCACTTACTCTAACTCTTTCTCACGTGCTTCCCTTCTTTATATTCTGTATTCCAGCCAAGGTGTCCCTTCTCAGCCCCCCCTTCCCTCCCCATACTTTTCTGCCTCCCTGACTTTTACTCAAGAGGTTCCCTGTGCTTGTGTCCCATTATCCCATTCCCATCTCCTAAAGCTCCTCTCCATTGCCATCCCCTTCAGGGGCATACCCCTTACCCTTCTGGGTATCAATGCCCTTTCCGTACCCTCCTTGCAGTCTCATGTAGCTTTTGGCTTGTATCTCCATAATGCACTTACTGTATGTTACTGTTTCTTATAGTTTCTTCCATGTGTATCCCTTCTGCTCAGCTATAACAGCTAACATTTGTATAGTGCTTGAAAGTTTGCAAAGAACTGTGCAAACGTTATCTCATTTGATTTTTACAACAACCCTGTGAGATAAGTGCTATTACTATCTTCATTTTATAGATAAACTGAGGAACTCAAATTTAAGTGATTTGCCTAGAGTTACATGGCTAGTAGGTGTCTGAAATAAGATTTGAGCTCAGGTCTTCCTTGCTGTCATCCTGCACTCCTTCTACTGAGCTACCTAGCTGCCTCAAAGCTAGATCTAACAAAAATATAAGCTCAGTGAGGTCAGGAAGTAGGTTTTAATTCTGTCTACAGAAGCCACTTTGTAAATTTTGTTGAATTGCAATTGAACTTAATCCCAGTGGATCTATTAGATAAAGTCAGTGAACATATATTAAGTGCTTACTATGTGTTGGGTACTGTGCTAAGATCTTGGGGTACAAAGAAAGGCAAAAGAGAGTCCCCTCCATCAAGGACTTTACAATCTAACAGGACAAGGCAATACCCTGAAACTTCTTACCCAGAGTCATTCAGCTATAAATGCTAGTCTTCTGAGATTTCTTCTCCACTACTCAGTCAACAAATATTTACTCAATATCTACTAAGAACAAAATACCATGATTTGGACCATGGGGTATCCCATAAAGAAGTGCCAAGATAGGCTCCCGGTGTTCCCAGAGGTCACTACCATTTAATCATAAAAATGTTAATGGCTAACACTTATGTAGTGCTTTATTATGTGCCACGCACTTTGCTAAGTGCTTTACAATTATATCTCATTTGATTCTCCCAACAGCCCTAAGAGGTAGGTACTACTATTATCCCCATTTTACAGATGAGGAAACTGAAGAAAATAGGGATTAAGTGACTTGCCAAGGGTCACACAGCTAATAAATGTCAGATCTTGCTGACTCCAGGCCTGGCGCTCTATGTATTGCTTTTTAATCCAGATCTCTCAGTTTCACGGATTAGGAAACCAATGCCCAGAAGAGAGCAATGGCTTGTCTAAGGTAGCACAAGTAGCAGGGCCAGGACTCAATTTCAGGTCTGACCTGAAATTCAGCTCTCTGTCCATCATACTGCTCTGCCGCTTGTGGCATATACTTCATGCCAATAAATAACACAGGCAGTGAGTCCTGTAGGAAATCAAGTGTCCTAAGGCTTTAAATGCACGCATTTTACAAAATAATGCTGGATGACAGGCTATGCCAGGCTTCCCTGCAGCTGATGTTGCTGTTTGTGAATGCCAAGCTCTGAAAATTAATCAGGGTGCAAATAATAGTGTTCTGTCATTTTTCTGCATGAAAAAAGTATCTTAGTTGAGTGTATTCTACACATGAGAGACTGACAGGTGGAAGCACATGCTTCCAAAGAGCAGATCGGCAGCATTCATGTTGTTCCTGCCTCTAGTTCCTACAGATGGTGGAATTGATATGTTTTGTTTTCCAGGCAAAGTGAAATCATTATTGCCTGTCCCTGTCCCTGATTCACTTAAGAATCAGTAATTAAGTGCTGCTATGTATCTTAATACTTATGGCCAGGTCAAATACAGATGAAAAGCACATGGCCCCTGTCCTCAAGGAGCTTATACCCTGTATTATTTATTCAGTCATTCAACAAATGTTTATTGAGTGTCTGCTATTTACAACACTTCACGCCTCCTGCTGGTTTGTGTTCCCCTGGCAGTGATTTTACTGCTGATAGGTTATTCTTATGCCCTGTCCTTGAAAGGGAAAGGAGGAAGTAGGAAAGTTGCCTCAATTGGTGATCCCATTTTAGGATCATATGTAATTGGAGGATTGTGGTAAATCTTTGCCCTTCTTGGGAAAAAGGAAGGGTCTATCTAGATGTGATTATGGAACATGTAGACTTATCCTTTTTAAAGTGACATAGAGTACTTGAAGAGTAGAATACTGATCCAGAAAAATCAGCCTAATTTCAGAGTTTGAAAGATCTGACCTTGGGGTCACCTTCCCATATAGATGTATAAGGTGAAAAAAAATTAAGTGAAAAAGAAAAAATCATTTTCACTCCTGCTAACTACTGTTATAATCTCTGTGGGAGGAAACACATAGTAGTCCCCCCAAGTCTAGGATATTTTTGGTATGTGTTTATACGGGCTGCATTAAATACTGTCTTTTTTTCCCCAGCATCTTAGCTCAGCTAAAAAGCCTTTAAGATGTATTCCTTTACCTACCCTGGAAATGAAAATTCAATGGGCTTTTCTTTTCCTTTTCATCAAGTTGCACTTGGAGATCTAAGTGGAACAGTTTGTCTATTTCTTTGTTATTAACTTTTGCAGATGTTCATTGAACAAAACAAGCTTAAGAGACAAAGCCACCTTCTGCTGCAGAGCTCGGCCCCTGACCAGCAGCTTTTGAAAGCCTTAGAGGAAAATGCAAAACTCACCCAGATCTTAGAGGAAGAGAGAATTCAACATCAACAAAAGGTAAAGCTAGATTTTCTTTCAGAAGACTTAAAAAAAACATTTTTTTCTTTTAAATTTAAACACAGTCAGCTTAGTTATTGATTATTTGTTCTAACTTAGGGGTCAGCACAGAATAGATGAATGAAGTCCACGTATATAATTCTACACTTCATGTTATTCATTGGTTTCTGTCTTCTTGCAGCCAGCCTTGACCAAAAAAAATTACCAAATTGAACTAAAGGACACACTGTATTTAAAGTTTGAAAGAATGGTAAAAAATAGGAAGGAACAAGAGACGGGGAATGGATAATGCAGAACCTGGATAACTGAGAGTTGATTGTGTGTCTTAAATTTTGAAGCAAAGTGAAGTGAACATTATTCTCAAAATTTATCTTTAGGGAATACTGAAGCTTTATTCCCTAACTTTCACAGGGAGGAAAAGAGACCCATGGGAGTAGTAATTGCTTGCTTATAGAAAGGCTAGTTTTGTCGACTAGCCCAAATTGTATACATTTAAAGAGTTGGTGAGTGGTTTTTCAGTGTGCCATTCAAGCCAACATAGCCTACCCATAGGGAACTGGAGGCTTCACGCAGAAAAGGATAGTCATTGTAGTAGCTGCAGAGAGAGGAAATGGGAGAGGAGAGAGGGAAAGAGGTGGAACAAGGACTCTAAAATTAAAATATCTACTTTAGAAAAATTATATCAACACTGGCAGCACTTAAAATGTTTTGGGGTGGAGTTGGGGGTGGAGGGAGGAAAGGGTTTCATAAGATACTATTTGTTAATGCTTACACGCCTCCTCTGTGGAAAAACAATTGCAATTTTTTTTTGTCAGTACTGATATTTTTACCAAATAATCATTGGAAGGGTTAGGGTGGAGGGATAGAGTTAACAATCTACTTCAGTACAACTGTGTGTGAATTATTTGGGATTAAGTGAAATAATTACATTGATTGACATACAACTAACCTTAGAATTTTTTTCATCTTTAAAAATATTTTAAAATAGATCTTCAATGACATCTTTTGTTTTATATTGCCTTTATTTTCTCTTTGTATTTCTTCCCCTCTATCCCACCAGGGAGCATCCCACATAGCAAAGAATTTAAAAAAGAAAAAGAATTTCAGAAAAATCAATCAGTACATCAAAAATATTTAACATTATATGCAATATGTCACACCCATGGATCCTCTGCTTTTGCAAAGGATTAGGGGAAAGGATTGTCTTTTTACATCTCTTCCTTATTCATTATAATTTTTCACTATTTAGTTTTGGTTATTTTGTAGTTGTTCTTTGAATTTCAATTTATACTGTTACAGGCAAGTCTATTATTTTCCTGATTCTATTTACTTTATATTTCATAAGTTCATATAAGTTTTTAAAGGTTCTCTGTATTTATCACTTAATCTTTTTAAAGCACATTAATATTTCATCATGTACCACAACTTGTTTCGCTATTCTCTAGTAAATGGGCATTTGTTTTCTTTCTAATTCTTTGTTAACTCAAAAAGTGCTGCTATAAATATATGTGAATCCTCTCTTTTTTATCTGTGACTTTATATGTGTATGTTGATATGCAAGATTTCTTTTTTATGGTAGCCACTTGATTAACAGGATATATCATTAAATTTGCAAGATCAAGACATATCTTTTATTCTTCATCATGAAACTACTCTTTTTATCACATTGAATATTAAATATCACTTTGACGAACAGCCATTTTTTCAAGTTTAGCCTTTATTATAACCCACAGGTTTACAGTTGAGTTTTAATCAGTTGGATTCCAAGACCATTTGAGGAGGAAATTTATTTCCATGTCTTCAGTAAATTTCTTAACCTTTCATGATGTGTGGCATAGTGCAAAAATCCATGTTGCAGGAGTTCATCTCCATTTAAGAATTTCTGTAATTCCAGAAAACTTCTATGTCTCAGTATATCATTGTATTTATCAGAGTCCATCATTCCCTCAATTAGGGCTAAACTTTCAGATCCACTGGAAATTTTTAAAAATCCCTCAAACAGCCTTTAAGTGTATATGTTTGATAGTCTTACAAGATCACTGGGACTTCTGGTAACAGTTTTAATAGAATATTGAATAAAAAAATTCTCATGAGTAAAAAAAAAATTGAGTAAAAAAAAAAAAAGCTCTTTCCAAACTTCAGTATTCCTAGTTCTAAATTGTATTGTTCATAAGTGTTTTTCTTCATAGTGGTGGGAAGCAACTATTTGATTGTTTTCCCCCTCATTATTCTTCCAACTTCAAGAAGCTTGCGCTATTGTGCTATGTTATAGAGGAACCATTAACAATCCTTCTAAGGAAGGGAATGAACATTTAATAAGCACTTACTGTGTGCCAAATACTGTGCCAAGCACTATACATATGTAATCCAATTTTGTCTTCATAACAAACCTGCGAGAGAAATGATATTATGACCCTTATTTTATAGCTGAGGAAACTGAGCCAGATACAAGTTAAGTGATTTTCCCAGGGTTACATAGCTAGTGGAGGTCGCATTTGAACTGAGGTCTTCCTTAACTCCAGGCTCACCACTGTACCACCTAGCTACATGCCACATCTTTCTGAAGTTCATTGCTTATTTTCTGAGGATTAGACTGTTCTTCTGTTTGTCAGTTCTTGGCATTGTTTTTCATTTTCTGTCATATGTTACATTCCAGTTCAATGCAACTAATCCTACTTCATTGTGGGCTTGAATGATCCTTAAAGCATTTGACTTCTCCATGCCATTGGCCTCGTCAATATCTCTATTCGTCATCAAAGTGTGATCTTTAAGAACTATATTCCTTTTCCATGTTTGTCTGGAGTCATATACATTCTTAAAAACCACAGGATTAAAAACAAAAGAGAGCAGTAAAACATATATGTGGCACAAAACCCAGTACTCAACTGACAAACAGCTAATTAAATGTGGATAAATCCACTCAATCAGGGTTCGTCTTGTCAGGATCAGATGTCCTAAGTTATCTCACTGTCAGTGGAAGCGCACATCCATGAGAATTACTATCACAAAATGAGACAATATCCGAATCGTTGTTTATCCTTGGTAATTCACACACAACTACTGTATTGTTGGTAGTTTTGTCCATGCTCTTAGAAGAATTTACAGCACTCTTCAGTCTTACTGGATCTTTCTAGACCTTTGCCATCAAATCCTAGCTCAGGATTTCATCACCTTTTGTCTGGAATACTGAAGAACCTCCTAAATGATTTTCATACTTCAGATCTCTCCTCTCTCCAATCCATCCTCCATATAGCAAAGTGTTATTCTTAAAGTCCAAATCTAACCAATTACTCTCCTGAGTAATCAGCTACAGTGGTTCTCTGTTGTCTATGTGATCAAATATGTCTATACGATCTGGCTCCAGCCCACCTTTCCAACCTTATTACACATTACTCCCCTTCACAAACTTTTCTTCTAGTCAGACCCACCTTTTTATTCTTCTTCACACACAACATCCTATTCCTCATCCCTAGAGATGGAAGACTGTACAGGCTATTTTTGATATTAGAATGCACTAGGCCTATCAAGAATTCCCAGTTCCTTCAAAGTTCAATTTAAGCCCTACCTCATAAATGAAGCTCTTCATGATCAATATAGCCTTTCCTTAAATTACCTTGTACTTACTTTGGAAATACTTTTATGGATCAGTGTTGTTTCCTGTGATAAAAATGTAACCTCCTTGAGGGCAGGAAGTGTCCAAAGTGCCAGTACAATTCCTGGCATGTAGATGTCATTTAGTAAAATGCTTGTTTGAGGGACACACTTCAGATCTTAAAGTTTATAAAATACCTGGATTTCTTACTAGAAAAGGGATCCAAATGGGGGGCTCTAAATGCTTTAAGCAACTTTTCACCCATCTTTAGACTATTTGAGGTTATGCCATTGGTTTGGGTCTGATAAAATTTTTTTAAAGTCAGTTTCTTATAGTTGAAATTAGAAAAAGGGAAGTGGTGATTACAAAGAATCAGCATAATTTCAATAAGAAGAAGTCATCCCAGACCAACCTTGTTTCCTTTGGTGGCTGGATTTCTAAGCTAATCACTTACTGTGATTACTGTGAAAATGGTTTCCTATATTTTAGCCTAGTTTTTGATAAAGTTATTTCATACTGTTTTCATAGAAAAGATGGAGAGATATGAAATAGATAATTATAAAGTTAAATAGATTCAGAGTTGGTTATATGATTGGAGCTAAAGAATTATTAATGGTTCTAGGTGAGTATGACAGGAGGTCCCCAGTGAAGATATTTACTTGGCTTTATACTGTTTAACGTTTTTATCAGGAGCTTAGATAAAGGCATTAATGGTGTACCTATCAAGTTTGCAGAGGCCATAAAGCTGAGAAAATGGATAATACAATAGATGTCAGTTAGGATTTACAAAGATCTTGAGAGTGTAGAGCATTGGATTCAATCTAAAATCAATAGGGTTGAATGTAAGGTATTGCACTTGGATTCAAAATAATAATAGCTAACATTTATATAGTGCTTACTATGTGCTAAGCTAAGTACTTTCCAATTATTATCTCATTTGATTCTTCAACAATCCTGGAAGGTAAGTACTATCCCCATTTTATAGAAGAGGAAACTGAGCTAAACAGGGGTGAAGTGACTTGCCCAGGATCACAAAGCTAATTAGTGTCTGAGGCAGCATTTGAACTCGGTTCTTACTAACTTCAGTGCTGGTCCTCTATCTACTGAGTCACCTAGCTGCATTGTAGAATTGACCAGTATAAGATGGGGGAAGTGTGATTACACAGTTGTTCTGAAAAAGATCTGGTATTTGGTGTCCCCATAAAAACACCCAGAATAGGTTACTAGTGTGATTGATGTAGCAGTCAAAAGAACTAATGAAGTATTGAATTGCACTGAGAGACAGAGTCCAGGAATAGGAAAGTGATCGTCCCACTTCACTCTACCCTTATCAGACCTCTTCTGGATTATCACTCTCAGTTCTGGGTACCACAGTTTAAGAAGGTTATGGATCAGTTGGAGAATGTACAGTGGAGGACACCAAGGATGGTAAAGGACTTTATGATATAAAAGAATTGAGTGAAGGAAGTACACGTTTAGCCTGGAGAAGATTAGATTGAGAGATATGGAAACTGGTATCAAGTATTTGAAAGGATATTATGTGAACCAGAGATCAGACTTCTTCTATTTGGCCCCGGGGAGGTGGGACACAGAACTAGGAGCAAAGGGGAGAGTTACAAAGAGGCCAGTTGAGGTTTGGCTCCAGAAAAAATAGTGAAACTTCTTAACCATCCACAAGTGGAATGGACTACCTTGAGAATTAGGGAGTTCCTCCTCTTTGGAACACCTCACACAGAGACCAGACTCCCACATGTCGAGTGGGTTGCAGTGGCAGTTTTTTTCTGCGTATAGGTTGGACTTGATGGCCATCAGGGTTTCTTTCAATTCTCAGATTCTGTGATTCTGATTCTAATAATCTTCTGTCCAGAATTTGTAGACTTTTAAGTATCCCATGGTATATCTGTGAAATACAGTCAAAAGAACAATCTTTTCTGTTTTCCCTCCTGAAGGATGACAGTAACAAAATAAAATTTTTAAAATTTGCAGGTTAAAGAATTAGAAGAGCAACTAGACAGTGAAACTCTCCGTAAGGAGATAAATAATCTCAAACAGCAACTGGAGCTTCTAGAAGAAGATAAGAAGGAACTGGAGCTGAAGTGTCAGAACTCTGAGGAGAAGGCTAAAAATCTAAAGCATTCAGGTAAAACTGTACAGACTCCTTTAGCTACAACTGTTCTAGCTTTACAGAATTACAAAAGATGGTGAAACAATCTATTCATTAGTCCTTGGGTTTTTTTCATGAACTTTGGGCTTTTTTATTGAAGATCTAAGAATTAATTGAAACAAAATGGAGATATCCCAAACTTGGGAGGTTTTTTTTTTAGGTTTTCATACTGTGAGGGAGTACGGTTCCCTATAATGTGTGTTGTTTTGCCTCTTTTTTTTAATATAAGCAAGGCAGGATGTGGCCATCAGCTACTGAACATTTTTATGACACACAGTATGGATGATAATATTAAGACCACACTTCATGGTATAGTGCATGCAGTAACTCATATTTTTTTAGCTTAGAGTTGTGATTTCATTAATGAGCAATTTATTTATGCAATATATATGCTGTTTGTACATAGTTGTTTGCATGTTGTCTCCCCTATTAGACTGTGAACTCCTTAAGAACAAAATCCATTTTTGTTTTTTGGGGTTTGGGGGTTTGTTTGGTTGTTGTTTTTTTTTTTGTCTTTTTATCTCAGTGCAGCACAGTGCTTGGCACATAGTAGGCACTTAAAAAAATGCTTGTGTCTGGCTTGATTTTCCAATAGGAAACTCCTTTAATGAGTGCACCATATGCCACTTATTTCCAAAAGGTCTGATTAGTACAGTGACTTGCCCAGGACCACACAGGTAGTATAGGTCAGAATCAGAACTTGAACTCAGGTCTTTCTGACTCCCAAGCTGGTTCTCTATCCATTATACCACACTGCATCTCCAGTATTCCACATGTGTAACCTCAAAACTTAGTGAAAGCATAACTCAAAGAATATATCCATAGGATCCAAGAGCTAGAAAAAAGCCTTAGAAATGACCAGGTTCAACTCCTTCATTATACAGAGGAGGAAACCAATAAATGCTAGAAGGATAGCACAGGACTTGTAAACTTTGGATCACCACACACAGCAGAATAAATTTCTTTCTGAGTTTAGTTTTAAAAAAGAAAGGTGATTCTTTCCATAATTGCTTCATTGTTTCCTAAGAGGTTTGTTGTTCCTGCAGATTTTTAAATTTTTGTGTTAGACTTTGGAAATACAAGCATATCTCGCATAAGGTTATCCCAACATAATTTTTGCAGCAACATATTTGATACAGTATTCCTAAACCCCATGGAAAAGTACTGGATCCTGCTACAGTAACATTTAGTCAATGGTAAGGAGAGGCTAGCTGGCATAGTAGATAGCCCTGGTCTTCGAATCAAAGAGTCCCTTCCCCCTTTCAAATTTGGCCTCAGACACTTAGTAACTGTGTGACCCTGGGTGAGTCACTTCACCCTTTTTGCTTCAGTTTCCTTATCTGTAAAACGAGTTGGAGAAGGAAATGGCAAACCACTCCGGTATCTTTGTCAAGAAAACCCCAAATGGTGACATAGTGTCATGACTGAACAACAAGATAGGACTGTGCTCGTGGCTACACGACTGGTAATTAATTTCTGGGGTCTGATTCTAAGCCCGGGTCTCCTAACTCCAGGTCCAGTACTGCTATCCCAAACTGGACAAAATCTGGTTTTATTCCTCCTCCCTTCCATCCGTTCCCCCTTTAACCCCTTCCCCCATTCAGGATCTCTTTGCTTCCATTTTCTTCCCTTTCCAATTCCCCGTTCAGGCATCTGTTGAAGTGATATTGGCAATGCACGGGTCCAACCACCTTACTGTTAAAAAAAATAAAATTTCATTAGCTCTCCGTTGAATTTATGATAAAAACCTAAGTTCCCTTAGTCGGCATTTCCCACTGCCTTTCTAGCCCTACTTCCCTCTGCTCTCTTGCATACGCTCTGCCCCGACCGCTCCAACCCTGGCTCGTCTCGTAGCCTGCTCCCCATCCACTCCACGCGGTCCCTACGTAGTTCTTGTCGTTCTGTTCAATCCCATCCCTTCTGGCTCCTCCGACGCCCCGTAGGGTGTCGTCATCGCGGCGCGACCGCCGGAAGTCCGCTCTGCGGCCCGGCCCGGCCCGGCGGCTTCCGTGGGAGCTCGGCGGTGTCCTCCGCCCCGTGCAGAGCCGCGATGGACGATCCCGGCGCGTCGTCCCCGGAGAAGGCCGGAGAGGGCTCCGCGTCGGAGGAGGCGCCTGCCGCCGCCGCCGCTTCCCCCCCCGAGCCGGACCCCCCGGCAGCCGCCCCGCCGCCCGACGCGGCCCCGGAGGACACCGACGGCGAGGACAACGGGGACTCCAAGGAGCCTGCGACCGACGACGCCGAGCCGAAGGGCCCGGAAGCCTCGGATTTCCTCGGGGCTGCGAGGGACGACGCGTTTCTTCCTCCTGCGGCCAAGAAGATGAAGGTGGAGACGAAGGAGAGGAAAGAGAAGGAGCACAAGGTGGATGAAGACGAAATCCAGAAGATGCAGATCCTGGTGTCCTCCTTCTCCGAAGAGCAGCTGAACCGCTACGAAATGTACCGTCGGTCCGCCTTCCCCAAGGCCGCCGTCAAGCGCCTCATCCAGTCCATCACCGGCACCTCGGTGTCCCAGAACGTCGTCATTGCCATGTCGGGCATCTCCAAGGTCTTCGTCGGGGAGGTGGTGGAGGAGGCTTTGGATGTGTGCGAGAAGTGGGGGGAGCTGCCCCCGCTGCAGCCCAAACACATGCGGGAGGCCGTGCGAAGGCTCAAGTCCAGGGGGCAGATTCCCAACTCAAAGCACAAAAAAATCATCTTTCAGTAGGGCCGCGGGGGAAAAGGTGACTCCCCTCTTTCCTCCCACGCTGCCCGAGACCCCGAAGGGCCCCCGATCCAACACCTGCTCTCCTGTCTTTGAGATCAGATCGATGTGGGACCATTTAGTTCAGGTGGTGAATGGTGATGCGCTCTTCCTTTACTAACTGAAAAGGGGGACATGTTCTTATTTAGAGACTCCTTGTACAAATCGTCAGAGGCCAGTTTTCAAATGGCCAAAGGAGAAATCTTATTGATTAATCTCAAAAGTACTTTATTTTGCAAGTTTCACGTGGGACCCTAAACAGCGACCATCTGGGCTTCCTCTGGGACTTGAAGTTGCTTACAGACCAGAAATTTGTAACTTGTGAAATTTGATACTTTAGTTTACAATATTAGCAAATGGTGAAATGAAAGAATAGTTTTATTCTCATGTAAAAATTAAATATCATGTGGCTCTCGGTGTATTGACCATTAAATTTTTTTTAAACTTGGCGAGTAAATAAATCGTCGTCTTCTCCCAAAGCCTGTCTCAGGTGCCACCTGTTCCAGGTACCTAATCCTCTAGATGAAATGCACCTTTCCTATGTAATTTCTTGTGTCACTTTGTTTAGATTCTTCCTCTCCTTTTATCTGTCTTGTGCCATATTTATTTATATATTTTTGAATGAATCCTGTTACTCTGTGAGAGCCTTCTAGGCGTGTTTTTTCATTCTGCACCCACTATTTCCTAGTATGTTCCTTATACACGATAGACAGTTATGTTGATTTTTGTCATTAAGAGGAACAGAGACTAGGGCTCCTCTCAGTTCAATTCAGCAAGCATTTATCATGTAGCTTCTTTATGCCCAACACTGTACTAAGTACTGTAAATAAAAGAAAATAGAGCTTTTGCATTCAAGGATCTTGTAGTCTTGTAAGAGAGACAATGCATGATGAAATAATTAAAATTATATTTGACTCCTTGCCCCCTACACTTTTATCAGTCCAAATCCTAGCAGTTCTGCCAGTCATCGTCACCTCTTTTCCATTCCCATCACGATGCCCATTTTAGGTCTGCATGACTAAAATGTTCCTGTAACTGCTATTTTCTTCTCCCTCTATTTTATCCTACAATGCTACTGTTTCTCTTCACAATGCAATACTTGATCATTTCACTAACCCTACTGTGCTAATATTGCTTGTCTCCCAACAATTTTTCAGGGTCCTCAATAATATTTCTCTTAGTGATCTCATCAGCTTCCGTGGATTCAGTTGTTTCTGTGTAGATGATTCTCAGCTCTGTCCAGTGCTAACCTCTGCTGAGGGGGTGGCTACATGGTACAGTGGACTGAGGGCTGGGTCTGGAATCAGGAAGATCCGAGTTGAATCCTGGCCTCAAACCTAGTAGTGTGTGATCCTGGGTAAGTCACTTAACCCTGTTTGCCTCAGTTTCCTGGAGAGCTGGAGAAGGAATTGGGAATCTACGCCAATATTTTTGCCAAGAAAACCCCAAAAGGGGGTCACAAAGAATCAGAAATGTTGAATAACAACTAAACACCAACCTCTCAGCTGACCTCCAGACTCATTTCTGCTGCTGCCTTTTGGGCATCTGAAACTGAATGTCCATATACGTTTTAAACTCAACATGTCCGAACTCGAACTCATCTTTTTCACCAAACCCTCCCTTTTTTATACCTTTCCTATGACTGTTAAAGGTGCTACTATTTTCCCAGTCATCCAGATTAGCAACATAAGTATCATCCTCAATGCCTCGCTTTCATACCTGCATCCAGTCAGTTGCCAGGTTCTGTTGTTTCTACTGTCTTAACATCCTTTGTATGTTGTACCCCTTATCTCCTCTGACATTACTGCCATGGTAGCTACTATCCCTTGTGGTAAGGCCTTCATTACTGCGCAGTTGGATCAAATAGCTTTGGCCTCTTCTACCTTTCCACTCTTACACCTTATTCCCTGCTGCATACGCTTTGATTCAGTGACAAGCCTTCTTTCTGGTCCATGAACAAGATGCTCTATTACTTGGGTCCAGGTATTTTCTCTGGTCTTTTCTCATGGCCTGGAATACTCTCCTTCCTCATCTCTACCTGCTGGCTTCCTACCTCAAATCAGAGTTGTCTTTTTTAAGTGTTTCTTATTTATGCTGTATGTAGCTTATTTGCCTGCTTTCTCCTCCATTAGATTGTGTGTTCCTTGAGGGCAGGGACTGTCTTTTGCTTCTTAGTGTTTAACACGTTTAGCATAGTGCCTGGCACATAGTGCTTAATAAATGTTTATTGACTGACCGATACTTATGTGTTTATATGTATATGGTATATGTCAGAGAGCAGTTTAAGATTGTTGAAAGTACTCCGTAACTTTCTACATGTGGTCCTGCCTATCATTCTCTGACGATTCAGTTCTGGGCCTTGCTCACTGTACATCTGTTCTGCCAGTCTCAGTTATATTACTAATTGACTGTCAATGGACTGTCTGCATGCTGCATGCTATAGATAATCTGGAAAACAGACATTTTACATACATTTTCTCCTATGTCTATTATTAGACCTGCTCCTTCTGAGTGGTTGTGGATTCATTGAAGAGATCCTATAGCATATTTCTTAGAAGATGTTAAAAATCCCATGTATATTCTGATGAGTCTATTCCATGCATGTGACCTGAAATTTCTGAGACTTTTCTCAAGACATATTTTATGCCTATACTATCTTCCTCCTAGGGCTCCCTATTTGAAATCCTACCTCTCCTTCAAAACCCCACTCAAAAACCACCTCCCATAATGCCTCTACAAATTTCCTCAAATGAAAGCAACCTCTTTTTTTGAATATTCATAGCCCCTAATCTGTACCCTTGTAGTATTTTACTTTATATGTTTATATGCATGGCTTCTCTTTCTTACTTTATTATAAGCTTCTAGTCCATAGCCTTTCTCATACTCAACAAATAATTGTTGTGTGAATGAATTGGTTAATGATTAGTGCCATAATACTTTCTCATAGGTATAGAGATTGCAAATTACAAACATTTCGAAAGCTGTTAAATTTACTTTAAAAAATACTAGCAAAATGGTTAAAATTCAGATGCTGTCAGTTACCTCAAAAAGCAAATTGGCATGGTCGTCAATGAGAATAAGTAGAGTTGGTATCCATTAGGATCCATTGTTAGATGTTATTCTTAAAATTGACTACTGGCCTGTTTCTGAAGGCAACCATTTAAAATTTTGAAAATCTATATTAGGTAATTTGTTCTTTTGTGAGTAAACTTTTCCTCTTCAGTCTACTCACTCACCTACCCAACTATTCTGACTTAATTTTCTATAGATATAGCTATAGCAGATAGTTATAATTTTTGACATCATCTATGAGGGAACATCACTAAGCTAGAAGAAAAGTAGAGCCATATGGTAGAAAATGATATTCTAAGGGAGACTTAGTATTGTTTTCTAATTTTTTTCTTATTGAGAGTTCAAGGTATCTCAAAAATCTTAGTACATTTTAAAAAGTTTTAGTAGGTTTTGAGACACCCTCTATTTGAGTTACATAAGTGTGGAAAGTAGGAAGAGCACAGTATTTGGAGTCAGAAGCAGTGGCTTCTAATCTTGGCTGTGCAACTGACAACCTATATGACCTTGGGAAAGGTAGTTAACTTTCTCAGTCTGAGCCCATATTATGTTGTATGAAATATAAGGCCTCTTTCATCTCTAAACCCTCTAGTCCTAATCCTGTTTTGCTTTGAAGGCTGATGATTGCATTTTTTCCCCACTAAATGTTTTCCCTCCCCTCCTCATATTTGCTCTCCATGTAGTTGATGAACTCCAGAAACGAGTACACCAGTCAGAAAATTCAGTGCCACCCCCGCCACCTCCTCCTCCACCACTTCCCCCTCCACCTCCTAATCCAATACGGTAAGTAGATCTGTAAAGATCGTTATGCTTTTGAAGTTGAATATACCAAAGCACTTGGATTTCCTTATGGTAGCAACATTTTTCAAGACTGGTTTATGGCTCCTTAGGGTTCCTACAGTCCCATCCCAGCTACTGAGGAGACTAAGGCTAGCAGATCTCTTCTGCTCAGGAGTTCTGATCTATGGTGGGGCTCTTTCAGTTAGGTGTCCACACTAAGTTTGTCATTAATATGGTGAGGCAGGGAGGTCCTCCAGAATGCCTATAAAGATAGGCAAACTAGCTCAGGTCTAAAACAGGCCAAAGCAGCTATGCTAATCAATAGTGGGATCAGAACTGTTAATAGTCCCTGCACATCTGACCTGGCTAGGAAAGAATAAATGGAAAGGCTTATAGGTCTTTGTTAGAGTGTTAGGAAAATACAAAAGTAGGTGGTGACCAGTCATGTCACTCTGAAAACATTTTTGAACATAGTGTATTTATTACTTGAAAACTCTTCTTTTGGTATGGAAAATCCCTAACTCAATTATAGGTTCATTGAGGAAAAGGCATTCCTTTGACACATCTTTCTTATGTTTTAAAGTTCCAAATTCCTCGTAGGCTTGTGAAACTAGTGGGATTGGTTTATTTTTCCTCCCCATTTTTGTTTTCTGCCTTTAGAAATTTCAGTTAAGGCATTATGATTTTCCACAGTAGGTAAGGCTGAGCAGATATGACCTTTTCTAGATTGTATGCACTATGTTTTCCCCCTCTTTGAGCTGTTTAAAAGGTTTTTCATTTGTCCTAACTTATCCTTTTAAAAAAAATATTGAGAATTACCTTTTCCATAAAATTGAAAGTAATTCGGAGGACATTCTGGGTGTAAAGACTTTTATTATCTAACTGCACATTTGGCTTCTTAACTGTTTTTACTTCATGGGTAATAATTATTTTTTAAAAATTAAAAGCAGTATTTTGTGAGATCATGTATTTGAAACCAGAAGGGACCTTAGAGGTTGTTTAGTCCAACCTCCTCCTTTTACACATAAAGAAACTAAGGCTCAGATAAATAACATGACTTATTCAAGGTCACACAGATAGTAAGTAGCAGAGAAAGTTCTCTGGCTCTAAATGCAGCATCCTTTCCGCTGTAGTTCTCTCTATATCTAGACAGAGAGGTGGGCTATATTTTTCTGTGTTCAGAAACTCTAGAAATAATAAGGATATATATGTCCTTGATCTCCAGTTAAAAGGCTTATGCTCATAAAGAGAAGCTAACCATTTATTAGTAGTTGTTGATATAGAAATTATAATATCTCAGCATTATGAAAAATATCACCGTGAAGAGGAATTTAGGACCTTCTCCTGGTCTTTTTTCTTGAAAGGTCTCTTATGTCCATGATACGAAAGAGATCCCATCCGAGCAGCAGTGGAGCCAAGAAAGAAAAAGCAGTTCAGCCAGAAACTGGTAAGTGTCACCTTTGTTCACTTTATTCAGTTACATGATAGTAGTCATTTATGCATGAAATCTCCCAATATGAAATCTCTCCAGCTCTGAAATGTTGATAATAAGGTTTTTGAATAGAGTAGTTTCTCCACAGGGGTTTTAAGAGTAACGCTGAACACTTAGTCCTTCAGGTACTGGGGAGGCCATTAGGAGGAGACCTTTTGTGGTCATTCCTAGAAATAGTAATGGCCTTAGAATGGCAGGGAGGCAGCATCCTGGTCTGAGGATTATTGGATTCAGAAACAGCTCTGCCTGTGACAGTTTCTCAGCGTTACCCAGTTTCCTTAATTATTTATTGTTAGCTTCCCCCTAACTACACAATTTGAACTTCTCTGGCCTAATCTTACTTGAGGATGATTATGTTTATTTTTAAAGTTCAGTGGGGTCACTCAGAATAAAATGTATTCCCCTTGAAGCAGACTATAGCTTGAATATGTTATCTTCAACTGTACCCTTCAATAACACCAAAGTAAATAGTATTCTAAATCTCTAAAAATAAAATTTTATTTACAGTTCACTGAAATACAGAAATATTTTCTTCCTGACTACTATTGCCATTAGAGTGTTGGTTTATGAAACTAAGTAGAAATATTTATATAGAGTTATAATTCTTTGATAGCTTCTGAAAACAATTTTGGCCAGCAGCACAATGGTACGTTTTGATCTGCCCATGGTATTTTGAAAGGTACCCGGGAATAACTTTAAAATCATACTGGTAGAAAGGATAGTAGTACCTTACCAACAACACACGCAGATTACACAGCATTCTCTGGGTTCCTAATGTTGACTTACTTGTTTTACTGGTTACACCATCGGTATATGGAGGAGTACATGAATGGGAGAATTCCCCACTTCAACTGTGGAACTTCCTATTGTGTTTGTAACTGGAAATTGGATTGTCTAGTCTAGGGTTCAGTCTTAACATATCTTGCGTATTTGGAATTGCATCCTACAGGGGCCCATGAGATACAGCTGACCATTTGTACTGTGACTTCCTTGAGTATAGGAGCCCATGAAAACTGATTTCTTGTTACCTAGCTGTAGTTATTACTGTTTGGTAAAATAACTTATGGTGAATTTAGTTAGTAAGCTGTTTTACATATATTTTAGGGTCTGAATTTAAGATGGCATTATGGATTTAAAAGAGTTTAATTTTATGAAGAATCAACTTAATAGGCCAATTTTTAGCTCCCAAGAGATGTATCTATTGAGTTTAGGTTCTTGTCAGTCTCCTGCCAAATGGACTTCTAGTGATAAGAATCAGAAAACTGGGAAAAAAAACTAACTTTGTAATTCCTTTAGATAAAGGTTATGTTTATGACCCTTAGTTTAAAAAAAAATGAAATCTATGTCAACTTGACAAAATCACATTTCTGTAATGTTTTAAAATTTTAGAAGTGTTTTTCTTACAACAACCTTATAAGGTATTTTAAGCGCATCTAACAGATGAGGAGACTTAACCTTACAGAAGTTAAATCAATTGCCCGGGGTCATGAAGAGAAAGGACTTTGCTGTGCACTGTACTACCTCTAGTTTTTCCAAAGAGTGGCAAGGAATGATTTATGAATACAATAAATGACTGAATGATTAAGCAAAGATTCCCCACCCTCCCACCAGTTACTAGATTTAGGGAATCCAGTGAAATTCAGAAACTCATTCCAGTCACCTCTAAGTGATAATACAAGGTAATAGAGGGGCTAATAAAAGTTCTGATCACTTCTAAGTAATAGCAGAAGGTTTTAGAGGGTGGGGTTTTTTCCCCTTATGAAACTACTTATTTTTCAAATAGGTCTTCAAAATTTAAGCCTTAATTAATTGCATTGGGTTATTGAGTCAAGACCAACCTCACAGCACTATTTCCTAGGAAAATTTGATTATTTGGTGAGTTCAGTAACATTAGAATTGTCTTCATTTGTCATTTTTTCTTTAATCTCCAGCATCCTGGATGTTTCTTTTGTCCCTCTAATTATATGGTTTTGTGAGACAATTACCCATTCTATCATTATAGAAAGAATTACAAAATATTCCATGAGTTCTCTGTAGGTTATTCTTCCATATTTTATAAAACCACTTAATCATTGTGAAGTTTATATAGATTGTTTTTGGCTAGTTCAACAGTGAACATAGATGAGGGTGAGAAAAACAAAAAAATACATTGTGTGTTTATAGATAGAAAGATAACTTTGTATTTGTGTGGGTAATTTGGTGTCTTTTTTTCCTTTCAATCAGTTAGGCTTTTCTATTTGAGGAAAAAAAAACTAAGGAATTAAATTGTCTTTTATAATCTATGTAGGATACAGATAGCTATCCATCTCTGAATCATCCATATTATCCTAACCAACAAGTATAAGAGACTGTTTAAAATTCCTATTATGTTAGATGTTTTAGACGAATGAAATAGCTTTGACCATAATGTTCCATCTGTCTGCCTTAATTGGCTTTTGTCTTGTGTGATTAATTGGGCTTTAGTCATGTCTTCCAGAGTGCTGATGGGTTAGTAGGAAGTGTTTTACCATCAATTGCCATGCAATTTTTCCATCCTAATTCAGAATGGTATTTTTTTTTTAAATTTAGCATTTTTAGAAGCCATTTTTCACTTTTCAGTGAGTCATTTATCCATAAAGGTGCCAAAATGGCAGAGCTGAGATTTGTATTGTTCAATTTAAAGCAGTTTCAGCAGAAGATATTAGTTCTACCTATGATGATTCATTGGTATATCTCAGTTTCTTGACATCTTACATCTATGAACTAACCGCATATTAAGGTGTCAAGAAAGTTCCAGTTGTAGCAGTGTGGGAAACACAGTAAGTAGCACTCTGGCCTTGGTATATACTTACGTGAATACTAACCCACCATGGCTGGAACATATATGTTGTCTTACTTTGTGAACAACAGGATCCATTTGTGAAATGATGAGCTGGGGTTAGGTTTCCCTGAGACAATAACGACATGAAAAAGGCAAACTGCCCATTCTAAAGATATAATCTGTTGATCTTGGCTTTGTTAGGGCCAGCTGACTTAGGTATATGTATTTTGATCCCAGGTCCAAAACAGAGACTCTGAGATGTCTAAGCTATGCCCAAATAAGTGAAATATTAAGGACCACTCAAAATCAGGTAACAGCACATACCCTGAAAGATTCCAGTTCATCCTATTTTTCTAGAATCAGAGCTAATAATCTTCCTGCATTTGGACAGTGTGCAAATAATCTACTTTTGTATGGGGCCTAATAATTAATGTAAGCATAGTTTGACCTTTAAGTAGATTGAGGACAAAGTACCAAATTTCAGCATTATAGCAAATGGCCTTGAAGTGGTAACTCATCTCAGGTACATTCACTGAATCTAGATAAATCTCGATTGATTTAATAATGTTTTGTAGTACAAAGTTTAGCCTACAGTGTAGATGAACTTTCTTTTAAAATTGAATTACGTAATTGAAATCATTCCTAGATTTATGTTTTTGTCCAACAGGAAATTTAAAATGCCTTTAACAGTCTTGTGTGAATGTTTTCTGTTTATGTGATTCATCAATAAAAATTGGATGGGGGGAGTGGAGAAATAGATTTTACTTATTTGTTTGCTTTTGTCTGAATTTCCTCCAATGAGGAAAACATCTCTTATGGTTTTTTCAGTGAAATCTTTGATACTTTCTCCTCCTTTACACTAATTTCTTGGAGGGACAATATATGATGTCTGCCAATAAGGTATAAAATCTCCTTCAAGGAAAAAAGGCATGATTATTTAGGATTAAGTGCAAAGTTGGGTTTAATAAGACCTGGAGAAATTCCAGAAATGAACCAAGTATTCAATAAAGTCTGTAATTACGCTGACAAATAGGGCAAAATTCATTTTAATTGTTTGATGTGGGGGAGTCATTATTGACTTAAATGCTTTAATTAAAAAAAAAACACAACAAAAGCCTTCCCATTTTTATGACTCAGCTCTGTTACAGAAACTTTGCTACCTGACTGCTGTTCACCTGAATGGAGCCATGGTGTTCTGTGACTCTTGGCATCTGAGTAGTGACTGTGTGGTGTGGCACATTGCAATCTTTCTAAATCACAAATTGCAGAAAAGTAGCCGTGGACTGAGAAGATAATTCTCACTTCACAGCAGAAAAATATTTCTTCTTACAGTTTTTCCTGGGCTTTCTTCATTTGAAACGCAATGAAATGTGTTTTCTTTGAACAGCAGAAGAAGTCACAGACCTCAAGAGACAAGCAGTTGAAGAAATGATGGATAGGATTAAGAAGGGAGTTCATCTTAGACCAGTTAATCAGGCAACCAGACCAAAGGCCAAGGTATAGAGCACCTAAATCCTCTTTCTTTTTTTTCCTATCGTGGTGCTTACTTTAGAAGTGAAAAATGGAATGTAGAGTAGTACCTTTGTAGAAGTAATGTCAAGGAACAGGACTGACATAGTTGCATAATGTCAATTATATCATTATTTTTGTGCAGTTTTACCTGGGGGGGGCATGTTTTTGTTCTGTAGCAAACCCAAATCTGTGCAGTATTTAAGATATTCCAGTTGTTTTTTTTTTCCTTATTAAAGGATAATGACATTAAAATTAGCTATCCCACAAACAGATGGCAGGGTATAAGGTAGTCATCCCCATAATGATTTCTGTCCCTTGCTTCCTTGATTTTTCATTTGATTAGGATTCATTTAGGAAGTTTATAGTACGAGAAAAAGAGATAGTTTTGAAAAACACTGAAGAGATTCAGAGTTGCTACTTTTAAAATATTAAATCATCAAATCTAATTGTCTAAGACAGAGGTGAACAAGATATAGTGGAAGATTTTGTTAAATTGTTTGGTCCAGAAGGCTCCTCGCTAAATGAATGAATTCTCAGGGTCCTTCCCAACTTTGACATCCTTTCATACAGTGATTAGCACTGTACTCTTCATTTTGCTTTGTATTCTTGTCTCATTGAAATGCTGATGATGGAATTTTTAAAAATCACTTTGCTGGATGATTTCTTCCTTTTAATTATATGCTTGTGGACCCTCTCTCTCCCTCCCCCAATTTAAAGCTCTTTCTTACCCTTAGCTTCTCAGACCATGTAGATCTGTGCCTTGTAGGGTTAGCTGGGGTTCTGTTAGTATCAGATGCTTCTGTACCTACGTTGAAAGCACATTTGGCTAGGTTCGTACTGGAGTGGCCACTGTGTGTAAATCACTCCAAGAGAATAAGTAGGGAGATAGGAGAGCAATATTCTGTATTCTTAACTTGGACTGATCAGAAAGAAACTTATCAAATAGAAAGTAACTGATTTCCACATAAAGAGGTTCATTCTTCCTCTGATAGCCCAAAAAAGTCAAAACAGCTTCCTAACCAAGATATAAAATTTATAAATGGTAAGATGGCTTAGCTTTTAAACTAAAGTCCTCAGACTCAAGTACTTTTTAGTATTTTGGACTCTTAGCACTTTGGTGCTCATGTCCAGTGACATAACAACAAAGAAAAGTACTGAATTAGGGAACAGGAGATCAGGGTCTTAATCCTGAACCTGGCACTGGATTCCAGTGTCACCTTTGATGCATGCTTCCTGCGTGATCCTGGGCAAGTCACTCAAAGTTCCTAGATCTCAGTTTCCTCATCAAATGGAGGAGTTGAATTAGCTGGCTTCTGAGGACCCATATTGTCCGAGACACCTGATTCTAAGAGATACTAATTGTGTATGCTAGTCACGTGAAGCTGAAAATTACACCACATTTTGTTTCTCAGCTTATAAATAAAGTAGAAATAACACAGTCTCTGTACCTCACTGGAAAGGTTGTAGTAGTGCTAGAAATGAGAATGCAAGCGAGAGCACCATAGAAATGAAGAGTATTTTTTATAATTTAATAAACATAGCTACTCTTCAATAAATAAGCAAACCTGAACTATTGCAAAGCAAAAGTAATATAGTGACCCAAGTAAATCTAATTTATGTTGTCTAGGAAGAAGTGTTTTTTTTTTTTAAGTTATTATTCTCAAGCTTATCGATATTTAGTCATGTTCCTCCCATCCCACTTTTGGTATGTCATCTTTTTTTTTCTTTTTTCACATGACTCTTTCAGCAGTTACACATTATTTAAAGTCAGTTCAAAATCTGGAAAGAAACTGAACAACGATCAGTGGACTACTGGGTTTTTCGCTGGTAATAATTAACCTGTGTAGATTTAGTTTTGACTTAACTGGTCAATAATCTTTTTTTTTTTAAATAACATTCACGCTTGATGCATGCTAAAGTCCAGGCCCCTTTCTGCATTACCATTCCCGCTTTCCTGCAGAAGTGAAGAGAGTGAATGCTCCCAGCTGCCTTCTGGTTGACTGGCTTGGGCAGTGAGTTGAAGAGCACCAGCTTTCTGGCTGAGCAATTCTCGTTCCTAGGCCTGCTCGGTGGCCACGTTTTTAAATGAATTTGTGGGTGCTATGACTAAGCTACTGTCTCCAAAGCTTTTGACTGGCACTGATGGCATGTGGCATTTTTGAGGAAAACTGTTGGCAGTGAAAATTTAGCACCTTTGCTCAGTTTGCATATAAGCAACAAATCTCTCTCTCTCTTTGTCTTTTTCTCTCTCTCCTCTTTCCCTCCTTCCCTCTGCCTATCTCTCTCTACTTTTTTCTGAGGAGGGTGGGTTTGAGGCTTCCTTGTGTCCTTTAGGTAGAAGAAGTTGCATGTTACTCTTAAAACCTACCACCTCTTGATTGGAGAGAAGTGTTGGTCATTTTTCCATGTCCAGAGAAAAGTGGTGCAGTAGATAGAGTGCTAAACTTGGAGTTAGGAAGACCTGAGTTCTCAGCCTGAGATACTTAAGTAACTTAAGTTGTCTTCTTCAGTTTCCTCATCTATAAATTGGATAATAATAGGACCTACCTTCCAGACTTGTTGTCTCAAATGAGATAACATTTGTGAAGTATTTTGCAGAACTTAAAATGCTATATAAGTGATAGCTATTGTTACTATTAATGTAATCATAATTAGTGTATTGGTTTTTCTTGATCATGACCTTTCTGTGAGAGGAAACAATAGGAAAACTAGAGAGCTTATGCACCACAATTTGACCTTCAAAATTGACCTTCATCGTTAACTGGGATGAATTGAGTATTAAGAGGGATTTTGCTCAGTGCCATTGAGGGTCCAGAGCTTGGTTAGAGTTTCAGATCCAGTTATCTTCACATTTCTCTCTTCTTCATTCTAGTGTAGTGGAAAGAGCAGTGCTGGGGGTTAGTAAAACCCAATTATAATTCCCACTCTGCAACTTTCTAGCTACATGACCTTGAACAACTGTCCTAACGTTTTCAAGATTTGGTTTTCATTTTGTAAAATCAGGAGGGAAAGAGGGACGAAGTTTCCAAGGTTCTTTCCAGCGCTGACCATTCTATGTTTCTGAATCTCTCTGCCCACTGTCCCTTCCCTATAACTTTCCTGAAAGGAAAGAGGGGGGAGGAGGAGGCGGATGTCACTGATAGGCTATGGTAAATAGGTGTTTAGCTAGATCCAGAAAAAGTGGAGAAAGGAGTTTTGTGACCTCTCTCATGCATTCAGTATGACTGCTTCCCATTCTTCTGGACAGAAGATATCAAGTAGCTAAAATGAGAAAGTGTATCGAGGACAGTCCTGAGAAGACCTAAAAGAAATGCTTGAAACTTATTAACACATCTCTTTTGGCTATGATGTTAATGAAATTCAATACATAAGCCAAAGTATATTTATTTAAGCCCATTATCTTATGTTTGAAACGCAGCATAGTGTGGTAGGCAGAGAGGAACATCTTCGGAGTCCAGAAAACCTGGGTTCCTGTCCCACCTCTGATACAAAGTGGCTGTCACGAGGTCAAGTCAAGGTCAAGGTTCTTGGTGCCTCCTGGCAAGTTTCCAAGTTACAGAGGAGGTGTTGGTCTTTGACCTGGGTGGGGGCAGTTCATACTGCTTTGAACATAACTTTTTTTTTTTTTTTTTAGTTTTCCATTTAACTGTTCCATGGGAACACTAACATTTCTAATTTTATTTTTTTTCTTACCCTAAGAAATGGGCCTAACAAAATGGTGCAATTCATGTATGTTGCCATTATAACCCATAGCACCTTTTGACAAATAGATATTTCTGTGGCTTAGTAGTTTTAAATTCAGAATAATACACCTGCTGTTTCTGTCTCCTCCCCACCCCTTTCCCCATTTAATTATAGCCAGAATCTTCAAAAGGCTCTGAAAGTGCAGTGAATGAACTAAAAGGAATACTGGTAAGAATCAACCTTAGCTTATCTTCAATCATTTTCATTTAGTGGGGGATTAAAGGAAAGTGTTTTTATCAATCTGATTTTTTTCTGAACAGTTACATTTGATATATGTTGACATTTTATGAGACCTTGTTTCTTTCTTTGATTGTTTGCTTTGTGCCATATTTATTTTCCCTTTCTCTTTCACAGGTGTTAATAACATATCAAATAACACATTTGTAGTTTCCATTCAAGACTTAGCCCTAATCAGTTTTTTATACTTGTTACACTAAATTGCCAAAATGATTATTTCTTGTTCTTCTTCTTCTAATCCCAGAATTCCAATTTGATGATAAAATGTAGACCCATGTGTTACAATCGTCATACTTGTTAATTAATAGAAATACACCAGGGATTTTTTTTAGAGAGATTTGCTTAGTGTATGAGAAGAAAATTCTGACATTCAGGTGGAAATTTGAGAATATCCCAAATCTGTGGGAAACAGGGTAACTACTGAGTAAATAGCATGATTGTCACCCATTATCATTTGTATTCTTTCTTTTTAACTTTTGATGATAAATTATATTTAAAAAAAGATTCGTTTGTAAACAGCTGAATTTATCCTCTAAAGGAAATTCAGAGATTTTGTTTAAGTTGCTTAATGTCATTATCTTTAGCCATTGTTCTCCATTTTAGGCATGTGTGTAAGCCATCACTGAATTTATAAATGACTGTTGCAGTAGCCTCAACAATCATTGAGTTTTCAGTGGCAAACACATTGCTTGGAAAGTGTTTAGGATACGAAGGATTCTATTCTCAATACCAGTTATTATGCACAGTACGTCAACAAACATGGGGGCGGGAGGTGCAGGACTAAATACTCCTGTGTTTGTTGTTACTGTGCTAATTATGCATTTCATGCAGACATCCACATAATTGTCGTAAACAAAATTATTTTCATTAAGTCTGTCTTTAAATTGTAGACTTAACGCAAAACAGCTCAATTATTTGCTTTAGTTTTAGGTGAGTAGGATTAGCTCTGAAGTGATGCATATCACTTGTTAACAGTGGTGGTCCGTTCACTCTACAGAATAGCATATTTAAGCTGCTGTCGAATAAATGTGGTTATCTAACAGGACTGTTACGCAGAAAATTCTCTATTCAGTGTTCTACTAACAAGAACTTTTTATAAACCAGGACTTGTACATGTCCTAGTACGATGTAATGGAAAGAATACTGGAGCTTGGAGTCCTGAGACTCAGGTTCATATTCTTGCTCTAGCACTTGACCATTGTGTGACCTTATACAATTTAGATCACATTTCATCTCCTCTGGCCTTCAGTTTTCTCTTCCGTAAAATGGGGATAATGGGATAATGGCAGCACTTACCTATCTCACAGGGTGCTTGTGGGAAAACACCTTTGACAGCTCTGTAGGAATGTGATTTATTATTGTTTACTGTGGAACAGTAATTTATACTATATCCTAAAATACTTTCCGAATTATGAAAGGGTGATGAAATTATATTTAATAGAGTTTTAATATTATATTTTCATTTGAAAAAAACCTCAATCAGATCTATTGGGGATATATGGTAATAGTTAACTTCCTATCAGTGGTGTTATCCTTAAATCCTTTCCTCAGAACTGTGTCTTTTTGAGGTAGAAATGTATGTGAAATAAATTGTGTGTCCTCTACCATCTGTTTTTAGAATTTCCTTAGGATGTAGAGCAGGCAAACTACTCAAACTAGCATTCTCTTCCACCTTCCAGCATCTAGACTGAGGGTTTTTTTTAAATCTTCAAAAGATGACTCACTTTTCTAAAGAACCCCTTCCCAGAATGCTTGGTGTGTACATTCAGGCTGGCATTATCACCAGGAAATGCTATGTTCACC
Organism: Bettongia penicillata ogilbyi; assembly: GCA_023548195.1. Classification (NCBI taxonomy): domain Eukaryota; kingdom Metazoa; phylum Chordata; class Mammalia; order Diprotodontia; family Potoroidae; genus Bettongia; species Bettongia penicillata. Next base: position 2,058,936 of record JAJHZJ010000383.1, on the reverse strand, counting down.
AAGCTTCATGCTCTGCTGCTACTTGTTCTCAGGCCTATCTTCCATTGTTGTTAAATGATTGCTCTCATAAAATCTGACTAGAAACTACTTTTTACCTCACCCCCAACCTCATTAATGCCAGTGCTGTGTCACCACAAATTTTATGTAGTAATGTTCAACTTCCTTTGAAAAAGAAAAAGCATATAGAGGATTTGGACTTTCCTTGAAAGGGGAAGCAGTAAATATTGAAGCCCTATAGTGCCTTATCCTTTTAGGCCAAGATGATCATAAAAATCCTTGAACAATGTAAGGCAAAAAGGAAAGCACTACTTTTACTAATCAGATAACGCCAGAGTTTTATGTGCTGAAATGCAATGAGTCGTTGGCGATGAAAAGCATAGTGGCATTCAGGTGCTCATAGTCAGGTTGTGGTTATTGGCACATGGACAATTGAGAAAATTTGAAGAACCTAGCTCTATTCTAAGTGGGATGGAGAGCCAATTATTTTTTAAAGCTTCTGTATGAACTTAGACATTTCCCTAAGCTCATTTCCATGTAATTTTTAAAGTTATATTTATTGTCATTGAATTTATTTGTCATTGAATTATAAGAATTTTGAGAACCAAAAATTTTTTTAGTCACTTGAAAGCCACTCTACACTGTTAGATGTTAAGGATTTTTTTCAGTTAAAGAAATGACATTTTCAGAGATTAAATTTATGATATGTAGAGTGAGAGGATTAAACCAGTTGATTTAAGTTTGGCCCCACTGGCTCAATGAGTCTACAATTTCAAACCCAGTCAACGAATATTTATTAGTATTATTATTAATTGCCTAGTATTGCAAATGAGTAACAAATCAAAAATTTGATGTTTTTTTGACTTAGTTACTTCCCAAGTACAAATGTGAGTTATATAGTGGTCTCTTTTGTTTGGTATAGATACTTTTTTTAGTACACTTAGTTAAACCAAATGTATTGGCATTTTGAAGAACGAAGAGATCTTGGCTCTGAGAGATCTGGAGTCAACTAGGAAATGGAATTCTCAAGCTTTGAATTTTGTGGGGATAACCTAAATATTAAATGTGGGAGAATGTTTCTGTAATCTAGATAAAAATCAATGACTTGAGTGAAGACAGAGATAGCATTCTTATTAGATTTGTAGATGACATAAAGGTGTGTGTGTGTGTGTGTGTGTGTGTGTGTGTGTGTGTGTGTGTGTGTGTGTGAAAGAGAGAGAGAAGCAGAGAGTGAGTGAGCACATTTATTACTCCCTTAATATGTTCCAGGCCCATAGTTCTAAGTACGGGGGATACAACTACAAGTAAAACAGTCTGTCCTCACTGAGCTGTCGTTCTGTTTAGGAAGATGACGCCTACAAGGAAGCTGGGAATGAAGGGGCGAAGGGAAATGAGGCTGCAAGCAAGGAGATTAGGGTTAGGTGTGCAGCATTATATATGCAGTAAAGTGAAATATTTTTTCCATGAAACTGCCTGTCATAATCAGCATCCAGTAATTATTCTGGCCTACACAAAATAGTGTATGGTATGATATTCTTCTTAATGGGCCCTCTGGATTTTTTAATAGTAAGTATAGACTTAACATCTATAGATATATTTCCTGAAACAAGATTTCTTTTAAAAATTAGAAAGTGGCTACTACTTAAATATTTCCAAAGTCAGCATCTACAGAGCATGCATCTAAAAAGAACATGAACTCTTCTGCTAATTAACCTGGTTTGGGTCTGCCATTGGGTTGGCATTCTGACCCCTTTAAGTGATGAAAAAATTTCCAACCACAATGGCAAAATAGCTGCACAGTTAGAAATTTCTGACCATTTAATTTTATAAGCAATTTCATGATTGATAAGATTTTTTAAAGTGGGGGCATTCAGTAGTTTGTACTTAATTCAAGGTTGGTAAAGGCTAGACTTATGTCATAATCTACCAATGATGACAGTAACCTCATTCAAACTCTGGCATTAGAAATAGTAAGTGATGAAGAATTACCATTTGAGTAAATAAATGGTGCCAGATTTAGTATTCACTATATTTAAGTCAGTGTTGTCCTTTTAGAAATCTTACCTATAACACAGGTGAGGGAAACTACTTGTAGAAAATAGGGATGTCATGAAAAATAAAATGGATTTGTGGGTTCTATTTTTGACATCTTGGGATACATTCTTACATATAAATGTAGGGAAAAACAGCAGTGGTGTGTGTGTGTGTGTGTGTGTTTAATGGCCATTTGTACGCATGTTTCCATTGCTCTCCATTTAGAAATCTCACCACAGAGAAATTGAGCCAAAGGAGCTTATAGTTACCAGGTCATCTCCATCTTCCTTGAAGCCACAGTAAGCGCTGATGGTAGGAAGGACAACTTTTGTACCTTCTACTTCTTCCAGAATCTTTTGGTCTTTGAATATGTTCTAGATCAGCTCCATTAGGAAAAATGGAATGAAGATCACCTTCTTTCTTGACTCCGTTCCCTAACACCCTTTCCCTCAACTCCCCCCAAAGAGCTGTATTGTTTCTTTGTCCAATTCTCACCTGAATCACGGTGTGTTTGCGGCAACCTGTCTTCTGGTAGCCAGCTTGAGGTTGTGATAGACCTTTCTTGGCAATAACTCCACTTGCTTTGAGCAGCCATGAATCAAGAGTCGTTCTGTTTGAAGGATCAGCTGCATTTTTTTTCCCAAGTACCGCAAGGATTTTGGTTCCTTGGCACATGGCTTCCATGTCAAGATGTGCTTCTCTCTAAGGTGAGTTCATCACATTTGTTCCCTTCCGCACTGACTCCACAAACATCAGAAATTGAACCATTGATGTACAGAACTTTTCCATTATTGAACTTCATGCAGGAAGTAATTCATAAAGAAACACAGCTGTTGTCTTCTTTCCACATGAAACTTACCGTTCACATCTTCAGTGCATCTTTTAACTTCCTAAAAAGGTCATAGGAAAAAGAGATCCTCACAATGTTCAGTGGAATTCACAACATTTTTTTTTCTTTTGGTTCTGTGACAGATATTTGTGTTTTGTTTCTAAATTCCATTCAAATTCTGGTAATGATTTTGTTGTTTGAATTTGTAAATTTCTCTGTGTTGTATTAAGACATTAATCTTTTGTTTGTTTTGTTTTGTTTTTACTTTAGGAGACACTTAACACATCTGCTAGTTCAAGAAACTTAAAATCTCTTGATACTGAAAACAGTGAAACTGAGTTAGAAAGAATTTTACGGCGCAGAAAGGTGACAACAGAACCAGATAGCAGTAGTAAGCTGGTTTGAGTTCTTCACAGTCCTACTCTTCAATTTCTGTAGTATCTGTCTTGAAATTTGTTCTTTACATACAAAGTAATCTCTTCCTAATTACTGAATGAATTTTCTAATGTGAGTGAGAAGTATTAGATGGACATGTGAGGAAGTTAAGGTATGGAGAAGTAACTCATTTCCCTCTCTGCCTCAGCACAATGGGGCTATTGGATTAGAAAGTCTCCAGACTCCATGCTAGCTCTAACATTCTGTGATTAATATCACTACTAGTAATGACTCACATTTAGATGGTGCTTTACATATATTATCATATTTAGTTTCAAAATAACCTTGACCTAGTGAGGTCAAGAAGAACAGAAATTCAGGGGAGTAATGTTCTTTACCCAGTGTCATGTGACTAGTAAGAGAAAAACAGGATTCATATGAACCCAGGACATTTGATTCCAAACATTTTGCACTACATCAGGGTGATTCAACAAACCAAGATATAGAACTACTTTGCATTTCTATCTACTTAGCTTATTGAAAAATTATATAACTACTTTACATAAATTAAAGTTTTATAAATCAGGTCATATTTTAAAAGTATCAGGCCAATTTGCTGCTTAGAATTACAGAGTGCTTTTGAACAAGTCACTTTAATCTCTCTAAGCCTCAGTTTCCTCATCTGTAAAAATGAGGATATTAGAATAGATGTTTGCTAAGGTCTCTTCCAACTTGAAAATTCTATTATTCTGTAGAATGAAAAAAAGAAACCTCAGTTCTTAAGACGTTGAAGCAGCCTTTAAGATTTTTTTGTTGTTGCTATACAAGAAATTAACCATCACCTAGTGCACATTCTCTGAATTTCTTTTAATTGTTCAGTGAATCATAGTTGCTCTAGGATGAGGGTTGAAATCATCAGGGCATTTAAATAACCAAGAAAGCAAAAATTAAAGTAACCAGAATGTGTTGAGAATTTGAGCTTTTATCTAATCCAAAATTATTTTAGTTATAATTCTAGAATGTTAGAGGTAGAAGGGACCTCTGTGGCCATATGGTCTAACCACTACCTTAAACCTGAATCCCCTCTATCGCATGTGTAGCAGAGGGCAGCTTCCATTTGAACATAATGGTTTGATCAAACAGATGGTTCATTCTAAGCAATTAGAATTGCAATATAATTCTCTCTTTAAAAAAAAACTAATTTTTTTTTCCTTTAAGGGTGGGTATATAACTGTATATCTTTTATTTTGGCATAAAAGTTATAGTAATAAAATTCTAAAAGAATAAGCAGTTAGCCAATGCTATGTGCTAAGCACTGAACCAAGTGTTGGGGATATAGGTAGAAACAATGAAACAAGAGCTGCATTCCCAGGAGCTGACATTCTAATGGGGAAGATAGCATGAACATACATAAATATCTATAGTACATATATAAATATATAAAGTAAATAAATACAATGCAGAGTACTTAAATGCAACATTTTGGGAAAGAGGACACTTAGAAATTGGAGTGATCAGGAAAGGCTTCCTGTGAGAGAGAGTGCTTCAGCTGGATCGTGAAAGAGGAGAGGGCTTCCATGAGACACGGGTAAGGAGGGACTACGTTCCAGGTGTGACAGAGGGCCAATACAAAGGTGGTCATGCGCCATAAGAATCATAGAGAAGGCCAGTTTGTCTGGATTGTACAGAGAAGGGGGGCAAGTCATGTCTGTTGAGATTAGAAAAATAGGTTGAGACCTGGTTATCTAGGACTTCAGAAGCATAATAGTCACATGGTCAGGTCACTGGAGAGGAGGGCTCAAGTGCGAGAGAGTTTTGAAGGTGGAAGTGACAAGCTTGGTAACTGACTGGATGTGTGGGGTGAGGGAGTGAGGAGTCTAGCATAACGCTGAGGTTACGGTTAGGATGGCGGTGTCTTGGACAGAAATCAGGATGTTTGGAAGGGAGGAGAGTTTAAGAGGAACATAATAAGTTCAGTTTGGGACATGCTGAGTTTGAGTTCCCTCTGGGATTTCCAGTTTGAAATATCCAATAGGCTGAAGCTTAGGGGAGAGGCTCGAGCTGAATATAGAGATCTCTAATTTATCTGCCTTAGAGATGATGGTTCATGAGGTTTCCAAAAGACAGAGTGTAGGGGGAGTTCCTAGGAGAGAACCTTGGGAAACACCCACTTTAGGAGGAGTGAGATAACTCACTAAGTGTTTATGAAGTGCCTACGATGTGCAAAGTGCTATGTTAATCGCTAGGAATACAAAGAAAAGCAAAATACAGTCCCTAATTTCAAGGGGCTCACAGGGGGAGACAGCGTACTAACAACTCTGTGTCACCAGAGCTATGCAGGATAAATTGGGGAGAATGAATAAAGAGAGGGTATTTATACTAAAGAGGATCTGGAAGAGTTTCCCGCAGAAGACTGGATTTTAGCTGTGAGTTAAAGGAATCAGGAGGAAGAGATGAGAAGGGAAAGTATTCTAGATATGGGGGACAGCCAGTGAAAATGCCTGGAATCTGGAGGTGGAGTTTCTTGTGCAACTAACAGCAAATAGACTAGTGTCACTGGCTCACGGAATGGGTAGAGGGAAGTAAGGTGTAAGAAAACTGGAGAAAGATAGGAGGGGGACAGGTTGTGAAGGACTTTGAAAAAATCCCCCAGAGGATTTTCTATTTTATCCTGGGTTTATTGAATAGGGAGTGATGTGAGCAGATCTGCTTTTTAGGAAGATTATTTTTGACAGCTGAATGGAGGATGGACCACAGTGAAATGGATGATAAGGAAGAAATAAAAAGGAGACTGAGGAGTAGTCTGACAGATAGGAGGAGAACCAGGGGAGAACAGTGGCAAAAAACAAAACAATAAAACCAGATGAGTTACCAGGAAGAGAGGGTGATCAGAGAAGGAAAGAAACCTATTTCTCTCATGATAGAAACCCATTGGGTTTCTTTACCAGTTTTACTGCTGCTATTGATTTCCCTAAAAGAAACTAAATTAATGAAGTTTAAACTTAGGGAAACATTTAATATATTTTGATGTTTGATCAGTCATTGAAAGAGTACCATGCATTTGGGGGTTGAAAAGTGCATCTGTGTCTCTTCTGCTGCTAATGTAGAAGTTTATTGAGTTCCCTATCTCTACCCTTTTACTTTTGAGATTTTCATCTTGGATTTTGCCTCACTTACTGTTATACTTTCCATGTCAGTTTTATTTCCATTGACTCTTATTCCCTCCAACCCACTATACTAACTAAATACCCCCTTGTACTTTTGAATTCCAAAATCTTCCAATTACCCCCTTCCTAGGAGTGCCTTTGAAACCTGAATGAAGTACAACTAGGTTCCTATTTCTGAGTGTGACTATCACCCATGTAAGCTGTAAGCAAGATTGTTAACTTTTAGCTGGTTTCCTTGCCTTCTACGCCTTCCCTGTCATTATTTAGGCAAGGTGATTGATAACCCTCTATTTAAAAACAATCAAAGGAGCATCAGAAAGACAAACATTGCATTTAAAATGCTCTTCAGAAAGTTGCTTTTTCAGTGGAAATTAAAAGTTTTCCAATATGCTAATGGGGAGATGTAAATGCAGAGCAAAGAATAAGAAACTGCACAGTACAGTGGCTTTAATACCAGATTCGGCATCAAAAGATCTTGGTCCATATTCCAGCACTGTTACTTATTACCTGTGTAACCTTGGACAAGTGAGTTGCCCTCTCTGGATTCCTGTTTTCTCGTCTGTTATATGAGGAGATTAGAATGGGTCATGTCTCAGGTCCCTGTCAGCTCTGTGTCCTGTGAAACCTACCTTCGATTGTGTAGAAGATGTCAGGAGCAAATTTACAGACATGGTGAGAATTTGAAGAAAAAGGACTCTTTGAACTCCCTCTCTCCTCTAGAAGCAGTTGGAGGAACTTATTGAGATTATGTCCTGACAGGTGTGTTTATCTCTAGTGAGAAGGAAGTGGATATCCCTATGTACAGTGTGTTATTCTGCACACAAAAGCTTGTGAAAAAGGTAAAGATGTATTCAAATGTAAGGTGACAGGCAGAAAACAGGAGAATTATAATAAGAATTATAATAAGAAATACACAGTTAGGGCAGCTGGGAACAAGGTTGAGGCTAGTAGGACCCAAATCCTAAGTTGCAGCTGGTCTCCTCCAGTAGCCTGTTAAAGTGTATTTTCCTTTAAAACACTTCATATGGCTCTAATTGTCATTCCCACATTTTACCTAGTAATTTGGTCTACAAAATTGGTCTTTCAGAGAGCACCAAGTGCCTCTCAAAAAACATTGGGAAGCTTATACAGGATGAAGAAAAGTCCAACTTAACCATTATGGTTTTTTTAATTTCTTTTTAGATGTAGGAAAAGCAAGGGCTCGCCTACTCCCCCTCCTCCTTAATAAGGCTTCAGTTATGGAATGAGCCGCTGGAACTAGTGTATTCAGAAATGAGGAAAGAGAAATGCAGATCAGATGGCTTAGGGGAGTCAACTCCTAGCTAGATTCACTCTTTTATTGACCTTAATACCATCTCTTTATTTTCATGCCCACAACCTGTAGGTCAAAGGGAAATCAGGATATTTAATTACCTCACCTAATTCACTCCTACCCTCTTTTTAAAATAAACAAGAAAAAGTCCATACTTCCTACATAAATAAGTGCTTGTCCATATTCTTGTGACATGGATCTGGCCCATCCAGGGATTTTATAGGTTTTCAGGGGCAAAAACAAAGGCTAAAATAAGCTATATAGTGTCCTTTAACATAAGGCTCTAGAAATGCTCCACGTTGATGCTTAATAAATAATAATAATGTATGCAGCAATAATTATAACTAAATTATGACTAAACAGTAAACTAAACCCTATTCTGTAGTTTTTTAATACCTTGTTAGAGATCGAAAAAGTCTAGACCTCTTTATCCCTTAATTTCTTCACCCACTGTCTCCATGTTAAGAGGAAACAAATCCACTTACTTCTCATTCACATTGAAAATGGAAATGTTTTATAAAAGCTATTTTATATTAGGGAAGTCTTATAAGCCTTTTGAAAGAACCTTTTGAAGTCTTTTCCCTTTTCCATTAAAAATGAGGAGCTGTGTTATGTGAAGAATTAACTTTTTGAAGGATAAAGGGTTGCTTCAAGGAGGGCTGTTAGTAAATCAAAGCTTCATGAGAACAGAGTTTTTATCATTCCAGGGCAGCCATAGACTCTGTTCAGGGAAATGCCCAGGTGATCTTCTAAAGGACAATATGGAAATCCTGGAGTTGGTCCCTCAGCACTAATTTAAAAGCAGCAGAACCGTAGAAGTAGAGCAGATTTCCAATAGGAATGTTTTTCAGAATGTCCTTGAGATTTCAGCTGTTGTATACAACAGCAAACTTAGTTTGACCAGCCCTAGGCATTTTATTTTTCAATACCCTATGCACTAGCGTAACCCACAATTGTTAAACTGTAGGTATGTGTTTGGTTTTAAGGTCCAACGGGGATATTAGCCACTTCAGAGTCCAAATCCATGCCAGTGTTGGGTTCTGTATCCAGTGTAACAAAAACTGCATTGAACAAGAAAACTCTGGAGGCAGAATTCAACAGCCCGGCCCCCAAACCACCTGAGCCAGGTGGAGGGCCTCATAGACTGGAAGGAAGCGCAAGTTCCAAGGTTACATTTCAGTAAGTAATGATGCTCTTTCTTCTGTAGTATGTAGCAGAATTTGTGATTACTCTTTTATTACTCTTGTTTGTGTTTTTTTTTCTTTCTGGAAAATACTCTAGATAGTCAATACGTCCTTGAAATATTATAGTGGCTTCTCTTAGCATCTCCTCTTTCTTCATTTGAAGAGTCATGTTCCTATGATAGACAATAATTGTTCTGTTGAGTCCCTTCAAGGAATGATGTCATTTAGGGCTGATGGAAAGTATATCTTCTAAGTGAATTCCTTTCCCTAAATTGAATAGTAGCCAGTTCCTTCTGCATAAAAGTTTGACCTTAAAAATCCTAGGTGAAGAACCAACCTAGCTTATCTTAAATTATATATCCCATCTTAGGGGATTTAATCATTTTTTCAAGATTTCCATATTTAATTCATCTGTCTTAAGTTCGTGCCTGACCAATTCAAGAAGACATTAGATAGATGTCCAAGGGATCTTTTTATTAATGCCTATTTTCACATCCTCAGTTTTCAACCCATGGAGAAGATTTACCAGCAGAGAACACTGAGCTATCCCAAGAGAGAAAATAGGTTAGGTAAAGAGATGTGGTTCAACAGACCTGGATCTTCAAAGTGCCACTGTCAGCATCAGGGAGTTAATCCTGCTACAGAAGTCTATGTTTCCAGCAGATCCGGTAGAGGATCATTTTGTTTTCTAACAATGCCAGCCTCTTTTCGAAATTAGTCTACAGTTTTGCTTCAGTTCTCTTGCCAGGATGTCATCTGGCTTGTCACTTAAAGAAAAGGAAGTAGGTGAGACAAATCAGATCAGCAGAATATTGTAATCATGGTTAATTAAACCTCTGATTTCCTGTTCCACCAGGAGAGAAAGGACCCTCTTTTTTGTAGCTTGTGCTGTCTTACTTAGTTCAAAGGGTGAATCCTGGACAAATGAACTGGAAATTCAATTTGGATCTATTTTTGCCAAGTGGTATTTTTTCCCCACTGCTACATTCTCTTATTGGTATTGTTAACCTTTCTCTACCTCCCTGTCTCCTCCTCCCCCTACTCTTTTTCAGAATGAAAGACCTTTGCTGACTTACGGGTTTTAGTTAATTTTATTGTTTCCAAAAGCACAATTTTTTTCCCTCCAGGAATGTTTCCCATCCTTTTAACTGGAATCATTTAGACAGAAAGATGATCCATACTCACTCTTCATCTTTGTGTTTAAATTTGTTTAACATCTAATTTGGCATCAACAATCTGGCTGCATTGGAACCGACATCCAGATGTAAAAGCCCACTGGGTTGAGACAAGTTAGTTTCTGAAAAATGCTTCAGTGTGTGTGTATAGATTTTTTTTTCATTCTACCATATTACACAGATAATCTTAATCAGAAAATACTGCAACTCCTTCCACCTTTTGTCTGCCTTTTATTCAACAAAAGTAAGTGGAAATTACATTTCCAAGAAAGGAAATGAAATAATTGCAGGCCCGCGGTCTGCAGAATGTGTGGTGAATTGACAGTGAAAAGGATCCGTGTGTTGACAGAAACAGTTGTTAGGTGCTTTAAAGGCATATGTGAAGCTCAATTTATTTCTCATCTTGCCTGTTCAATGACTGCCTAAGAGACACATTTCAATTTAATTTACCTACTTAAAGCACTAATACAAACACTGTGTATTGCTGTGTTAACTTTTCAACTTTGTAACCTAATGCTTGATTATTTAGTTCTTGACATTCTTTAGCTGAAATGACTAAATGGCCCGTATTTTTCATATTGACAGTCAATTAATGAGTAACAACACCTCCTTGAAAAACCCGTTTCTTAAGTACAATTATGCTACTTAAACAAGTCTGGGGATTTTTTTTTTTAACATGGTAATTATTCACTTCCCAAACAGGCAGAGTTCATCCATTTGTGCTCAGTCTGGTCTCTTAGCAGCTAAATGAAGTTTAATCGAACAATGATATATAAGACTGAAGAGTGAAGCTACCCAGTGTTTATTTAATAGTAGTACTTCATGAATTCTGGTTTAGCCACTAGATACTCTTTTAAGTTATATTCCTGGAGGGTCTTGTTCTTGAATTAGAATCCGAGGAGGACCAAACTGAGTTTGTTTCTGTGTGACCTTGAAGAAGTCACAGGCTCTGCAATACTAATTGTCTTCTTCTGTAAAAGGATAGCTTGGACTAAACCATCTCTGAATTCCATTACAACTCTTAAATGTCTCCATTTATGTTCTTTACTCCAAGTTAAGATGTTTCTATGGCATTACAGCATAAAACTTAATTGACAGAGTACTTGAGGTCATGTATCTACACTTGCAAACGGAAATTATTGAAATTTACTTACAATGTCTACAGACCACCACTTCATTTTGAATGTTGGCAGTGGCGATTCTGGACAGTATGGAGAACCCCATAGTTGTGTTGGTGGGAGAGTCAGCATGGTAAGAGCCTTTGGAGTCAGCCATACTTCAGGAGCTCTATACCTCCCTGAGCCTCAGTTTCCCCAACTGTAAAATGGGCATAATAATAGCTGTACTATGAAAAAAGGGCACTTGGGAAACATTTTTAAGAACAGTTGTAAGTCATTGTTATTTGCCATGTGTTATCATCGGCCTTTGTTAATAGGTATCCAGGGTAAAATGTAGACTGTTTCTTATGTGTGTGTTCACCCTTCATTGCCGAAGAAGACCATGCCATCAGAGAAGTAATGACATGACTTGCACTTGACTTTGTTTTGAGTGAGGGAGGGCTGTGCAGGTCACCAGCCTCACTTCTCCTCCAGAGTCATCTGAATCCAGTGACCAGATATTCATCAGGATGACTGGAGGTGACCCAGGATGAGGCAGTTGGGGTTAAGTGACTTGCCCAAGGTCACACAGCTGTGAGTATCAAGTGTCTGAGATGAGAGCTCTTAACCTCTGCTGGCTTCAGTTTCCCCCAGACTATAAAATGGGGATGATAATATCACCTCCACCTAGAGTTGTTGTGTAGATCAAATAAGAGTATCTGTAAGTGTTTAACATCATGCTTTTATTGTTATCCTCATCATTCTCATCATTGTTATTAACATGTTTCTGGAATTTATGATGGGGAAACCTTTTTTAAAGTTGAAAAAAACTTCAAGAGAGCTGTGAACATCCTGATTGACAAGTTCCCACTAAGTGGGCAGGGTGCAGCCTAGCCATGACTACTTTTTCTGTGTGTGTCTTATCCAAGTCCTCCCAGGAGGTCATTACGCAGGAGCAGTCACTGTGTCTCTGTAGACATTATTGCGCTAATTTTAGTTCCCTCTTCCTTACTAGAAATACAAAAATTCTCAGGGGCAGCTAGGTGGTGCAGTGGATAGAGCACCAGTGTAGGAGTCAGGAGGGACCTGAGTTCATATCTCACCTCAGACACTTGATACTCACTGTTTCTTATAATTATTGAGACATTAGCCCCTTGATTAAATGAACCCTCCAATATGAATTTGTTGGATTCCCCTTCCCTGCATGCTACTTTGCTGGAAGGAGACAAAAGTGCATTAACAAAAACAAGAAGCTTATTTTGAGGAATTATTGATGAAGACTTGCTGGTGATGCCCTTGGTACAGTTTCATCTGAATCCCAAAAAGTCCTTTTGCAGAACTTACGACAGTAGGATCAAGATTTCCTGCCCCCATCTATGACTCTATGACAAAGAGTTAGCTTTCCTTTTCACAGGGCTGTCAGTCAGTAGTAACATTATAGGAAAGATAAAACACCCAGTTTTGCAGAGCTGAATAAATCCAGCATTGAGCTGCTTATCTATTAAGAGTTCACATCCCTCAGACACACACTAGCTGTGTGACCCATAGCAAGTCCCTTAACCTCTCTTAGCTTCAGTTTCCTTGTCCGTAAAATGGGGATAACATAGTACCTATACCTCTGGGGTGGTTATAAGAATCAAATGACATAATATTTGTAAAGTACTTGGCAGATCTAAAAGCACCATATAAATGTGAGCTGGTATGATTTACTATCATTATTATTGTTGATACTAAAGTTGTAGAATCAGCCTAGTATAGTGGAGAGGCCATTAGACTTGGAAATCTGCAGACCTGGGTTCAGACTGGAGAGAGCTCTAGTGCATTGTTTTAAAAGTGGCATTTGATCCTAATATGAGTAGTCTCCTTATGCCTTACACTGGCATAAGAATGTACAGAGACAATTTGGGTCTCCCTAGACAGATAGTTAACATTTCTTGAAATTGGCCTTCTACTCATCATTTGTGATTACCTAGAAGCTCTTTGTTTCTGCTGATACTATAAAGATCAAGCCCCCGTTTAAATCATTACAAGTTTGAAATTAGGGAGTTTGTACTCACAAAGCCAAAGAGAAAAAACTTGTTGGTTTTAATTATCCACCACTGTGGGCTGTCTATGCTTCCTGTTCCTTTTATTACAGATAATTGAGAGCTAACCCTGTGTTCCTTGAGGGGACTATTTCAATTTTTTACCTTTTGACTGTTTTGAATATTGTTTTAATTGTTTAGTGTTTACATGGTTTTCTGAAAGGCACTGTGGCATAGTGGATAAAAAAATTTTCATTTATTTATGTAAAGACAAAGATCAATTTTCATTTGCTTGTTTTGGTTGTGAAGACATTATGAGTTTCCGGAGGCTATTCCATGGAAGGTAGCCCAGCTTTCCCATTATGCTGCATAATGGCCAGTATGATCCCAGGGGTGACTTCAGGACATCTCAACCTTGTGGGGCAGCACTATTTTCCTTCCTTCTTTCCTTCCCTCCTTCCTTCCTTCCTTCCTTCCTCCTTCCCTCCTTCCTTCCTTCTTTTCTCCCTCCCTCCTTCCTTCCTTCCCTCCTTCCTTCCTTCCCTCCTTCCTTCCTTTCTCCCTTCCTTTCTCCCTCCCTCCTTCCTTCCTTCCTTCCTTCCCTCCTTCCTTCCTTCCCTCCTTCCTTCCTTCCTTCCTTCTTTCCTTCCTTCCTTCCTTCCTTCCTTCCTTCCTTCCTTCCTTCCTTCCTTCCTTCCTTCCTTCCTTCCTTCCTCCTTCCCTCCTTCCTTCCTTCCTTCCTATTCATCTGGTCCAAAAGTAAGTGTAGTATTCCACATTATAGGATCCTAACTTGGCAAAAAAAAAAAAAAAAAAAGGAAATACATTCTCCTTGCTCTTACAAGGTCTGAAATAAGTCATTGGAAGAATACTGTTTATGCCTGTTGGATACCCTCTCCTGGGAAAGGCATTCCTTAGTGGTGGACACTTCTAGCCTAATCCTTTACTGGGGTCTCATCGAGGATTTCACCAGAGGTTTCTGGAGAGTAAGTGTCTGAGACAGGGATTCCAAGGGATCCTGATTTCCCCAGGCACTTTCAGAGACAAAACCTTGGAGTCAGGAAGGCTGATGCATAATGGTTATATAGCTACAGGCAAGTCTCCATGCTTGCCATGTCACCCCTCCCCTATTCTTAAAGACTGAAAATTGCAGGTTAGGTGCAGGTATACATTAGTAGAGGGAAAGTCCTTCACCAGGAGTTATTCCATTGACATCGTAGGTTCAAATGAAATGAACTGAATGAACAAATAAATAAAAATGACAACCTATCTCTAGTAACAACCAGAACCTGATTTTTTGGTCAGCATTAGACAATAGAAAGCTATAATCTTTCAAAGTTCATAAATCTTACAGTCATGTAGGTGACGAATGGGAAACTGTTTACCTTTTCTGTAAGTAGTACCCTTTAGACATGGTCAAGTCAGTTTACTGAAGTGGAACATCAGTATTTACTCTTCCTATTAATCTGTTTCAGGAAGATTAACATCACATAAAACTTAGTGAGACATTGGTTTGTTTTTGTTTCCTTCATCATTATTTGGGAAATGCAGTTAGGAAGTTTACCTGTATTCTGACTGATTGTCAGAGAATAACAGTATCCCTATATGGTGGAAGGAACACTGGGTTCAAGTCCCTGCACTACCACAAACTGGCTGTGTGACTTTAGGCAAGTAGTTTAGCCTCAATTTCCTAATCTGTAAAATGGAGAGAATGCTTATAGTGGATACCTTATACATTGTTATGAAGGCTATGTGAGAAAATATTTTAAAAGTTTTTTGTAATAAAGGACTTTATGACTGTAAGTTGCTGCCCAGTTCAATTCTTGTCTACCAGAATCAGCGAGGATGTAGAATGTTTCTATGAACTGAGGTGAAAGCTACAAATACTAGGGAACTTTTCTAGGTCATCCTCAGACCCATAGGTCTCCAGGCTTAACCTTTTCCAATTGATGCAGATCTCTTTTAATTAGTCAGAAAAGCAGTTACCCAGTTTTTGTGTCTTGGGGTAGGGGGAGAGGAAGGAATTTGATAGGGTGACATCCTCTCTGAGAGGGATAAAAAAATCCAATGTTATGACTACAGGACTTTGATTTTCATTTTTAAAAATTAATACAGAGTGTAACCATTTTTATTTCAAGTTGTATTTAAGATGGATAGTATCTCTGTAGATATTTGACTTTACATCTTCTATATTCTATATATTTTTCTGAGGTCATCTCATTTGGACCACTATTCAAAGACCAAAGAATGTAAATAAAAAAAAACAATTTAGGATATGTTGGCAAATAAAGCTTTTCTATTAACCAAAAACCAAATTCAATTGACCTTCATATTTGTAACAAAAAGGATGATTAACTTATTTGACCTTTAACCTTTTTCAAAATTTATTAATTCCCTTGGGATATTAATTTAGAAAAATGTTGTTGAAAATGACCAAGTCATTGGCTTGCAATGCCAAACCTGATTAAAGCCACCAAATAGAAATTGAGGGTCTGAGCTCTGTTTTAGGGAAACTTGGTATATAATTATTTCCCTAAATGCTTATCTCAGCTGGAATTTAATTTGGATGGACACGCAACTATTCCTTAGGAAGGCTCTAGGTAATGTTTTGTTCAGCAGGAAATCCAAGAGGTCCTCCTGGCCCCTACGGTGCACACTTACATTTAAAAAAAAAAAGGTGTGTTTTCACACTGCTGCTCCCACCGTGAGTGAGACTAAGGCCTGGTCTTCCTCCTCTTTCTTTTTGTGTGTGTGTTCACCTTCTCAGCACTTAGTAAACATTGGCTTCTGGGTAGTGGACTTACTTGGTTAGCAGAATGAGCTGCAGAGAAGGTGCAGCCTAATCTGATGATCTGCTACAATTAAAGGATTTGCTCTCCTCTCTGCTGTAATCTTAGTACCACTGAATTGTCTACTCACTCTGCAGGAAACAGCTCTGCCTCAGCAAGATGCAACTACAAAGGTTTTCCATGTGCAGCTTGTACATGGGCAATTAAGCTTTAACAAAAAAATTAGGAGAACAACTGGATGTCCTGGAAGTTGAGATTCTCTTTCCTCCCCTACCCTCCAGTTCCATGACTCCTCACCTCCCCCTTTCCACCCTAGCCCGCCAACCACACGCACACACACTCACACTCTCACACTCTCTCTCTCTCTCTCTCTCTGTCTCTCTCTCTCTCTCTCTCTCTCTCTCTCTCTCTCTCTCTCTCTCTCTCTCTCTCTCTCCTCTCCCTCTCTCACACACACACACACACACTCTCTCTCTCTCTCTCTGTCTGTCTCTCTCACATACACACACACACACTCTCTCTCTCTTACATGCACACACACACACTCTCTCTTTTTCTCTCTCTCTCTCACACACACACACACACTTTTTCTGCCTATTTGTTTGTTAAGGAACTTCTCATGTACTCCAAGAAAGATTGTTTAATAACTAGTTGTACAGAGGTTCTGAGTTACAACTTAGCAGCACCTTCCCACCAGTCATCAAAGACATACTACATTCAGTGTAAAACTGGCAGTTAAATGCTCTTTGGTTATTCCAAAAATGTAAATATCTCAGTGAATTAATTTTGTTCTGTACAACATTCACCTCTTATTGAAAGCACTAGTAATTGCCAGAGACTTAGCACAGAATATCTTACTTGTTTCTACATAGAGAATTAAACATAAAGATAAATGCTAAGGAAGGTATTTGCCTTTACTGTGGTATTTTTTTTTTGTTGCCTTTCATCAGTCTCTGCAAGGTCTTGTGTGCTTCTAGATACATTTAGCATAGAGGAAACAGAATGTAATGTCTTAAAATAACTAGAAAGGCAAATCTAAGGTTATTGTGAGCCACAAAACAAATGCAGATCTGCTGGTAGGAGGCATGTCCGTGAGGGCAGTGAGGAATTTGTTCACTAATGAAATCACAGATCTAGTCCTAAAGAAACTGACAAATAAAGAAATCGCCAAAAAAAGAGTAGATTTTTAAATTTTTATTTATTTCTTTAGTTTGGTGATAAGGTGTAACATTTGGGCAGACTTTAAAAATGCTGATAAATTGTCATAAATTTAAAAAGTTATTATAGAATCAAATCATTTGGGGAACTTAGAGCAAAAATGAGCATTTTGAAAATGATGACCTTTCTGTGGGGGCAGAGATAGGTATGATATATAGGCTATACCACATAAGGGATGTGGGAGACTTTGTTTCTTTAAAGTCTCTGTTTTTAAGCAATGCTTCGATGAGCAAACTTTTGATGTGAGTGACCCTAAACTGCAGTAGTGTTGTAAGGGTACAAGGATTAAATCTACTTGTCTCATATTTCCAGCTTTTGGTGGGTTAGGATGCAATGTCAGACACATGTTCTTCTTTGTTGCATTTTATGTGGCTATCACAAACAAGTAGAAATCAAGTTCATACAAATTTCAGCATCTATGGCACACTAAAAGCCAGCCTAGTCTGGCAAACATTGATTAAGCACCCACTGTTTGCAGTAGAGATACAAAGCTAAAATGAAATCAATAAGAGTTAATTAGCAGCACTAACTTTATTAGAGAGTATGGTTAATCATGCTCAGCTGTATTTTAAGAGTTCCAAGTTTTTATGTTCAGCTGAATTGTGACACCATCTGAAGAGTGTTTCTTATTTTAAGAGGGAAGAAATTGGCAGTAGGCATTATTAGCTGGGTCATTGTCTTTTATAAAACTTGTGCATTTTAAAAAGATTTTGAAGTCACAAAGTATATCAACACATTTATTTGCTTAAGAAAGATAGTTGTAGCATCCTTGTTATGTTTTAGGCTCACTTGTGTTATAAAAAGGAGCTGTCCTAAGACTGATCTCCAAGACAAACACAAATGAAACTTATGTGGTTTATAGAATAAAATGTTGACTTTTTGTGGCCACTGTTCTATTTATCGGCTGAGCTGCTTTGTCAGATTTAACAACATAGCTGGAATTTACCCTCTCTACCAGAAGACAAAAAGAGGTCCAAAATGCAGAATTAAACTTTACTTTTCAACAAGAAGGGGTTTTAGAAAAATCACGGAAACAGACTCAGCTTTTGCTCATTCCTCAGGACACTTGAAAATAACAGCATGTCAGCAGAAATGCAGAAAGTTTTATCTTTTATTTAGAACTTTTTTTTGTCATATTTTAACACAGGGAGAAATTCTACGAATATATTAGAAGGCCTGAAAAGCAGGATTTCTAAAAGAGACAATACAGCCATCTCTGCCATCATAGCATTGCTGTCTAACTGCTGTAGTAACTGGGTAAAGGACCAGAGAAAAATATGTAAGAGGCCTTCTAGATTCTCAGTCTTTTTTTTTAACCTTGGGAAAGTATAAAATGGATGTCCTCTCTGGAGTTTTTCTAGTAAACTACTTTATAAAGACAGATTTAAATCTTTCAGTTTTTTGTCCATGAAGGTGGTAAATATGATTGCCATTTTACCCGTTTTTATTGTAAATGAAACAGAGTTCAAACTGTCTGGCTGTGCGTCATTTGCTGGCCCACTGCCACGCACTAATGCAGACGCCCTACTGAGAGCCCAAAGAAGAACTATACTTTGATTCACCAGATTGTGTTAAATAGTCCAGCTGTTGAGATTTGAAAGATAGTTCCCTTCGAAGTGAAATAAAAATGAACTTGGCATTTATTCCAGAGACCATTTTTGTACTGTTTGGCAATCAGCTTTTCAGAGGTAGCATTTTATAAAATAACTCTCACTGCTTAAAAGTTACATTCACTATAATGTTCAAAATGCCCCACCTTGTATTATCAGTAAAATTAAGCTTGAGTGATATGTAGAATTTGCATAAAATGAGCATTTTCCCCCTTCATTTCATGAGCTTTGATTGTTTTCAATTGAGCTCAGAACTATATCTATTAGGGCTTGTTTGGGCATTAGTTAATAATGAATTGCAGCTGAAACGTTAGCTGGGATGTTGTTGAATATAATTGGAATATAGAAAGTTGATTTTGAAAGAAATTTCACCAAATACGAACAGTGATGTGCTTTTAAAAATCTAGAGTGCTGAATTTCCATCCCTTGTCAAACACTAAGAAATTCAACCAATTCCCTAAAGTTCTACTGAACCAAAATTATTTTCATTTGTTATGATTCATCCGGCAGCAGTGCCTTTGTAGCCAAGTCTTCCCTTCTGTCAGCAAGTGACACCACCTTTGAAATTCAGCATGATTTTATCTTATTGGAAAAAACTAGTCCGTATTTAATAGTTCACCAGAGATGTGCCTATGATGTTTTCCCTGGAGTGGGTTACATATTGTCAGATCATTTGGACTTGTTTTTTTAAACTACAAGAGTTTCTAAACACAGATCTCAAAGTCACTCATTAAAAGCATCTAAATTAATTGGATTTATGGAACAGCACCAAGTGGTAAAGGGTAAGGAAGAGTCTTGTCTTTAAAATCAGAGGACTTATTTATAAGCCCAGTTTCAACACTTATTAGGTGTTATCAAACAAGACCTCTAGCTAAATGTCATTTTCCTTATCTATAAAATGAGCAGGCTGGGCTAGGTAGTCTTTAAGAACCTTCCAACTCTAAACATATTATGAATCTATGGAAAGAACACTGAACTGGAGTGAAGACACCTGGGTTTCTAGGTACCAGCCCTACTGTGTGACTTTGCCCAAAGTGCTGTTCCTCAGGCTCTCTTCTGTAGAATGAAGGTGTTGATTTAGTCCGTCTCTAAAACCTCTTTCTAGCTTCTAGCTTTACTGTTGTGTTGAGGCTAATGTTTTATTTCACCGCCCATTCCTCTAATTAGGTCAGGCAGGTTTTGTAGAGTATAAGGCAATAATAGACAAGAATTTCCATTTTTTTACTCCCATCTTGTTTCCATCCTCCTTAGAGGATTAATGAAAAAAGAAAAGTGAAACCCAGGTACATACAACATGTAGCAATTACTGTGCAGCACCTGAACTTCTGCTTCTGTCATGGACAAGACAGTGAAACTTGGAGGGAAAAGTAACTGCCAACTCAGCATTTCTTTAATAGTGAAAGCATCTATTTCTGATGATCACCCTTTCCGTGGAGGAGGAGTGCAACCCCTAATAATGATATAGAAATATGGGCCATTCTAAAATTAATCAAGGCCAGACTCCAAAAGGAACTCTTGACCACCAGCTAAGCAGACTTGAAAGTGGGGGAGTTCAGTGGTGAAATCAGGGAGTTTGGAAAAGCTAAAAGAAAAGGAAAATCAAATGATGATAGCATGAAGTGATTCACCTTTAAAAGCTACAAATTGCTTCCCTACCCAGGAAAGATCTTGGAATTCAGACAGAGAAAAAATTGTCCATCAAAACTGCCTTGATACAGGGTTTCATCTTTCTATAGAGAATATGCCTTACATAGATGATGTGGTATTGTATGAGAGCCATTGGGCATGGGGATGGGGGGGAGGTCACCAAGCTGGAACCAAACTCTGGTACTGACAATATTTATGTAATTAGGAAACTGAACTCTATGATCTATAAGGTTAACTTCACCTCTAAGGATTTGGTCTTTAATTGATTGTTTTCAAAAGAATCATTACAATGATTCTTATAAATCAGTAGCTCAAGGGAACTGACCCTGTGCTAAATCACAGTAAAGAGGAAGGGTGCTAGCAAATTAGGAAAATTTGTGATTGGGCATACTGTTTACCACAAAGAGATAGAAGAATTGGATATATAGACCAAGGTGATTTCAGGAAAACTGTCAGCATGAAAAATTCCAGATGTTTTAAGCATTGCATGGCCATTCATGTTAGTGGTAGAGCTCAGAGAACACTTGGGGAAATTTTTAAGTGGTCCAAGTATCTCACTTTTAAGATGTGTTTGGAAGTTAGGACACATTCATATATGTACACATATATAGCACGGAAAAGGATGGGCTCTTCTAAGGATCTCATCTAGTAATGAGAAAAATTCTTGGCCTTCAAGCAAATGAGGCAAGTTGAATGAGCATTTTGCCTATTCCCAAGATAGTAAGATTGATCCATATGGAAAGCCTCTGTGGATCTCCCACATTAGAAGAGATTCCCAGAGTTTGAAATGGCATAAGTTCTGAAACCCTGTGGTCAGACAATTGAGTGTCACTCATTTTGACTGAAGCCCTGTTATGTGAGATGCGCCATGGCAGAGACTAAGGATAGATGGGGTAGGGAGTGCAAAAAAGATGAAACATGATTCCTGTCTTCATGGAACTTCCTCAGGACCAGGGACAGAGGAAGGAAATCATGTTAACTGATTCAGATTGGTAATTTCTTCAATATGATTGCCCCTCCACTAGCAGAGATTATGCTTCGTGCATAGCTTTGTGAGTTACGGACAAAAAACATTGTGTTATCTGATGGCCATTCTTGGTGATGACCCTTTCCAAATGACCTTAGATGACCTTAGCCAGCTTTTCCTGGGCTATCATCACACAGTCTGTTGCGATCATACTTAAAGCCTTACTGCTTGGTAAAACTTGCCAAGTATTGTACTCTGATGACTATGTTTTACAACTCAGGGTCACTCATATCACGATGAGGTATCAGAATGAAACTTTACTGAAGGGAGAGGAAGGCAAATAACTATAATGTGAAAGTAAAATAATAGTTATAAACTGTCATATTAATTAAAAGGAGGGGGTGATCCAGAAAAACTAAATGGGAAAAATGGCATAGGCTCTTAAAGAATGGGTAAAAATGTATAGGTTTTATTCATTCCTGAAGGGAATAGTGTGAGCAAAGCTACGACAGCAGGAGACAACAAGGTGTGTTTGGGGGAACACCAAATTTTCTAGTCTAATAGGGATAGTTGTGGGGAATTGTAGCATATTAAGATCAGATGATTGTGTGATACCGAGACAGAGTGACTCCATGAACATAGGAACTTAAACCTAGAGAGGTAATTATAAGGGTACAGTATGTTTATAATTCTGTGTTTACTCCCAAAATTTTCTGAGAAAAAAAATTGAATTAAAACCCAAGAGGGGAAAGAGGTTATTCCAGATTTAGAAACACATTCAAAATAGTACTGAGATTGAACATGAACCAGAATCACATAACTGAAAACCTGTAAAAGACCTTAAAAATTGTCAGTCCATCCCCCACCATCCCACATTTTAGAAATGAGAAGAGAGACTAGAGAGGCTGTAATCTTAGCTGAAGGCAGATGTGGACTAGGTAAGTCAGGAAATTTTCATTCCAGACCCCAGACTTTTTTCCTTGGCCAACAGTAATTTTTTTCAAATTGCCATCTCATTGGTAGAATATAACCATGAGTTAAAGGAAATCAAGTATTCATTAGTAACTGAAATAAGATTAAATTCCACCCCTAGGCTGTAGAAACCAATAGCCATGAGTCATTCTCTAATAGTTGTTAGCAATTCTGGCAAAAAGTGACAAACTGACCTGATAGATTGGGATGATTAAAAAAAAACTTCATAACAAACAGCACAATTAATTTCCTGATGAAGGAAAACAATCTCTTTAAAAAAACAATAACAAAAAAAACAGCAAGGTTTCCAGCGCTCCTCATGACAGAAATTCTATGTGACCAGTCCTCCAAAGTTTCCCTTTCGAGCCCTAAGAGCTTAAGATTTCACCTATTAATAGAGACCACCTGGAAAGGTATTTCTGGTAAAGGAGGTAAAGAAAATAAAGATGCCCACAAACAAAAGGACTGCCATTTTCTGCATTCTGGCCATAAGTGGGATGTAAAATATTAAGTCAGTTTTTGGTATGCGACTTCCCTGGCAACTGTATTCATAGTAATTAGGCTGGTTTTCCATTGTCTCCTTTGGTATATACATAGCACTGAAACTTAAAGTAAACAAACAAAACAAAGAAATTGCATTGAGTGGATAGGGGAGTTTATTATCAATTTAAAGATGGGTGTGTATGAAGCTTCCTCTTTTAATGAGTTAACTTATTAATGAGGTGGTAAGTTTAGTATTTTTCTGAACTGCCAGAGAAGAGCATATATTAATCTTTGATGTCTCACAAACTTTGGGACCAAGCTCTTAGTTGCCCTCTCCTAGTTAAGCCCTTGTCCCTAACACATAGAATAGACAAGAGAACTTTCTACTGTTCAGTAATTGAGGGTACCTGCAAATTTTGTTCACACGTATGTAGTACTGCTCAGATTGGGAAATAGGGACTTGAGACAATTTCTTGGGAAATAGGGACTTAAGACATTTTCAAGAGAGGAAAGAAAAGGACAGAGGAAGCATCTGTGGCAACAACTTCAAATAGGAAGGAGACCCTTCCTAAATATACTCAGAAAACATTATTGTCTCTTTGTTTTGGAAAAGAGCCTCAGTCCCAGATTCCTGCAAGTGGTATTAGCAAAAGTTTCAATGTTTAAGATCTTGGAAGATTTCTTCTGTATATGCTTCTAACCTCCTTTTTTGGGCCTCTTTCCCTACTATACAACAGTTCTAACCAAATTCCTCTTTTTGGTAATGCCAGCAGCTGGTGCCAGGTTTACTTTCAAGATCATTGTCTTAGAGCAATCTAGCTATATTGAGGCAGGCATCTCTCTTAGCAGTGAGGAACAGAAGTGCTCAGGCAGTGTTCCTTCTGATCCTTAAACTGAGCCACAACTAGATTCTCAGCCATGACAGTATTCTCTGAGAAAACACTAGGGATCCTGGAATAGGGGATCGGGTGTTCTTTCCAGCTGTGAGGGGTTGAAACAGGAGATTCTAAGGAGCGGCCAATGAGTGAGGAAGAAAGCACAATGTATCCATTGGCTTTATACTTCCTGAGAAGAGCGTGTAATTAAGAAGGTAGGTACATTTTACTTTTTTCACAACTTTTGTAGTTACTCTTACTTGCCTCTCCTCCCTTTTGCCCTGTCACTGCCTTTCTTTGGGTTTTGTGTGTATGTGTTTTGTTTTGTTTTTTTGTTCACTGAATATCTAACCTAATAGCTCCATCCCATTGTTAAATGTTTGGCATCTCTGAATACAAATCTGTCTCTGTGCATGTTAGTGAAAATCTGAAAGTTACCTAGGTGGGGTTTTTTTTTTTTTGAGTCAAGGAATATCATATACAAATATGTTCTCTCTCTCTCTCTCTCTGCTTTTATTTTTCTGTTTTCTCTTGTTTTGTTTTTAACTCTTCCGTCCATAGACCACCCAGTAATATTGGAGGTGCAAGAAGACATATGGACAATGAAAACCAGACCGGTCCAGTTGTATTTTTAGATCCCATTTCCACAAGCAAACCCCAAACCAAAGACCAGGTAGCTGAAAATGAGTCAAGTCAACCCAAGGAAGATGAAGATGGCAACAGACAAGAATGTAAAGAAGATGGAATTGAGAAAATCAAAGAGACAGACAGTTCCAACTGCTAATTTATGAGCCAACAGGCTGCCATTTGTGGAAGTCCTTTTCAATAAGCACATAATGAAATTGGGTGTCTTGTCAAGGGCTATGAATTCTGAACTTAAAAATGTATTCACGAATTCAGATTCTATTTTAACGCCCTATTGTATGTAGTTTAGCTGTACACATTAGTAAGTTCTGTAACAACATATATTTCAAGTCAGTTTGGGTTTTGGTCTTTCTGTGCTATATAGGGATAAGACTTTTCCTAGCTGTTTTTTGTTTTTTGTCATTACCTTCCAAGGGTTAAAAAAAAATCCATTTTTAAATGATATGCTAACCACTCATCATCTCTAATGAGGAAAAAAATTATGGCACTTACTGAATAATGAGATTACCCAAATGAATTTAACTTTTGATATACCACACATTGTAAATAGTTTATATATATTATATATATATATGTATGTCCATACTGTAATTTAATCAACATTGGCATCTAGCAGTTTTTGGCAACTTTACAAAAATTCTGTTATACCTGACTGTCTTGTGATGGAGTGACTACAGCAGCAGTGAAATGATTTGCCTTTCATGCATGCAAATTCCATTCTGAGAGTTTCTGGAACAGAATTTACATCTGAGATACTGACATCTAACTGATGCTCTCTTAGTCAAAGTGGACCCCAACATAATCATGGCTAGCATATGGGAACAGAAAATTCTAGTAGTTAAACCATGCTAAGATTTCCCATGGGAAATTTTTCAGTGGGAACATACTACTGCATTTGGCGTGATTTCTGGAGTCGGTTAAAACCCAAACCTTTAAGTTCCGTACAGTGTGGACATTTTAAGCCATATACTGTGGTGATCTGTGTAGTATCATGTACTGATGTGACGAAAGTACCACATTTTATCACAGCTCTTATTTACAGTGAAACTGAGTGACAGGTACATAATTTTCCTGATTCACTGCTAGTCTACATTACATAGGGGATTTTTAAAAAGAAACTAAGTGGTAGGTATTCTCTAAAAATACAATATTTGAGGCCACAACAGTGAACAAATAGAAATGTAATCAGGGATTTTTTTTTAACTTGTGCAGCTTTTCAAACTTGATTGTTTCAAAATTGGTGTTTATTTAAAATAAGTGGTAATGTATTTGAATGCACTGTAAGATTTTTTTATGACTGATTCAGTAATGGTAATTTAACTCTTCAAGCAAACGAATGGTTTTGTTTTGTTAGCTTTGCTCAGCATGCAGCTGTCAGGTGTTCTTCACCTAAGGGCAAAAGAAAATGATAAGTACTAATTGTAGTAGTTGTGTTTTATTTTATGTTTGCACGAGTGCTAATAAGCAGGGATTGGTTGAGCTGGATAGGCAATTTCCTAAACTTGGGCAGAGTTGACTTTCTGCGATTTCTAGTAATACATTTTAAACTTAGGTATGTTTCCTTACACATAATTGAAAATGTAACACTTTACAATTGTAATTCACCCCATAATAGCACTATTATGTGATATATACATATGGAGGCTAGCAACTGTTTTAAAAAGAATCTGAATCTGTACTTCCTTAAGCTTTTTTCTGATCTGCTGTGACAAGTTATATAGCATCTCATCACAACTTATTAAAAAGTATCAACAGTTTCCCATTTTGTTATTTGCATTTTGAAAATGGAAGTGAGAAGCATTTTAGATGATAAAATTTGGTATGGTTTTAAACAATTTTAAAGATATACCCAACTAACAAGTGAGATACAGAAAGGCAGTAACATGGGAATTATATTTATTTAGATACAGTAAGCACTGTAGTGAAAAGAAGCAGACTGGTGATTTTGGTAGCCATCTCTACTTAGACTCTTGAGTATGGTTTTATCATGTTTCAGTGGGTTTGGTTATAATTCATTAATAATACTGCAAAGTAGCAGTAGGGATGTGATGCAGACTGTTTGGATTTTTTTTGTTTTTGCTTTGAGATGGCAAAGAATACAGTAACCATTTATAGCCTCAACGACACTACTGGTCTGCATGAAAATTTTGACCTGCTCTGTTTCAGAACTGAATCATAGGAAACTTTTTGGCCTCCCGCTCCTTGGGGGTCATCTGATCAATGCCAGACTTAACTCTAGTTCTCAGCTTTAATTCTGAATTGGAACTCAGAACTCTACAATTCAAACTACCAAGTAGCAGGCGGAGACTACTTACAAGTGCCCCCACATCCAGCTAGTCAATTTGTAATTTTATGACGAAAGACTTCTTACTTCCAGATATTCAACTTAGAGGAAAAAAAAACCTTAGTTCAAAGAAAACACAAAACTTTATTGTGAAACTGTTCCATATGATAATATATACTGATATGATAATATATACTGATTCAGTGACGTTTCCTAAGAAAAAAATTTTCTATATGATATTTGTAATTGTACAATATAAAAATGAAGTCATCAAAATCTAGTCATTAGGTCATTCAAAAAAATTTTTTTAGCAACTTTAGCAGTGCATTGATTTTAGAGGTTTAGTAACTAAGCAATTCAAGCTAAAAGTTTATGCCCTTTTACAAAACATTTAGCTTCCTTTCACTATCATCAGAAAAATTGTAACAGCTTCTTTTCTCGTACTTATTTCTACATTCACGTTCTTAGGAAGTTTCCTCTTTACCAAAATTTGAGACTCTGAACATGTCTTCCCTGTGTGAGCTTCTTTTGCAGCGGTCCTGAACTTCTGAATGTAGGGTATGCCCAACCTCAAGGCATGATTAGCAGCATTTCATAAAACAAATTCTGAACATTCTGAGCCATTTATGTTATACAGTGACTTATTTGCTGTTACTAGTGTTTAGGAAAGAGAAAATGGGATTTCAGAGTGAATGTTAATGTGTGTTTGGTTTGAGTTTGGGGTGTTTGTTTTTTACAACACTGACACTTTTCCAGGCTCTCTTGATGCAGTTTGGGGTCATAACATAATAAATTTAGAATAGTTTCCGTGTTCTTTTGAACCATGGTGAGGCAAGGAGCTGATGGAAGTTATTTCTTGGTGTTCTTGCTTCTAGCCTGAAGACCTATTTCCTTTCAGTAGGAAAATAAAACTTGAAAGTCCTGGCACTTTCTAATAAAAATCTTGGTTCATTATTAGAGGTTAAGCAATCCATACTGTCACATTTATAGTAATTTCAGATAACCCTATTCCATTTATAAGGTCCCTCTCACCCAAAGCGTTTTGAAATTCTTATTAGCAGGGAATTTCTGCCACCGATAGTGATACAACCTTCAAGTGGAAGTTAAGGAGCAGTTCCTTTTGTGGCTGCTCACCAAATAATTCTTTCCTCCATTATTCCCTTTTTAGGAGCAAAAGTGGGTAGGGAATTACTAAGGCAAATATGGTACTAGTCAGATTATCTAAAACCAGGGGCCTTTTAAAAATGCATCAGACACAGTATACGTTTATAACTCACTTCACAGAGCCTTGTTGAGGTTATGTTGATTTTTTTTTGAATATAGAGAATTTGAGTACTTTATACTTCACTGACAGGCATTAATATATAGTAGATAATTTTAATGTGGGCCTGAGTAAGATTATTGGGCAGCCATTAGAGAGGAAAGAGATGAGTTCAAAGTGTTTTTCCTCAAGAATATTTCTTCACTCATTTATTTTTAAAATAGGTTGGCTTAGTTTTTTTCTTTGTCTTAATTTCTAAATTGTCTATTTGATTAGTCTCTTTGTGGTTATAGGCATCAACTTAGAAAAAACCACCCAGAATCAATCATGTTTATATGCATATCTGTGAATGTCATCTAGAGACTGTCTTGGAAAGTGCCCAGTCTCTGGAGACCAGTGACTTCTTTAAATGGACCTTGTGACCAATTGGATTCATCATTTCTGGTGAATATTTTGATTCCAGTTGGTTGCTTTTTAGTCACTGGAGAGTCAGGCCTGAACTAATTATAATTAAGCTCTAAATGTAAGACTGGTCCAATAAACTACTATGTTACTATGTTATAGCTTCTTGTGTTTTGAGGTATGAGCCAATCTTAAAACACCCAATCACATTTTTCCTCCTTCCCAATGATTTTTTTTTTCTGTCTTGCGGGAAATACAGCAAGCCTGTTCTTATCCCATTGATTGTAGATGAGTATCAGCAGAGATAGTGGCAGCTACAAACTGTGACAATTGTTCCAACCTACAGAGTGCTACCAACCAATTCTACTGCACCATATTCTGAGAAAGACTGCCACTGAGTCAATTTCAAATAATAATCTTAAAAGTAATTCCTCATCTCTACTATGAGGACATTAAGTTCCTTCATCTTGGATAATCCTCAGCATGTGTGGCAAGTTTCTGGTGTCTGACAAAAATTTAAACCCAACTAACTTTTGGTTAGTCCAAGGCATTAATACACACACACACACACACACACACACACACACACACACACACACATTGCAGAATAGCAGATCACTAACCTCTTTATCACAATGCCTAAATCACATCTATACAGATGTGCATATGTAAACACTTAGAATTTTCAGGGCTTATCTTGTTGATTGGTTCATTCAACAACCACTGATTAAGTTAAATGAGCACTGTATTAGGCACTGGGGCAAATACAGAGATGACACAATCGTGGTCCATTTCCTCATGTAGCTTAAAATCAATCAGGAGCGATATGATATCCAAATGAGGAATACTACACAATACAGCATTAATGCATGATTTGAATATGCTTATCACACAAGATGGGGGGCTGGTGCTACATATAGTCATGGAAAGGAAAGGTCTCTTCTGACATTTGCTGGGGAAGGAATCAGATAAGGCTTCGTGTAATTCTATAACCCAGACACCTGCTAAGGATGCAATGAAATTGATATCTTGCTTTCATCTTTTTCAAATCATTTGCTTTCCAATCTCAATGAAATGTAAAAGCATAAATGATTTGGTTTGAATCACTCCTAGGGAACTCAAGTATTTGTTCTCAGAAAAATTCTGATTTAAAAAAAAAGTAAATTAACATACTCAGAGGTCAGTTTCATAATCTAAGGCTTTGCTTGGCAAAAGAGAAAAAAAAATGGACTGTTCAGTCTACATTATTGTATTCCCATGGCAGCAACCACTTAACAGAAAACAACTGGAATTTTTTTAATCCCATTTGGAATATGGCGGGCATGAAAAAAGTTGGTGAAGACCATTTTTGGTAGCTAAAGTATTTTACTGCATAGTGAAAATAGACAAGGGAAGTTGAGTACAAAAACATTATTTAAAAGATTTGTCATTCCTAACTAACATGAATAGTCTTAACTTGTACTGGAACACCATGCAGCTCCTCATAGAAGATCCACATTATTTTGATGCTTCAGGTTTTATGGAGAAGCAGCTCATGTCACTCTCTGTTCTCCCAGTGTTGACAGAAGACAAAGTAGCCATGAGTGATTCTGCTGCTTTTTGGCTTTCTTCATTGAAGTCAATAAATGTTTGCCCTATGGTTGGGGCTAAAAAATAAAAAAATACATGATTGATGCCTAATCCAAATGCTACGATCATTAAAAGAAGATTGTTACTTTTTAAATCTGTATGCATGTGGCACGTTAAAACATCACTTAATAGTCTTGGGACCACAATCCTGAAAGATTTCAGACACATTTAAAGCTGTGTTTTCTTCAGTCACACATTAGCTGTGCAGGGCAGTCACCCTATTCAATTTACAATACACCTTAATTCAGCAGTGTAGATTATTTACTGCACAGCAGGATATTACTTGTGGATTATTTGCCAAGCCTGAGGAGGAGACACAGCAACAGGGGAAGAAGAATCAACCATGAAGAAAAGGCAGTTTTGTAGCTGAATGCAAAATGTTGCTTACTATGAAACTAGAACTGAACATATTTGCAGACTCTTTTGATTCCCCCAAAGTGCAATTGGGATGGGGTGGGGAAGGCATTAACAAAAGTGTAAAAGATGTGTTTTTACTAGGATGTCCCACTTAGTCTGGATAGTTATCTGGATAGTTTGGGGAAGTACAAAATAATGCATAACTTGGCTTTTCCATTTCAAACATTCCATGATTCTCTGTGGGTCTATTTCCCTGTTCTTTGTTGTCAAAATCACAGGAATGCCAGCAAGGCTACTGGTCTATTTCTCCATGCCAAGGACACAGCATTGTTCCATTGTTACCAGTGAGGTCCTGTGCTGCAATTCACGTGGATGCTCTCCCCCAGTGCACTGGACCAAGAGCTTTTGAAATGGTTCAACAAGAGCACATATTTATAAAAATTGTTTTTCTTAACAAAAAACTAGAAAAATAGGCAAGTACGATTGTCCCCATTTTACAGATGGGGACACATGCAGAGAGATTAAAGGGCATACTCTGGTCACAGTGAAAGCAGTACTGGAGCTCAAAACACATAATAGATTTAGAACTGAGAGGGATCTCAGAGGCCTAGTTCAACCCCCATTTTATAGATGAGACAACCAAGGTCAGGAAAGGTTGCCTAGGCTGGCCCAAGGTCACTCAGTAGTAAGCATCAGAAGCAGCATTTGAAGCCAGGTCCTATGACTCTAAAGCCAGAACCCTTTCTACTGTACCTGCATACTGTAGAACTGCCTCTTACCTATGTGATCAAGTAAGAAATGAAAAGAGGCAAAGAATATGGAAATATTTTCAGTAAAAAATAGAAAATTGCTTCTTTAAAGAAATTATTGCTTATTATACAATCCGTCAACTATTAAATTACTGATATGTGCAGAGACAAAAAGTTTAAATAAGACAGGGTTCCTGCCCTTATGGAGTTTATAGTCTCTAGATGAGAAATAACATGCTTAAAAAAAACTATCATACATGATAAATGAATAAAGATTCAAAGAAAATGCTATGTAAGATTCTAGAAGGAAAAAATCATTACTGACTGGGTGGCTTGGGGAAGGCTTCTGGAAAGAACTAGCATTTGAATATGACTTTGTTTTTGTATGACTTTCATGTCGTGTGTTCCTCCTTCATTGCCAAAGAATACCATGCCATCAGAGAAATGATGACATGACTTGCACTTGACTTTGTTTTGAGTGAGGGAGGGCTGTGCAGGTCACCAGCCTCACTTCTCCTCCAGAGCCATCTGAATCCAGTGACCAGATCAGGATGACTGGAGATGACCCAGGGTGAGGCCATTGGGGTTAAGGTCACACAGCTAGGGAGTGTCAAGTGTCTGAGGTGAGATTTGAACTCAGGTTATCCTGACTCGTGCACTGGTGCTCTATCCACTGCACCACCTAGCTGCCTTTATATGATTTTAATGGATAGGCAGAAGAAAAGGAAATATTTTAGGCATAAGGAACAGCAAAGGCAGGAAAATTGTGTTACAGGGGAAAAAGTCCAATTGGATTGGAGTGTAGAGTAAAAGCAGAAAGAAGGTTGAGGTAGCATCTTGGCCAGACTACTTACTGGCCTGTGAGATGGAGGAGACCTGGGCTTCATAGTCATGCTTTAACCCTGTGTAATTCTGAGCAAGTTACTTTAGTTCTCTGAGATTACACATCCTTAAGGTTCAATGACTTAACTATTTCCTCAGTTTAGTGATTCCGCGTGACTAGCAATGTTTCATGGCCAAATTACTGTTAAACATGATAAATGTATTACCATACTCTCAATGGATTCCTGCTGATGTTTCTGTGTGTCTTGAAGCCTCTGAATCTCCCAACCAGTGAAAGAAAAATGTTGGTGTCTACTTTAAGGAGGCAGCATGACAAGAAAGGAACAGGGGAGACCCTACAGGAGGAGACATGAGTTCAAGTTCAGACCCTGTCAATTACTGGCTTTGTGACCTTGAGAGGAAATCACTAATTTGATGGGCCTCAGCTTTCTCACTGGTAAAATATGAATAATCATTCTTGCACTGTCTCATAAGTTGGTATGAGAATCAAATGTCATGTCGGTTTGAATATAGGCTATTCCTTGAAAATGCTATCTCTGAAAGTAAATTTATATATGTATGCATGTGTGTCTTAATATGGATGGAGGTGTGTGTATGTGTGATATATATATACCAAAGTGTATTGTATGTATACCCCAAAAATGCAAAATCTTGAGTTTTTTCCTAAGAGTAAATAAATTGGTTTCTCAATACAAAAAAAATCACTAAAGCAGTTAAAAGAGACCTTAGAAAATGAGAAAATTTAGATTGGATATATGTATGTATATTTTTTCAGGCTCAGTAGGAAGCTAGTCCTCAGATGGGTGACTTGCCTTCTCTCTCCCCAGGCTTTCTTTAACTCCCCTCCAGAAAAAATCGCTTTTCATTTTATAGATTATCTAGACTAGAAGACACTTCAGAGATTTTTTTCTATTCTCTCATTTTATATATTAGAAAACTGAAGCCACAGAGATTAGGTCACATACCCAAAGGCACATACCTAGTTACTGGCAAAGCTTCAATAAACTTTAAAACTTGGAAATCATTATAATCCTACCACTCCTGCCTCCTTCCCATGCTTACTCTTCTATTCCCAGTACAGTGAGCTCTGGAAGCCTCTATAGGTTCAGGCAAAGCAGTAGCTCCTGGGGACTACAAAGCTGTTGGGAGGAGATTTCCAGGCATCCTCTCCTAATATCAAGTCCTTCTAGAGGGGAGGGATGTGGGTAAGGAGGAAAGAGAATGGATGAGGTTTGCTAGGTTATCTCTAAGTAGGCAGAGAAGCAGCTGTTATTGAGACTGCCTAAGGACAAAGAATCTGCCTCCTTTACTTGAAAGCACGAGCAGTATGTTTGTTGGACCAGCCCATAAGATCTTAGACCAGATCACTGAACAACTTTTGATCTCAGTTTTCTCATCTGTAAAGTGAAGGGACTGACCAGCACTGTACGATAGAAAGGATGCTGAATTTAGAGTCAGAAGACCTAGTGTTGGATCCTTGCCTTTCTCCCTCAGGGAATCACCATCTCTATGGTTCAGTGTCTTCTTTACAAGACGAAGGCCAAATAACCTTGTTTTTCGTTCTGGTTCTCTCACTGTCTGAGGTTAGACAAGTCACTTTACCTGTCTTCCCCTCAGTTTCTTCAGGAGTAAGATGAAAGTGAGACTAGATAACCTCTGAGACAGAGATTCTTAACGTTTTTGTGTCTGACCCCTCTGGCACGCTGGGGAAGCCTATGGACTCTTTCTGAGAATCATGTTTTTAAATGCATAGAATAAAATACATAAAATCAGAAAGAAACCCAATGGCATTGTAATACAACTATCAACATTTTTTTAAGAATGTTCACAGACTCTGGATTAATAATAACCCCTCAACTAGATGATCTCTACCTTCTCTTCCAGTTTTAAATCTTATGATTCAAAGTGTCTTGCTGACAACGGGACCATTGTCATTACTTCTGATGCTGGAAGACTGGTGTACCTTCTTAAGCTGTGCTTGTCGTCTGAAGGAATGAAGCTCTAGGTTGCAATAAGCTTTTGATTTGGTGTGTTTCGGGGTGGGTAGGGGGAGTTGTTTGTTTGTTTGTTTACAACCCAGACTGGGGAGAGGGGAGAATGAGGCCTATAATCTGATCAATATGGTACATCAAGTCCTGTTAGTTATATAAATAAGCCAGTAGCTATTATCATCATTACATTCTGCAACACAGCTATGCAAAAATCTGGCTTCCTAAAGAAAGGTTTCATTTCAATAGAATCCTTAGCCTTTCCCAGTCAAAACACAGAAATTCAACAAATCGTTACGTTAATATAAGGAAATGAGCTTCCCCCAAGAAGCGTCGGCAGCACACCTGCCTATAACTTCTCCGTGATATGGCCAACCTTTCAGTGCCAGGGGGACTGTCACAAAAGGTAGGATTGCGGATTCCAATCAATTAATTCTGTTGAAAAGCAAGCATGGCAGCATCCGTTCAGCAAGGAGGAGCGTGAGAATTTGAAACATTCAGGTAAATAGATCATCCATTAGGACGACAATATTCATTGTGGCAAATGCCAAGCTAGTGTTTGTCAGCATCCATTTATAGTCTTCGGATTCACCGTCCCTCCTGCTGAGTGATTTCTATTCCCCCTCCTTCCATCTTTTTACACTGATTCAGTTGCCCACTGAAAACAAAGCCAGAATGAAAGCCGTACTCAGGGTTCCGCTCTGGACGAGCTCTTCCTCGATGGTAAAAAGGCGGTTGTATTTAGTCATCCTCTCACCGCGAGAAAGACCTCCCAACTTGAGAAAACGAACACCCAGTCCAACAGCCTGAGGGGAAAAGAGAGCAGGTGAATTGGACAATTTCACTCTAAGAAAGGGGAAGTCCTTTGGCGAGAGTGGTTTAATTTGGTGCCCTAATACCACAAAGGACTGCTCCCACCAGAGGAAAAGGAAACCTTCCCATCCCGGGTGGCTGTTGACATGGTAATTTTCTTTTCTACATAAGAAAAGTCACCTTGTTTACAAGTGGGCAGTCTGAGAAGAAGGGAAATAGCTGTAAATTGAATCACTGATCATTAATCACTACACTACGAACACGTTGCCATCGCTATCCACCACAAAGCCTGAGCCTATCTTGCTTACATTTTAAGGGCTAATGTAACAGATGGATATGTGAGCCATTTTCCCTGGGCCACATTTTTTCTTTTCTTAAAAGTTCAAAGATTAGCTCTTCTCAAAAGGCAGCTTTCTGGGCAGGAGAAAGCCTGTTTCATAAAAGGTGACATGGCTTTCTCCACCCAAGATTGCATTTCTCTGAAATACCGACTCATGATAAAAGGAGTGTTTGGGCAATTCTGCAATTGAACAGCTCTCAACACTTACCAAATCCGCAAGGCTATCATCAGAAGATTCTCCCTCAGTACTTCCTAAGATGGCAATGCGCTTTTGACCTATAAGCATAGAAATTGTTTATCTTCCATTGTTAACATTTTTAGATTGTACAGAAATAGTACTCTGCTGTGGATGATTATTTATTCTTCACAGATGGACAGCATTGCTACAGAGAAATAAATGCAACTATTTGAATAGCTAAGTACCTCCTCATAACAGAAACACTTATGTTATCATTACTTTCTGCTTTATCAATATGATTCCTTTCGAGTAGATAATCAATGACCAGCCTTCACAACTGCAACTGACAGCATTATGTAGGAAGAGAGTCTGTGCCTCCTTGGTGGCCTTCGCACTTCACATTCCAGAAACTGGATCCTAGGGAGCTTATCATCACTCTTAAGGTCTTGTAACAATAGATTTGCTAGAAAAGCCACTTGCTGTAATTACAATTGCAAAACTCCCTGTTCAGTCATTTCAGCTCTAAGTTAGATGGAAAGGTGTTCAGTAAGTACCTACATGACCACTTGATGAGCATGTTGGAAGAGATTTGTGCTTCCGCTAAGGGTTGGATTAAGTGACCTCCATGGGTTTTTCTACCTTTAGGATTCGATAAACAAGTATTCCATAATAATGATAGTTTTTGATGAAATAGTACTAAGTTAGTACTTAACACCTTACCACATTTTGCCACAATCTTTCCTGGTAAATTAAAAGTACTGTTAACCACAAAGTCAAGAATTGCAGGTTGTAATATTCAAAGATGATGACATTTCAAATTTAAACATCCTTTTGGCTTTGCAGAACATACCTCACAGCAACCCTATGATGTAGGTAGTGCAAGTATTATCCTCATCTTACCGTCCCTGTGGGGTTATGTGACTTGCCTGTAATGACAGTATCTGAGGTAGGATTTGAGCTCAGGCCTCTACTAGCATACGATGCAAAGAACACAGGATTTTGTGTCAGAGGACTTGAGTTCAAGACCTACCTCTTTCTCTCACTGCCTGTGTAACCTTGGGCAAATCACCTAAACTCTGTTTCCACATCTGCAGAGTGAAGGGATTGACAACATGACCTTCAGGGTCCCCACCAGCTGTCAATCTATGAACCTATGATCCTTTCCACATCTAATACTTTTTGCACTATGCCATCTCTGCATCACATCCAAAGCTTTTATGAATAATTATTTTTATATAACATGATTTTAATCAAATTATTTTTATTTATAACATGATTTTATTACTTTTATGAATAATTACTTTATATAATAATTTAAAATATAATGATATATAATAATTAACTATTACATAACAATTAATTGTATTAAGTCTGGAACTGATCTAAGGGAGCTGAAATAGGCCACAAGACAATTAGTAGTGAAGAGCCAGAGAGAGATATGATGATAATGGGTGCTAGCATCCTTAAGGAAGGAAGACTTCATCATACCTCTGCACTATCTGGATCATTCTATTTTACCCTTAAGGAAAGGATTTGTTAAATAGTGTTGTTTTTACATACTCAGTTGTTGGCTTAGTTTAATTTAAAAATTTTGACTTACAGCAAGAAATCAAGCAAGCCATTATGAAATACCTACTATGTGGCAGGTACTATGCTAAGCACTGACAAATACTCCCAATTTGAACTACTGAAAGATTTTATATTGAAAAATGTAATGAGAAGCAGTGTATGGAACTGAGATCTGGTCTCAAAACCTGATACCTAATAATAATAGTACTATCTGACTCCCCCTCCCATGATGGCTGAATTCAATCAGTGATTGTTTATTAGAAGTTGTTCTCTGGATTCCATTTCTCATAAAACCTAGTATACTTCTCCAAATGGGTGATAGCTCCCTGAACTGAGTCATCCTGGGAGGTTATGTCAGGTTATGTCTCTGCTATAGGAATATACTAGTAAACTACTTTAAAACTTTGGCCCTAGAAATTTAAAGACAAAAAAAAAAATCACAATTCATGGTAAATGACAAAATGACTCACCATATAGCCCATTACTGATGGAAATCATTTTGACCATTCACAAAGACCCTAAGTCAGACCCTTATTGTCACTCACCTGGACTAGTGCCATTTGATACTCTCTTTGAGTCTCTTTCCCCTCCAATATCTTCTTCACCCAGATACCCAAATAATGTTTCTAAAGAAGGGATGACCAGGGCACTGTCCTGCCTAAGAATCTTCAGAGGATCACAGTATTTGAGATGTGGAAGGGAGCTCTGGAACCATCCAATTCAACTAATACCCACAAAGGAAACTCACTGTGACACACCCAACAAGTGCTTGTACAGACTCTACTTGAAGACCATCATTCCTTCATGACATCTTCTCCTTTGGACAGCCCATTCAACTTCTGGACAGCTCCAATTGTTAGAGTCTTTTCTGATATCAAGCCTAAATTTGCCCTTGCAGAATACACTCATTGCACCTGATTTTTTACTTTCTTATGCCAAACAAAACAAGTCAATTCTCTCTTGTACTTGGCAACCCTTCACATACTTGGAGACCGCTATCCTTTCCCTCCTACCCCAGGTTGCTCTTCTCTGGGGTAGCAGCATCTTGTTCCCTCTAAGACAAAACATAAGGCCTCACCTTGGCATTTAAACTCATCTAATCCACCTCTGAAGGTTTATTTCACATCACTCCCTGTCATGTACATTATATTGCCACCAAAGTGACCCATTCACTGAGCCTGTTCCCACATTCCCCTCTGCTTCTTAGAATACTGAGTTTCCCTTATGAGGCTCAGCTGAATCCCCCTATTGCTAGAACTCCCTCCCTAAACGGATATTTACTTGTCTGTTTAGATTAATGAATGATTTATTTATCCACCTACCCCTTTATTTATCTAATTACTTATTAATTTATTTAGTTGTTCATTTAGCACTTACTGTATGCAAATTGTTGTGGTAAGCACTAAAGATACAAACAGAAAAGACAGACAGACTCTGCTCTTAAGGTGCTCGAATCCTAAAGGGGGAGACTGCACATTGAAAGCCACAGATGGTGTCTTTTGACACCAATAGAATGTAAGTCTTTCAGGGCAGGAACTATACTTTTCATTTGTCCTTATATCTCTTGTGCCTTGCACACAGCAGGTACTGATTAAATGCTTGTTGAATTGAACTGGCTAAAGCATAGTATCAAAACACTGTGGCATGCAGTGATGAAATTGAGCATAATTTTCCTGAGTTAGGATTTCTTTTCCCCTGGAAGTTTACTATTAAATGCTTGTTGACTTAACTTGATTCTATGACCCTGATTAGGAAGATGCCATACTATAGGGGCAAGAGTAGGCATGGAATTCTAGGTTTCTCCCTTATTAGTTGTATGACTAAGCCTGTTGTCCTATCTATAAAATGGACATCATAATACTTGCCTACAATTCTTGTTTACTACATTTCTGCAAAGCTCAAGGTGCTCAGTGTTTAAGGGCTATTTGCATGATTACATTAACTTCATGCTAGCTCCTTCAAATCCACGCTCTTACTCACTCTCAATAAGCCTGGTAACTTCTATCAAGTCGGATATTGTAGTTTGATTTGTATGTTTTATGATCAGCCCACTGGATTTAGGGGTGCTGACATTTTGTTCTTCTAGAAGCTTAGAGACGCTTTTGGATGCTGTCCCTGCGATGATGTTGCACCTGGAACCAAGAGCATTACAGATGCTGTCCCACTGCTCAGCGTCCTGTTCAGAGGGTTAAAAAAAGCAAAAATTATTGACATTTACTGCATAGAATCTAGAAGAAAAATACTAATAATCTGGCAAAAATGAGCACAATATTCACTTTAGCAAACACCCCATTTCCCTTTGCTCAGACTGAGGCAACGGCTGCTAAAAATTGAAAAAATTAATACAGCCCTCATACAAGGGCCTGAAAACACCTGGGTCAGGTCCAGAAGTAGTCAGGCTGTAGGTGAAAAACTAACTTCGTAAGTACAGAATGTCTGATGAACTCCACTCCTTCTTCATGAACAGAGGTGGGAAATCTTTCACTCTGCTAGCTTTCATCTCCACTGCACTGGTAAGGGTTAATCAGTAACATTTTGCACACTGAGTTAGAAGAAAATCTACTTAAAGGCTACAAATCAGGCCTTCTCATTTTTAATAGAGCCTATCATATTAAAAAAGATTATTATTTCCAAAGGAGATAATGTACTTTTTCATCTCTGCCATTTGTATGTACTGGGGTTGATAAGGCCTTAAAAAAAAGTTGAGCCTCATAATACAGAATGTAAACCAAAGGCCAGCTCTCCTTCAAACAATTTAACTGTAATGTTAAACATTGAAGCATTTGGGGGAGGGAACAGATTTCTTTCCAAATCTAGCAGCCTAGATGGTCCCAGCTTTAAATATATCATTTTATGGTCCTACTTTATAGTCATGAGCCAAAGAGTGCCACCTTACTTACTTCTTTCCTCACAGGATCAATTAATGCAGTAATTGAAGGGAATTTATTGATCAGGTCCACATACATATCAACCATCTCAGAGGGACTTTTGAATACTCCTGTTGTCACTTCATACTTTCCTCGAGTCTGATACAGAGAAGTAAAAAGTTAAAATAAAATGGTTGTGGTATCATTCAGTCATTTTCAGTTGTGTCACATTCAGTGACCTCTTTGGGGTTTTTGTTGGGGAAGTTACTGGGGTATTTGCCATTTCCTTCTCCAACTCATTTTACAGATGAGGAAACTGAGACAAATAGGGTTAAGTGACTTGTCCAGTGTCTGAGACCGGATTGGAACTCAGGTCTTCTGGACTATAGGCCCAACACTTTATCCCCCAAGAATGCCCCGAGAATGAGGATAGTAAATATGTTTTTCATATCAAAGGTATACTTTAAGAATAACACATATGTGAACTATTATAATGCTCTATGGTTTACAAAATTCTTTTCTCACAAGAATCATAGGCAAGTATTATTAAGCCCATTTTACAGATAGAACAGCAAGCTTACTCATACAACTAATAAGTGAGAAACCTAGAATTCCATGCCTACTTTTGCCCCTATAGTATGGTGTCTTCCTAATCAGGGTCATAGAATCAAGGTAAGTCAACACACATTTATTAAGTGTCTACTGTATGCCAGGCACTGATGTTGCAAAAGAAACAGTCCCTGTTCTCAAGGGACTCACACTTTAACTGGGGAGACAAAATGTAGACAACTAAGTCCAAATAAGTTCCATTCAGGAGAAATTGGCCTTAATCTCAAAAGGAAGGCATTATCATTAAGGGGAAAGGATTCTTGCAGAAGGGAGGGCTTTCACTGGGATCTGATGGAAGGAGGAAGAGTGTTCCAGGTATGGGGACCAGCCAGTGAAAATGCCCCAAGCATGGACATGGACTGTCTTGTGAGGGGAGCAGCAAAGCTAGTGTTACTGGATTACAAAGAATGTGAAGGGAAGTGAGATAGAAGAAAACTAAAAAGGCTTAGTAAAAGAGATTATTTCAGATTGTATTTATTGGGAGAAAAAAACCCCTTCATATTTTATGTCAAATAGTAGCTGTTAACATGGACCTGGGAAAACATTAATGCTATTTGAAATGAAGTAACTGCTATGAGCCGGATTCACACCCCGCTTAGGACCCCACAGATTTCTTCCCACAGTGTTTAAAGGGAGCCTTATGCATAGAGAAAAACCTGGAAGTACAGAGTGGGAGGGAAAAATTACTTCGATTTAGGTTTTTTAAATGGTGCCAGACACCCGACTGTCTGGGTATAAGGACAATAAAATGAAATAAGCTCGTGGAACAAGAGACCAACAGTGAGAACCCTGCCCACTCACAAGAATCTAACTATAGAGATTAGCTTTTCCACCAACAATATGCAAACAACTTTGTCATTGTAGGTAGTTTATACTTCTATTCTTAAACAGCCTGAAATGTAAAATAACCATTAGGCTGCTGAAATATTGAAAAAGAATATGAACCAAATGCAGATGTATGTGGAGGCAATGATTCTAAGCCACAATAGCCTAGACTAGTACGTAGGTCTCAATCCTATCATTAAAATGACATGTCACTCTGATGAAAAGTCCCTCACTGGAAACTGTGGATCCCCCAAATTATTAACTATGTACTAGGAGAAAGAGTACAGGATAAGAAATGCTGGGGTCTAGGCCTAGCTCAGTCTCTGACTTTCTGTATGACTGAGAAAATCACCTGACTTCTCATTTCCTCAGTTGTCAAACATAGGCATTGGATTATATGATTTCTATGCTTCCTTCCAGCCCTAACACACTATGATTTTGGACGTGAAGGATTATATTTCTTTTCAGCTTCCGAAATACAAGCCAAATTTTCTATGTTTAGCTATGTATTTTTTTTAAGACTAGGTGTCCTCATCTCACCCAAAATTATTCATGCAAGGACAGTTCATAGGCCTAATCCCATTACTGAATGAGACAAGAGCTTTGACTTTCTCCATTTATGACTTGGCTTTGTTCACCCCTTCTTAGGCAATATGGTGGCCTTCCACTGCTAAGTGCTCAGCATATTAATTCTGACCTTAGTGTGGATATCTGATTGTTATAGCCCATTGCAGTCAGAACTCAGGGGCTCAAGATAAAGGTGAACCTCGGCCTCCCCAAGAAGCAGGATTATAGATGTGCACCA
This sequence comes from Bettongia penicillata ogilbyi, assembly GCA_023548195.1. NCBI lineage: Eukaryota > Metazoa > Chordata > Mammalia > Diprotodontia > Potoroidae > Bettongia > Bettongia penicillata. The sequence continues at coordinate 2,017,017 of JAJHZJ010000383.1, read as the reverse complement.
CTACACTGAATCAGCCATGTATTATCAAACTAGTCAATCAGGAAGCATTTATTAAGGGTGTTCTATGTGCTAGGCACTGTGCCATGCATTAGACATACCAAAAAAAAAAAGCAAAACATAGTACTGTTTTTCAAGGTTCATATTATAATGAGGAAGAAAATGTAAACATAAGTAGGCATATACAAAGTAAATATGAGGGAGCCTTAGAACAGAAGATATTAACAAGTAGGGTATCTGAATGGCCTCCTGCAACAGGCAGGACTTGAGATAAGTCTTGAGACCAGAGAGGCAGAATTAAGGAGGGGGCAAATTCTAACAGGGGGAGAGCCAATGCAAAGGCACAGAGACAGAGGAATGTTCCATGTTACGAACAGCAAGAAGGCCTTTAAGAGCTATAATCCTACAGCAGAAATCCCCAGTGTAATTTCCTTTCAGAAATTAATATCGTACTTTGCACAAGTTGGAAACATAAACTTCATTCAGAAAAGCTCTAACAGCGATAAGAACTAGGAAGAATTTTTAAGTGGTTGTGGTAACATTAAATTCTGACACATCAGGAGTTGGAAAAAAAAAGTGCTCCTACAAAGAGGAATACTTTCAAAATGATCGGTAGCATCATGTATATAGGTGCTACCTATTTTGATTTAAATAAAGTTTGGCTTGACCATAGAGTGTGTACATAGGAGTAATGCACGATAAGGCCAGAAAAGTAGATGGGGCACCGGCTTGTGAATGGTTTTAAATGGCAAATAGAGAAGTTGTATTTCTTCCTAGAGGTAATAGGAAACCATTTGAGTTTATTTAATAGGAAGGGTGAAATAGTGAGATCTCAGCATTAGGAAAGTCAATGGCAGTCATATGGAGAATGGACTTGAGAAAAGGAAACCAATTAGAAAGTAATGACCATAGTCCATACAGGAGGAGATGGTAGGAAGGAGACAAGATGGTGGACTTCCCTAAGCTTTCCCCCAAAGCCCTCCAAATACCTGTAAAAAAAATGACTCTGAACAAATTCTAGTGCTTTAGAAATCACAGAATGAGAGAGTGAAACAAATCCCCAGCCCAAGACAACCTGGAAAGTCAACAGGAAGGGACTTTCACACAAGGCAGGGAGTGGAGCACAATTGAGCCTCACCTGCATAGACCTATAGGAGCAGGTCTCAGGGACTGAATCAACACCAAAAAGGTCAATGGGAAAACTCTGTGGGACCCGGGTGAAAGAGGCAGTGGTAATGGCAGCAGGGGCTGCTTCCAGAGCTCTTGGGCCCCAGATGGTGGGAGATCTGGTGACTGATACAAAATCCCTGAAGTCTGGGACAGTACACCCAAAAGACCAGAGCTGAAAAGAAAATTTGACTTTCAAATACAAGAATCAAGAGAAGCATGAAAAGGTAAACAAGAAAAAGAAATCATAAGAGATTTATTAAAACTGAACTATTTATGTTCCTACAAGGAAAGATGATATTTGTAACTCACAAGACCTTTCACAGTATTAGAGTAATTGGGGGAAAGGAGAGATAGATAAGGAACAAAGATATCTAAAAAATAAAATTAAGCACTGAGAGAGGAATATATTAGGAGAAGGAGAAAGGGAGAGATAGAATGGGGTAAATTATTTCACATAAAAGAGACAAGAAAAAGGTTTCATAATGGAGGGGAAGAGGGGGAGGTGAGAAGGAATAAGTGAATCTTACTCTCATTGGATTTGGCTTAAGGAGGGAATAGCATACACACTCAATTGGGTATCTTAGTAGGGAGGAAAGGGATGGAGGAGATGATAGAAGGGAGGGCAGATTGGGAGACAGGGTAATCGGAAGCAAATACTTTTGAAAAGGGAAAGGGTCAAAAGAGAAAACAGAATTATCAGGAGGAGGAATGGAGGGAAGTATAGTCACAACATGTCTATTATGGAGGCATCTTGCATAACTCCATGTACAACCTATATTGATTTGCTTGCCTTCTCAATGGGGTGAGTAGGAAAGGAAGAAGGGAGAGAATTTGGGACCCAAAATTTTAAAAACAAATGTTAAAAAATTGTTTTCACATGCAACAGGGAAGTAAGATATACATGCAATGGGATATAGAAATCTATCTTGCCCTTCAAGAAAGTAAAGGGGAAGGGGATAATAGGAGGGATGATAAAAGGGAGGGCAGACTAGGGGAAGGGGTAATCAGAATGCATGCCATCTTGGGGTAGAGAAGAGGGGAAAGGTGGGGAAAAATTTAGAACTCAAAATCTTGTGGAAATGAATGTTGAAAACTAAAAATAACTAAATTTAAATCTTAAAAAAAGGAAGAGGAGATGAGGACCTTATTTTGAGTGGTGGCCATGTGAGTAAGAGAAGGGGGCATAAGAGAGGGATGTGTAAGGATGGACTGGAGGCAAAGAGACCAATTAAGAGCCTAGAGCAATAATCCAGGTGAGAGGCGATCAGAGTCTGGTGTAAGGTGATAACTGTGGAAATGAAGAGAAGGGAGGGATACGGAAGAGATGTTGTGGGGACAGAAATGATGCGATTCAATGATTGATTACATATTGGGGGAGGAGGGGAGAGTAGAATCCAGGATAACACCAAGGTTATACAGCTCTGAGAATAAAAAGATGATGAAATTCTCAACAGTAATGAAGAAGTTCAGAGGAAAGATAGGCTTGGGAGGAAAGTTGGTGAGTTATGTTTTGGACATATTCCATTCGAGATACCTATGGGACATCCAATGTGAAATGTTTAATAGTCAGTTGGTGGCATGGAACTGGAGCTCATGAGAGACAGTAGGGCCACATATATAGATGAATAAGTGAATGAATGAAAAATCAGGCAATGATGACAAGTAGGTGATGACAGTCCTTGCTCTTGAGAAGCTTACATTTTAAAAGTGGAGCTAAAAGATGTAGGAGTTTTCAGTTCCAAGTCAGATGGAAAGGTCCCTGGGTAATATGCCTTTTTAAATGTAATTTCCACTGATAAAGCCGTATCCACTTCTGATATTGAACCATGTGACAGTGCCACAGACTTTGGGGGTCCAGAACTCTCTTTTCTGGATCCTCAGTAGCTGTGGCTGCTGATAAGGTGAGGTCTGCAGCCCCTGAAGAAGCAGCCACTGGGTCACATCCCACAGGGATGATGGCTGCAAGGGTTGGACAGGAAGCAGGGCAGTCTGGGAGTACAGTTGCTTTATCTGAGGCTTCTGTGTCCATTGGTAGAAGTTAATAATCAGTTAGTGTTTGTTCTGGCAACGATGGGAACTCTCTGTATATAGATAATAATTGAGTCCATGTGCTCATTAAGCTAGAGGTCATGACAAGAAAAGAGAAAGGGACTCAGAATAGAATCTTAGAGGTATACCCATAGTTAATAGACATGTTATGGACAAAGATCCAGTAAAGGAGACTGAGAAGAGGCCGCCAAGTAGGAGAAAAGTCAAAGTACGGTAAATCAAATAAAGTGGAAAGAGCAAAGTCATGGAAACTCAGAAATGAGAGAGTATTCCCAAGGAATAAGTAGTCAACAGTCAAATGTTATAGAGGAGTCAAGAAGGAAGGGGAAATAAATAAGACCCTTAGACTCAGAAACTAAGAGACCACTGGCAATTTTGGAGTTTTCAGTTGAATAATGAGGATGGAAGCCAGATTATATACAGTTTAGAAGAAAGTGAGAGAAGAAGTGGAGGCAGATAGTACAAATGATTTTTTTTTGAGGAATTTAGATGAGAAAGGGATATGAGATGCAAAAAAATAGCTAGTGGGAATGGTGGAATCTGCTGAGTTTTGTTTTGTTTTGACAGGATGGGAGAGACTTAAGTGTATCTTGATGCAGGAGGGAAACAAGAAAGAAGATATTAAGAGACTGAAGTTGACACACAGAGACAGAGAGACAGAGACAAAGAGAGACAGAGAGGGAAAGAAAGACAGAGAGAGAGAGAAGTTAGAAATGGGGGAAATCTGCTGGAGAGGCAGGAGGTAATGAAATCAAGGACACATGTAGAGGGGTTGACTTTTACAAGGATAAGGGCAACTTCTTCAAACAGACAGGAGGAGATACACAGAGGAAGGAGGAAATAGCTGGGGATCACTTCAGAAAAATGATGTCCATTCTTGAACTTCCAAGGACTTGAGTTATACAGCTGTAGAATTCTAGAAAAATAAGCAACCTTAGAGATGTTCTAACGATGATGATGATAAATAATGATAACTCACATTATATAATACATTAAGGTTTACAGAGCACTTTATACACATTATCCTTATTTTCCAATCCCCTGACTTGATAGATTGGGAAACTGAAGCCAGAGAGGTGAAGTGACATGCAAAATAATACAATGAATGGCCAATTTGATACTATACTCAAGAGAAATGAAGTGATTTGCCCAAAGTGCATGGCTAGAATGTAGCAGACAAGAGAATAAAACTCATGTTTTCTGACTCATAAATACAGTTCTCATACCACCATTCATTCAACAAACATTGTCATCTTTATAATAACGTTAATTTAATGGAGGAGATAAAATGTGAAGATACCAAAAGAAAAACTTACATAGTCAATGAATTCGTGTGCAGCACAGTTTATGGCTAAATACAAGTTGATTCCTAGCTCCAGTCCCAGGTTGGCACAGATTCCTTGTATTAAGAGCAGCGGCTGTTCAATAGTATCATAGTTGATTGATAAGCAACCTATATATGACAGCCTGCAAGTTATTTGAGTCTGTAAGACAAACCAAAACAAGATGTGCAAATAAGAACACAGTATCTTTCAGAGAGATACTTTGTAAATAGACACATCCTAGAAAAGTCGGCTTCCTTGGGGTGGTATGCTGAGTCAGCTTTCTGCCCCTCCAACATTATTAGCTTTCTGTATCAGGAATCAAATTTAATGATGTAGAGGATTAATGATGTAGAGTTCCACATTCATCTGTGGTCAGGATTTTCCTCGCTTAGCTACGGAAATTGTGTAGCGTTTCTCAGTATCCACTGTCATGGCACATACCCTCCACTCTTCAGTTGCTAAAAGGCGAAGTTCATTTTGGGAACTGAAACTTTCCCATTTTATACCTTATACCTGCTTTAGTGGGACCCTGGGTTTGTGACCCTCATTCGTACTAAGGTATAATTATCGTCTCTCCCGTTAGACTGTGAGTTTCCTGAGGGCAGAACTGTCTTTTGCCTCTTTTTGTATCTCTAGCACTCTAGCCCAGTGCCTGGCACGTGGTAGGTGCTTAATAAATGTTTACTGACTGCTTGATTGATGGCAAGTAAAAAGTGTTACTCCAGGCCTAGAGATTAAAATTTTAACAGAAATCAAAGAGTTAATTTAATGAGATGAAGTGCTGAAATTTGATTTTTAGACTTCAGGCAGTCAGTGGGAAAAGACCTGGAGGGAAATGGGGCTTTGGTAGAGGTTGGCTCCACTCATAAGGCAAGTCCAGATGGCGCTAGGTAGATAAAAAGTTCTGACCTCCCCCAGCGCGTGTTAAATACTGCAAATGAGTAGTTCAAGTGGGACATAAGTCAGTTATACTCAAAAGCACACAATGAAAAGGTTTAAAACGAGGTATCATGTTGTAGGAGATAGATATGGAGTCAGGAAATCTGGGTTTGAATTCTGGTTTTAACATATGCTAGTTATGGTACCACAAGCATATCATTTAATGTCATGAAGTCTCAGTTTCCTTGTTTGAAAACTGGAGCAAATAATGTTTGCTCTACCTATGTCAGTAGGTTGTCATCTTCAGTTGTTAGAGAATCAGCCAGCTTTGGTGGAAATTAGCTATTTAAAGTACATAGAACCTGCCCTTTTCATGAGGAGGTAATAGTAAAATTAAGTCAATCTGAATGTGTTACTGACTCAACATACCCTGTTTTTAGGGGTTGTAAAACTTTCATCATAAGATATGTTTCTGGCTGTTTTATTTACACAATGTCAACATTCCTGACCCAATATGAATTCATGGCAGCAGTGTCTTTGAAATGGTTTTTGCAACTCAATTGACATAAAAGACAAGTGGAAATGTCCTATAGTTCTTTGGTTTGTTTAAGTCCTAGCTATCTCTAATATCAGTCTGAATGAGTTACTAGTGGGCAGCCTTTCACTTGTAGAAGTTCTAGAAATAATCCTATTTCACTTACACGGCTGTCACCACTTTCTAAAATTTCACTAAGCCAGCAGCCTGCTGGTGTTAACAAGCAGGCAGCCTATTTGGGTAAGGTTATATCTCCAATAACAGCTTGATTTTTCAGAACCCTGTACCTATCAAATGTTCTAACCTTTCTCACAAGTTTGAAGAATAAAATATTTGCGGAAAAGACATATGAGGCCTTATACATGTGTTGGATTCCTTCTGTCAGGACTTAGATTGGCTGCCTTGGGAGAAAGCGCAAGTTTCAAAAGGTTCTAGGAGTTATATTTCTTTATAGTGCAAGAATATGTTCTTATAACAGTGGAAAGACATTAAAATTTAATTGGGAACTAAATAATCTAATCCTAATGATTGGCTGTGTCAAAGAACAAATCATAGAAACAATAATTTCTTTAAAGAGAATGACAACAGTGAGACGTTATACCAAATGCATGGGATGCATACATTATTAGAAATAATTTATATCTCTAAATTCTTACATCAATAAAATACAGATCAGATAGATGAATTGTGCAAGAAACTAAAAAAAACCTAGAAAAAGAACAGATCAGAAATCCCCGATTAATCATAAAGTCTGAAATCCTGAAAACCAAAGGTAAGATTAATAAAATTGGAAGAAAGAAACAATTGAGCTAATAAATAAAAATAGGAGCTGGTTTTATAAAAGAAAATTAAGATAGATAAACCATTAGTTAGTTTGATTTAACAAAGAAAGAAAGAAAAGAATATGCCCATATGTCTGTAGAATTATTGACAAGGTGGGAATTCAAATTCATTAGTGCTTAGCACAGCGTAGTAGGCACTTAATATATATTTTTTGATTGATTTACTTACTGCACCCTTTTTCCCATTGTGGCTTTTTTTTGTCTCTGGTTTTGGAGTATGGGGCTGTGAGAAAGAAAAAAGAAAGTTGATCAAGAATTATATGGAATTCAAAGAAACATATCAGCAAAAGCAACCATTATGTTTGGTTTCCAAGTCATCATATTTATCTGTATTTGTTGCAACTTTTCTGTTTATATCCTTTGGATCAGGGCTATATTTAGGTAACTGAATCTAGAACATTTGAATAACCTTGTGTGAATTCTTGTTAATGACTCCCAAAACTTTTTTGGCATGTGACTGAGTATCTGTCAATTGGGAATGAGTACAGTGGGGAGTAAGAAGTTTTCCTTGGTATCCAACCTTTGTGAGCACATCTATTACCCACAGTCATATATACATACATATGAGGTGAGACTATTCAGCAATGTCCTTTTAAGGAATCTTCTGGGTGTGCAACATGATTGATTGAACTGGTGTTTCCATATTCTCAATGGTGGTAAATCAACATCCTCTGAAGGTGGATTTTATTTTTGAAAAATATCCATGTCATTTTAGAGCCAAACTTGGTAAAGTGGATGATCAACCTGGATAAAATTCCTTAAGGCTCAAAAAAGTAAGACATGACTACAGAATAGTGAGAGTAGTTGTCTTGTGTGCCTTATAAAAGCGTTCAAAGATAACTATCAAAAAGGGGTCCAAAAGCACCTGGAATTATGGAAGCATTACTAGAATAAGTATATAGCCCTCCAAAGTGATTGCTTTAAAGGGAGCTACATACATTTTTATTAATTAGTTGTGATCTATCTATTGAAAAAATCAGTCTCATTCTTTTCTAGCCATATGTCATAAATGTATCATGTAGCATTCATCCTTTGCTTTCCATTGTCACCTCCACATAGCCATGCATAAGCACACAAGATTACAGAAGGCCAGAATGCTACCAAGTACAATTCTTTTCATCTTCCCCCGCCCTGTGGTGCTTTGCACCTACTAGAGGCTCTGGTTGGCAGAAACATATAACTTTCTTCTCTCAATTCATTGAATTTCTGTTCAATCATGGTATAGAACCAGATTCCCACCCTTTACTTAGTGAAAAAAATTATGGAAATGTGTTCCAGAATGAATGTTTTCTTTATAGAGGGATTATTTTTTAAAAACTAAAATCAAAACTTAACAAAACTTTTTGGTAGCAAGCATTGGTCATTCAATAACCTCATGGAGTAGTCTATGAAGTTACAGGGGAAAAAATCTAGGGAAAAAATGTGATTGTCACTTATCTCTACCAACACCCATTGGCCCAAAATATCAGTACCAAGCTTTCTGTAACTGAAGCAAAGAACAGTGATGGCAATAAGCTATGGTCCCAGACTTGGCATTTTCCACTTTGAAAAGAGAGTCATGTCTTTGGTGCTTTCATTCATTTTCACAAATGCTTTGTGTTGATTTGAGCTTTAATGTGACTGATAACAGTCATTACCCACTGAAAATATTCCATTTCTTCAGTCCATTTTTCAAAATGGATTTAAAATGAAGAACTAATGGATGGATGTGCTTAACTATTTTTAAAAATCTGATGCCACCTTACGCCCTTAAAATAACATTTTTCTCTCTGTAGTGTTAGTATTCTAACCTGTAAAATCTCTTTTAAAAGAATTTGGTCAAGTAACATAATAGTCACAATTTTTTATGTTTAAACACTTGGAATTTTGTTACATCTCCTTTCAAAAGACACATAGCATAAAGGAAAAAAATATGTTTTTTTTTCTCCAGAAGTCAGGAGACTTGGGTTCCTAGACCTGGTTTTACCATCCACTTTCTATGTCACCTTAGGTAAGTCATTTCACTTTTCTAGGGCTATTTGCTCACTTATAAAATGATGTAAACTGAAGCAGAGAATCTTCAAAGTCTCTTGCATTGCTAACACCCAACATTTATTAATTCAAATGTTTTATTTTAAAATTTTATTTTTGGGGGAGAGGAGAATAGGTCTTTAATTTTATTAGTATGGCTAATAAGACAATGGTAGCTCTTATCGAGCACTTTAGTCTAGGTTTCAAGCACACAACTCTGTCCCCAAAAGTCAGCGTCAATTTCAAAGGCTTAAAAGTAGTACTTTTCCTTTATTACTGTTTTAAAGTCAGCCTAAGGGCTTATTCCCTGCCACAGAAGATCTTACCTCAAATTCCAGAGGTCTGAGTTTCCTCTTTCATTTAGTGTTTGGTATTAGGGTCATGGAGTCACAGAGCTGTTCCCTCCCAAGGCAGACAAGGCTTTACACTGGGATCATTTGCCTTCGAAATCTCAGTGAAACCTCCATATGAAACTAGAATTGGGACCCTCACCCATTAGACAACATATAAACATAGCTGACAAAAGGACCCAGTAGAAAAGACAGTACATTTTCCAGAACAATGTCTATATGATTCCATAATATATGCCAGATTTTATATTAGAAAGTGTATGAATATACATTAATACATTAAGCAGTAATTAAATCTTTTTACTTACTTTGTCAATAGTCTTTATAATCTGTTTCTGAATTTCTAGAAGCATTGTGATACCCTGCAAATAAAATCACAATCTTCATAAAATGCAGTTTTGAAATATTTTGAATAGAAAAGTTTAAATTGAACATATAGCCACTTTCACACAGGCTCTGATTTCTGCTGAAAGCACGTTACTGCCATTCATCCACTCTATGTAGTTCGGCTGAATTGGCTTTCTTGCTTCTCACACACTCCATCTCCTGTCCCTGTGCCTTTGTATCAACTATTATCCCCATATGGGGAATATACTTCCATCACACCTGTGTCTCTTTAACTTCCTTCAAGACTGCCCAAGAACCACCTTTTACAGGAAACCTTTCCTGGTCCTTCCAGCTATTGCAAACAATGATGACGATGGCAATAGGGACATCAACAGCTCACATTTATATAGTGCTTTAAGGTTGATTAGTCACTTTACAAATATTATCTCATTTTATGTTCACAACTACCCTGGGAGCTAGGTGCTATCAATATCTCCACTTCACAGATGAGTAAACTTAGACAGAAATGAAGTAATTTGCTGGGGTCACACAGGTAGTTTCTGAAATACTATTAAGTTTCTGAGACAAGATATGAACTCAAATCATCCTGATCCAGGCTCTATCCACTACACAATGTAACTTTGCACTGTTTCCCTTCCTCCTTTCTACCCTCTCCCCAAATTCTTTGTATTTACTTTATAAACATATTACACATTAATTATTATGCATTATGTATGTTATACATGTTTATCATGTTATATGTATTTCTTAATGGCCATATGCTCTCCCTGTTAGAATGTTAAGTCCTTCAGGGCAGGGACTGCTTCATTCTTGCCTTTCATTTTCCAGTGCCTAGCACATATATGTCTGGCACAGAGGAGGAGATTAATAAATGCTTTTTAATTGATTGATTATTCCCATCTTTGTCATGAAAGTCTAAAATATAGATGTTTGCTACATCATGGAAAGGCCAAACTACCAGCAAAGAGAAATTGTGTTATTCTTTTGTTTCAGTCGTATCCGAATCTTCATGATCCCATTTGGGGTTTTCTTGGCAAAGCTACTGGAGCGGTTTGCTTTTTCTTTTTCAGTGTGTCCCCCATTTTACAGATGAGGAACTGAGGTAAATAAGGGTTAAATGACTTGTCCAGGGTCACACAGCTAGTAAGTATCTGAGGCCACATGTGAACTCAGATTCGCTGGCTTCAAGACCAGTTCTCTATTCACTGCACCACCTAGCTACCCAAGTCTAGTGTACTTTCCACTAATACACAAACTCCAGCTTCCCTAATCAGTCCGTATTGCTATTATGTATACCTAACTAGGTATTAGGGAAGATTGGCTGATTAGATGCATATATTTCATTTGTAGGCTATTTAATAAAATGAATAAATGGAAATGGTCTAATTTTGATTCATGTTCTACTTTGTGACATCTCTTTCTTTCACTATACCCCTTCCAGAAAGCTTTTTCCCTTTCTTTCCTTTAAATCCTCTACCTCTGGGGTCATAAATCTAGTGGACCTAAAAGAAAAATGTACTTATGAGAAAAGTATTTTTCTATAAAAATTGTGAGACAGCTTGAGATACCTGTTGAACTGTTAATCCAGGGTGTGGAATACAGATCACTTCTTTCATCAGATTGAGTTTTCCAGGTGATGACTTTCCACAGCTGAGCATGGTGACCATCAGTAATGGAAGAGTCAGTGCTCTTGGTGATTCCTAGAAATGGGGACACATGAAAGTGAGAGTAACAAAAAGTTCATTTCTGACTGTGCAATTAACTTTATCCTTCAACAGATGCTGACCTGTTTATATTTCAGTGATGCAATATTCAAATACAGTGAAGTATTGGTCAGAGTGGCACATGTTTTAACCACAGCTAATGATACAGCCCCTATAGCCATACTACCGTGGAGTACGGGCTCAGGAGGCTCTGCTGGTGGTATTGGCTTCTCTGGAATAGCCTCCTTCCTGCCTGGAAAATTGGAAAAGAGACACAAACATGCTAAGTGAACATGGGAGACATTTTCTTGAACAGTTTTAGCTTGTTGATTGTTTTGTTAGGTGTTTATGTTTCCTTTTGGAATTATTATTATATTATTATAGCTATAATTGGTAGGTTGCATGGCCTTTGGGGGTTATTTCTACACTTGATATTCATTTGAGAGCAAACCAAAAAGGATAATTGTGTGACAGGTATCCAGCAGGGGCATGTTCAAACAGAGGAAAGCTCCCCTCTAAGGGGCTATTTTATTCCCGCTTACAGACCTGCCTCCAAATAGGGTCTGGGTTTCTACTCTGCCAACAAACATGGTCAGGCTTCATTTCTGATCTGGGGAGCTATAGGGAAGGGGTAGAGAAGATGGTAGGAGGGGAGAGTAATGACTTGTGAACCAAGGAACATCTTTTAGAGAGGAGGAAATCCTATCACAGCTTTCTGAGTCAGACGGAACAAACAGTTGCTTTCAGGTGATCTGCCACTTTAGTAAGGATGAGACATAATTCCATCATGGGTAGGTTAGGAAGTCTATCTCAGATCTACCCCAAAGTGACCACAAAGACAGTATCTAAGTCAAAAGAACCAAGAGGATCTCCTATCCCTCCTTTCTCACACAAATGCTGAAAACTTTCCATAAATTCATTAAGCTCAAACCTCTTTGTCCTTTCCTCTTTAGAGGTGGTAGTGGTGGTGGTGGGGATGGTTGGGGTGCAATAGACCCTTGGGATAATGGCTGTTCCAGGCTCAATTCTAATTCTTTACTCTCTTTATCTTCTCGTACTTTATTTGCGAAAAAATTCCTGGATGGGGTAAAAAAACATTCTATTATAATACTCTTTTCAAGAATACAATTTTGCCACAGAGTTGCCCACAGAGACAATATTTGTGTTTCATGGATTAACTCTACTTTGTAACTGCTTCAGAAAAACCAACCCCTCATTTGAATTTCCAAGGCTAATAACAACATTACTAAAAAAAAAAAAAAAAAAGCTTTAAAATTGAAGCTAATTTTGGTCCTAAACCAATCAAATATGTATGCTTAGATTCCATAGATTCTTATTTTAGAAATATTTGAAGAACAGATGTTAATGAAAAATGTGAAGACATTTAATCTGAACAATTATTGGGGGGGTATGTGTGTGTGCATGTGTGTGTGCATGTGTATGTGTGTGCGCATGCGTGTGTGTATGTGTGTGCATGTGCTTGTGTGTGTGTGTTTCATTTAAATGACAGCAAGGTAGCACAGTAGACAGAGTGCTAGGCTTGGAGTCAGGAAGACTCATCTTTGTGAGTCTGAATCTGACCTCAGACTTGATATGTGACCCTGGGCAAGTCACTTAACTCTGTCTGCCTCAGTTCCTCATCTGTAAAATGTGCTAGAGGAAGAAATGGCAAACCCTCCAGTATCTCTGCCACTTAAAAAGAGTCAGACATGGTTGAAAAACTACTGAATAGCAACAAAAACTATATTAGAATGTAAAGAAGAATGAAATTATATCTTTACCAATTTGCTTATTGTAATATGTAAAAAAAAAAGTGACCATCATTGCAAAATGTGGTGGCATATTTTCTAATAAGAGCAATAATAATATATTTCATCCATGCCACATTTTATTGTTTATTACATCTTTTGTTCATAAAATATCTGTGAGTTAAGAACAGCAAAGATCATTCATCTCCACTTTACATGTAAGGAAATAGAGGCTGAGAGAGTGAGGAGACCTCAAATAAATGGCCGAGTTGGGACTCCAGTAAAGGTCTTCTGGCCCCTTCTACTGTGTTCTTCCTATTTGTCATTCATTTATTCAACAAACATTATGACTAAACACTTCCTATCATGTAGCATACAATGCTAGGTATTGGAGATAAAAAGATGAAATGATATACTTTGCCCTCAAGAAGCTTATAAATGCAAAGGATGACAAGCTGTACATTATACAAAGGCAGAATGTGCTAGGTAGAATATGTAGGAAATATTTGTATTCTATTATTTACAAAATATGTAGGAAAGGGCAGCAACAGATGCATAACTGGAATGAGAGGGACTGTTTTAACTGGGGGGGATCTGCAATTGTTTCATGGAGGAAGTGGGACTGGGTCTTGAAGTAAGAGGATTTCAGAAAGTGGAGACATGAAGGAATTCATTTCAGGGAAGGGAAGAGTCTGCTTAAATGCATAGAAGCAGAAGGGAAGGGAATGTGCATTTATATAGTACCTACTATATGAACTGTGTATGCTGAGTGCCAAGTGTTATGTGGGCTAAGTGCTTTTTTTACAAATATTATCTTGGTGATCCTCACAAAAACCCTGAGAGGTAGATGTTATTATCATCCCCCTTCTATAGATGGGGAAAACTGAGATAGAGAAGAAAATACTAGTCTAATATTTTCTAGAACACAGAACAGAATGTAGATCTTGCAGAGGGGAATTGTATAAAATAAGGAAAGAAAGGTGTAGATTAGGAAGGGTTTTGGATTCCAGGATAAGGAATTTTCCCTTGATTTTGTATTTAATGATGACCAACCAAATTCTTTGGGCAAAGAACTGACATAAACAGACCAGTGATTTAGGAAGATTCCTTTGACAGAGCAGTGGAGAGGCACAGGACCAGAGGTAAGGAGACCTAGCACGCAAGTTCTCATAAAGGTTGATCTAGAGATGTTGAGGACTTGGATTTTGGTAGTGTTAGTGGGAATGGAAAGGAGAGAACAAATATGGAACCTAGTCTGGGATTAGTATCAAGCAAATTTGTAAAATAAATGAATGGCATGTGTGAAAAGTATGGGGTAATGGAAGAAGCACTGGGTTCAGTCACAAGTCCTGTGTTTAAATCTGAGCTCTGGAAATTAGCACTCTCCTCTCCTAAACTGACTTCAGTTCTCAAGCTCCCTTTAGCAAAGAGAGACCCTTTACCATGGCACATGAAGTCAAAAGGAAGCAGACAATCGTCTGTGTAAAAGACTTACGTAAGTAACTGGTCCACCACCCCCTTGAAGGGTTGGATCCATTCCTTCCAGAAGCTCTGTCACTGACTCGTTTACCCACTGCAGAGCTGTGCTGACGGCTTCATTCCGTTCTAATTCTACTGCATCCACCACCTCAGGCATGGCCGTTTCCAGTACTTCCAAGTGAGAAGAGATGACAGCAGAAGTAATGCTCTGAAAGTCATACGAATTGATTCTGCTTTTCAGTTAACTTGTAGAAATCTCACCAAAATAAACAAATCTACTTTTTCTTCTTGAAATAACGAACCCTAACGTTGAGATTTTTGTCATCATTTGGGGAGAGAAAAGGAAGAAGTAATTTTATTCCAGGAAACCAAACTAAATTAAGCCTTTAAATTCCTAGATCTCACCCTTTTTATTGCACAAGCATCTCTACAGTTAAGTATTTAATAGCTCCTTGCAATGTCTATCTTTCAAGGATGTTAAGAAGATGAAATGAAGTGAGGAAAATAAAATGCTTTGTAGCTTCAAAGTACCTTTAAGTATCAATTAGTATTATTATCATGATATAGAGGGAAGAATACTGACTGGAGACACACAAGACCTGGTTCTAGCACTGACTGGCACAAACTTTTGACTGTGAGCAAATCACTTCCCTTCTTTGAACCTCAGTTTCCCATCTATAAAATGAGAGACTGTGCTAAAGCCCCTTTCCAGTTTCTAGCAACACAATAATAAATTTTATCATTATTATTCTAGAAAGAAGTGAGACAGAAGCAAAGTTATTTGTTAACAACAATTATGTATTAAATGTAACATTAAAGTTTTTCACACCAAAAATGTCTATGACAATATAGCTCTTACAAATGAGCTCCTTTTCCATGTAAGATTTACAGCAATAGTACAGTACTTTGATTAGGTACATAGCACTGATTATATTAATATAGCCTATGACAGCTGGCAAGGACTTCAGAAATCAATCATTTTACTAAGGAGGAAACAAACCCAGAGAGAGAAAATGACTTGTTCAAAGTCAGTCAACCAGCATTTATGCTATGTTCTAGGCACTGTACTAAGTGTTGGGGATACAAAAAAAGATTAAAAAAAAAGCAGTCCCTACTCTCAAGGAGCTCACAGTCTAACAGAGGAAATGACATGCAAACAAGATACATAATAAATGGAGGATGATCAATGGAGGAAAAGCATGAGCATTAAGAGGGACTGGGAAAATTTTCTTAGAAACAAGGAGGGGCTTCAGGGAAACCAGGAAGCAGAGGTGAGGAGGGAGTGAATTTCAGGCATGGGAGATAGCCAGCAAAAGTGCAGAGAATTGGAAGGTGGATTGCCTTGTGTGAAAAAGGTAAGTGAGTGACACTCGTCTGAAGAGTATGTGGGGTTGAATCAGATGAAAGAAGTCTAAAAAGGTCAAAAGTAGCCATGTAACGAAGAGCTTTGAATGATAGGTGATTTTATATTTTATCCTGGGGTAACAGGGAATTACTGGAATTTACTGCTTTGGGGAAGGGAGAGCGAGCAACATAGTCAGACCTGTGCTTTAAGAAGGCCAATTTGATAATTGCACAGATTTACTGGAGTCAGGGAAGACTTGAGGCAAGGAGATCAACCAGAAAGTTACTATAATAGCCTAGGGGGAGGTGGTGAAGACCTAGACAAAGGCAGGGGTGGTGTCAGAAGACAGAAAATGGTCCTATGTGAGAGATGTTATGAGGGTAGAATTGATAAGACTTAACAATAGGTTAGATGTAATGGGGTGAAAAGGAGTGCAATATTGAGGATGACACCCAGGTTGTGAGACTGGGGAACTGGTAGGATGGTGGTCTCATAGTGGCAAAGCTGAGACTAGAATGTATGTCTTCTGATTCTCAGTCCAGTGGTCTTTCCACTATTTCATTTTGCTGTGACAAGGCCAAAAACAAACCAGTTAGGTACCTAAAATATTTAAATTGAAGTGTATACCAAAAGAAGGAGGTGTGATGCTCCTTTGGACATGTTCCTGATTCTTAACGTCTTCTCAAAATGTTACACACGGAAATGTAGACGATATATTAGACTAAACTGTTGGTGTTGTTTAGGTTGGGGAAATGT
>JAJHZJ010000383.1:1937515-1991271 GCA_023548195.1 Bettongia penicillata ogilbyi | reverse complement strand
TGTTTACTACATTTCTGCAAAGCTCAAGGTGCTCAGTGTTTAAGGGCTATTTGCATGATTACATTAACTTCATGCTAGCTCCTTCAAATCCACGCTCTTACTCACTCTCAATAAGCCTGGTAACTTCTATCAAGTCGGATATTGTAGTTTGATTTGTATGTTTTATGATCAGCCCACTGGATTTAGGGGTGCTGACATTTTGTTCTTCTAGAAGCTTAGAGACGCTTTTGGATGCTGTCCCTGCGATGATGTTGCACCTGGAACCAAGAGCATTACAGATGCTGTCCCACTGCTCAGCGTCCTGTTCAGAGGGTTAAAAAAAGCAAAAATTATTGACATTTACTGCATAGAATCTAGAAGAAAAAATACTAATAATCTGGCAAAAATGAGCACAATATTCACTTTAGCAAACACCCCCATTTCCCTTTGCTCAGACTGAGGCAACGGCTGCTAAAAATTGAAAAAATTAATACAGCCCTCATACAAGGGCCTGAAAACACCTGGGTCAGGTCCAGAAGTAGTCAGGCTGTAGGTGAAAAACTAACTTCGTAAGTACAGAATGTCTGATGAACTCCACTCCTTCTTCATGAACAGAGGTGGGAAATCTTTCACTCTGCTAGCTTTCATCTCCACTGCACTGGTAAGGGTTAATCAGTAACATTTTGCACACTGAGTTAGAAGAAAATCTACTTAAAGGCTACAAATCAGGCCTTCTCATTTTTAATAGAGCCTATCATATTAAAAAAGATTATTATTTCCAAAGGAGATAATGTACTTTTTCATCTCTGCCATTTGTATGTACTGGGGTTGATAAGGCCTTAAAAAAAAGTTGAGCCTCATAATACAGAATGTAAACCAAAGGCCAGCTCTCCTTCAAACAATTTAACTGTAATGTTAAACATTGAAGCATTTGGGGGAGGGAACAGATTTCTTTCCAAATCTAGCAGCCTAGATGGTCCCAGCTTTAAATATATCATTTTATGGTCCTACTTTATAGTCATGAGCCAAAGAGTGCCACCTTACTTACTTCTTTCCTCACAGGATCAATTAATGCAGTAATTGAAGGGAATTTATTGATCAGGTCCACATACATATCAACCATCTCAGAGGGACTTTTGAATACTCCTGTTGTCACTTCATACTTTCCTCGAGTCTGATACAGAGAAGTAAAAAGTTAAAATAAAATGGTTGTGGTATCATTCAGTCATTTTCAGTTGTGTCACATTCAGTGACCTCTTTGGGGTTTTTGTTGGGGAAGTTACTGGGGTATTTGCCATTTCCTTCTCCAACTCATTTTACAGATGAGGAAACTGAGACAAATAGGGTTAAGTGACTTGTCCAGTGTCTGAGACCGGATTGGAACTCAGGTCTTCTGGACTATAGGCCCAACACTTTATCCCCCAAGAATGCCCCGAGAATGAGGATAGTAAATATGTTTTTCATATCAAAGGTATACTTTAAGAATAACACATATGTGAACTATTATAATGCTCTATGGTTTACAAAATTCTTTTCTCACAAGAATCATAGGCAAGTATTATTAAGCCCATTTTACAGATAGAACAGCAAGCTTACTCATACAACTAATAAGTGAGAAACCTAGAATTCCATGCCTACTTTTGCCCCTATAGTATGGTGTCTTCCTAATCAGGGTCATAGAATCAAGGTAAGTCAACACACATTTATTAAGTGTCTACTGTATGCCAGGCACTGATGTTGCAAAAGAAACAGTCCCTGTTCTCAAGGGACTCACACTTTAACTGGGGAGACAAAATGTAGACAACTAAGTCCAAATAAGTTCCATTCAGGAGAAATTGGCCTTAATCTCAAAAGGAAGGCATTATCATTAAGGGGAAAGGATTCTTGCAGAAGGGAGGGCTTTCACTGGGATCTGATGGAAGGAGGAAGAGTGTTCCAGGTATGGGGACCAGCCAGTGAAAATGCCCCAAGCATGGACATGGACTGTCTTGTGAGGGGAGCAGCAAAGCTAGTGTTACTGGATTACAAAGAATGTGAAGGGAAGTGAGATAGAAGAAAACTAAAAAGGCTTAGTAAAAGAGATTATTTCAGATTGTATTTATTGGGAGAAAAAAACCCCTTCATATTTTATGTCAAATAGTAGCTGTTAACATGGACCTGGGAAAACATTAATGCTATTTGAAATGAAGTAACTGCTATGAGCCGGATTCACACCCCGCTTAGGACCCCACAGATTTCTTCCCACAGTGTTTAAAGGGAGCCTTATGCATAGAGAAAAACCTGGAAGTACAGAGTGGGAGGGAAAAATTACTTCGATTTAGGTTTTTTAAATGGTGCCAGACACCCGACTGTCTGGGTATAAGGACAATAAAATGAAATAAGCTCGTGGAACAAGAGACCAACAGTGAGAACCCTGCCCACTCACAAGAATCTAACTATAGAGATTAGCTTTTCCACCAACAATATGCAAACAACTTTGTCATTGTAGGTAGTTTATACTTCTATTCTTAAACAGCCTGAAATGTAAAATAACCATTAGGCTGCTGAAATATTGAAAAAGAATATGAACCAAATGCAGATGTATGTGGAGGCAATGATTCTAAGCCACAATAGCCTAGACTAGTACGTAGGTCTCAATCCTATCATTAAAATGACATGTCACTCTGATGAAAAGTCCCTCACTGGAAACTGTGGATCCCCCAAATTATTAACTATGTACTAGGAGAAAGAGTACAGGATAAGAAATGCTGGGGTCTAGGCCTAGCTCAGTCTCTGACTTTCTGTATGACTGAGAAAATCACCTGACTTCTCATTTCCTCAGTTGTCAAACATAGGCATTGGATTATATGATTTCTATGCTTCCTTCCAGCCCTAACACACTATGATTTTGGACGTGAAGGATTATATTTCTTTTCAGCTTCCGAAATACAAGCCAAATTTTCTATGTTTAGCTATGTATTTTTTTTAAGACTAGGTGTCCTCATCTCACCCAAAATTATTCATGCAAGGACAGTTCATAGGCCTAATCCCATTACTGAATGAGACAAGAGCTTTGACTTTCTCCATTTATGACTTGGCTTTGTTCACCCCTTCTTAGGCAATATGGTGGCCTTCCACTGCTAAGTGCTCAGCATATTAATTCTGACCTTAGTGTGGATATCTGATTGTTATAGCCCATTGCAGTCAGAACTCAGGGGCTCAAGATAAAGGTGAACCTCGGCCTCCCCAAGAAGCAGGATTATAGATGTGCACCACTACACTGAATCAGCCATGTATTATCAAACTAGTCAATCAGGAAGCATTTATTAAGGGTGTTCTATGTGCTAGGCACTGTGCCATGCATTAGACATACCAAAAAAAAAAAGCAAAACATAGTACTGTTTTTCAAGGTTCATATTATAATGAGGAAGAAAATGTAAACATAAGTAGGCATATACAAAGTAAATATGAGGGAGCCTTAGAACAGAAGATATTAACAAGTAGGGTATCTGAATGGCCTCCTGCAACAGGCAGGACTTGAGATAAGTCTTGAGACCAGAGAGGCAGAATTAAGGAGGGGGCAAATTCTAACAGGGGGAGAGCCAATGCAAAGGCACAGAGACAGAGGAATGTTCCATGTTACGAACAGCAAGAAGGCCTTTAAGAGCTATAATCCTACAGCAGAAATCCCCAGTGTAATTTCCTTTCAGAAATTAATATCGTACTTTGCACAAGTTGGAAACATAAACTTCATTCAGAAAAGCTCTAACAGCGATAAGAACTAGGAAGAATTTTTAAGTGGTTGTGGTAACATTAAATTCTGACACATCAGGAGTTGGAAAAAAAAAAGTGCTCCTACAAAGAGGAATACTTTCAAAATGATCGGTAGCATCATGTATATAGGTGCTACCTATTTTGATTTAAATAAAGTTTGGCTTGACCATAGAGTGTGTACATAGGAGTAATGCACGATAAGGCCAGAAAAGTAGATGGGGCACCGGCTTGTGAATGGTTTTAAATGGCAAATAGAGAAGTTGTATTTCTTCCTAGAGGTAATAGGAAACCATTTGAGTTTATTTAATAGGAAGGGTGAAATAGTGAGATCTCAGCATTAGGAAAGTCAATGGCAGTCATATGGAGAATGGACTTGAGAAAAGGAAACCAATTAGAAAGTAATGACCATAGTCCATACAGGAGGAGATGGTAGGAAGGAGACAAGATGGTGGACTTCCCTAAGCTTTCCCCCAAAGCCCTCCAAATACCTGTAAAAAAAATGACTCTGAACAAATTCTAGTGCTTTAGAAATCACAGAATGAGAGAGTGAAACAAATCCCCAGCCCAAGACAACCTGGAAAGTCAACAGGAAGGGACTTTCACACAAGGCAGGGAGTGGAGCACAATTGAGCCTCACCTGCATAGACCTATAGGAGCAGGTCTCAGGGACTGAATCAACACCAAAAAGGTCAATGGGAAAACTCTGTGGGACCCGGGTGAAAGAGGCAGTGGTAATGGCAGCAGGGGCTGCTTCCAGAAGCTCTTGGGCCCCAGATGGTGGGAGATCTGGTGACTGATACAAAATCCCTGAAGTCTGGGACAGTACACCCCAAAAGACCAGAGCTGAAAAGAAAATTTGACTTTCAAATACAAGAATCAAGAGAAGCATGAAAAGGTAAACAAGAAAAAGAAATCATAAGAGATTTATTAAAACTGAACTATTTATGTTCCTACAAGGAAAGATGATATTTGTAACTCACAAGACCTTTCACAGTATTAGAGTAATTGGGGGAAAGGAGAGATAGATAAGGAACAAAGATATCTAAAAAATAAAATTAAGCACTGAGAGAGGAATATATTAGGAGAAGGAGAAAGGGAGAGATAGAATGGGGTAAATTATTTCACATAAAAGAGACAAGAAAAAGGTTTCATAATGGAGGGGAAGAGGGGGAGGTGAGAAGGAATAAGTGAATCTTACTCTCATTGGATTTGGCTTAAGGAGGGAATAGCATACACACTCAATTGGGTATCTTAGTAGGGAGGAAAGGGATGGAGGAGATGATAGAAGGGAGGGCAGATTGGGAGACAGGGTAATCGGAAGCAAATACTTTTGAAAAGGGAAAGGGTCAAAAGAGAAAACAGAATTATCAGGAGGAGGAATGGAGGGAAGTATAGTCACAACATGTCTATTATGGAGGCATCTTGCATAACTCCATGTACAACCTATATTGATTTGCTTGCCTTCTCAATGGGGTGAGTAGGAAAGGAAGAAGGGAGAGAATTTGGGACCCAAAATTTTAAAAACAAATGTTAAAAAATTGTTTTCACATGCAACAGGGAAGTAAGATATACATGCAATGGGATATAGAAATCTATCTTGCCCTTCAAGAAAGTAAAGGGGAAGGGGATAATAGGAGGGATGATAAAAGGGAGGGCAGACTAGGGGAAGGGGTAATCAGAATGCATGCCATCTTGGGGTAGAGAAGAGGGGAAAGGTGGGGAAAAATTTAGAACTCAAAATCTTGTGGAAATGAATGTTGAAAACTAAAAATAACTAAATTTAAATCTTAAAAAAAAGGAAGAGGAGATGAGGACCTTATTTTGAGTGGTGGCCATGTGAGTAAGAGAAGGGGGCATAAGAGAGGGATGTGTAAGGATGGACTGGAGGCAAAGAGACCAATTAAGAGCCTAGAGCAATAATCCAGGTGAGAGGCGATCAGAGTCTGGTGTAAGGTGATAACTGTGGAAATGAAGAGAAGGGAGGGATACGGAAGAGATGTTGTGGGGACAGAAATGATGCGATTCAATGATTGATTACATATTGGGGGAGGAGGGGGAGAGTAGAATCCAGGATAACACCAAGGTTATACAGCTCTGAGAATAAAAAGATGATGAAATTCT
Organism: Bettongia penicillata ogilbyi; assembly: GCA_023548195.1. Classification (NCBI taxonomy): domain Eukaryota; kingdom Metazoa; phylum Chordata; class Mammalia; order Diprotodontia; family Potoroidae; genus Bettongia; species Bettongia penicillata. The sequence goes on along the minus strand of JAJHZJ010000383.1, from coordinate 1,985,418 downwards.
CAACAGTAATGAAGAAGTTCAGAGGAAAGATAGGCTTGGGAGGAAAGTTGGTGAGTTATGTTTTGGACATATTCCATTCGAGATACCTATGGGACATCCAATGTGAAAATGTTTAATAGTCAGTTGGTGGCATGGAACTGGAGCTCATGAGAGACAGTAGGGCCACATATATAGATGAATAAGTGAATGAATGAAAAATCAGGCAATGATGACAAGTAGGTGATGACAGTCCTTGCTCTTGAGAAGCTTACATTTTAAAAGTGGAGCTAAAAGATGTAGGAGTTTTCAGTTCCAAGTCAGATGGAAAGGTCCCTGGGTAATATGCCTTTTTAAATGTAATTTCCACTGATAAAGCCGTATCCACTTCTGATATTGAACCATGTGACAGTGCCACAGACTTTGGGGGTCCAGAACTCTCTTTTCTGGATCCTCAGTAGCTGTGGCTGCTGATAAGGTGAGGTCTGCAGCCCCTGAAGAAGCAGCCACTGGGTCACATCCCACAGGGATGATGGCTGCAAGGGTTGGGCAGGAAGCAGGGCAGTCTGGGGGTACAGTTGCTTTATCTGAGGCTTCTGTGTCCATTGGTAGAAGTTAATAATCAGTTAGTGTTTGTTCTGGCAACGATGGGAACTCTCTGTATATAGATAATAATTGAGTCCATGTGCTCATTAAGCTAGAGGTCATGACAAGGAAAAGAGAAAGGGACTCAGAATAGAATCTTAGAGGTATACCCATAGTTAATAGACATGTTATGGACAAAGATCCAGTAAAGGAGACTGAGAAGAGGCCGCCAAGTAGGAGAAAAGTCAAAGTACGGTAAATCAAATAAAGTGGAAAGAGCAAAGTCATGGAAACTCAGAAATGAGAGAGTATTCCCAAGGAATAAGTAGTCAACAGTCAAATGTTATAGAGGAGTCAAGAAGGAAGGGGAAATAAATAAGACCCTTAGACTCAGAAACTAAGAGACCACTGGCAATTTTGGAGTTTTCAGTTGAATAATGAGGATGGAAGCCAGATTATATACAGTTTAGAAGAAAGTGAGAGAAGAAGTGGAGGCAGATAGTACAAATGATTTTTTTTTGAGGAATTTAGATGAGAAAGGGATATGAGATGCAAAAAAATAGCTAGTGGGAATGGTGGAATCTGCTGAGTTTTGTTTTGTTTTGACAGGATGGGAGAGACTTAAGTGTATCTTGATGCAGGGAGGGAAACAAGAAAGAAGATATTAAGAGACTGAAGTTGACACACAGAGACAGAGAGACAGAGACAAAGAGAGACAGAGAGGGAAAGAAAGACAGAGAGAGAGAGAAGTTAGAAATGGGGGAAATCTGCTGGAGAGGCAGGAGGTAATGAAATCAAGGACACATGTAGAGGGGTTGACTTTTACAAGGATAAGGGCAACTTCTTCAAACAGACAGGAGGAGATACACAGAGGAAGGAGGAAATAGCTGGGGATCACTTCAGAAAAATGATGTCCATTCTTGAACTTCCAAGGACTTGAGTTATACAGCTGTAGAATTCTAGAAAAATAAGCAACCTTAGAGATGTTCTAACGATGATGATGATAAATAATGATAACTCACATTATATAATACATTAAGGTTTACAGAGCACTTTATACACATTATCCTTATTTTCCAATCCCCTGACTTGATAGATTGGGAAACTGAAGCCAGAGAGGTGAAGTGACATGCAAAATAATACAATGAATGGCCAATTTGATACTATACTCAAGAGAAATGAAGTGATTTGCCCAAAGTGCATGGCTAGAATGTAGCAGACAAGAGAATAAAACTCATGTTTTCTGACTCATAAATACAGTTCTCATACCACCATTCATTCAACAAACATTGTCATCTTTATAATAACGTTAATTTAATGGAGGAGATAAAATGTGAAGATACCAAAAGAAAAACTTACATAGTCAATGAATTCGTGTGCAGCACAGTTTATGGCTAAATACAAGTTGATTCCTAGCTCCAGTCCCAGGTTGGCACAGATTCCTTGTATTAAGAGCAGCGGGCTGTTCAATAGTATCATAGTTGATTGATAAGCAACCTATATATGACAGCCTGCAAGTTATTTGAGTCTGTAAGACAAACCAAAACAAGATGTGCAAATAAGAACACAGTATCTTTCAGAGAGATACTTTGTAAATAGACACATCCTAGAAAAGTCGGCTTCCTTGGGGTGGTATGCTGAGTCAGCTTTCTGCCCCTCCAACATTATTAGCTTTCTGTATCAGGAATCAAATTTAATGATGTAGAGGATTAATGATGTAGAGTTCCACATTCATCTGTGGTCAGGATTTTCCTCGCTTAGCTACGGAAATTGTGTAGCGTTTCTCAGTATCCACTGTCATGGCACATACCCTCCACTCTTCAGTTGCTAAAAGGCGAAGTTCATTTTGGGAACTGAAACTTTCCCATTTTATACCTTATACCTGCTTTAGTGGGACCCTGGGTTTGTGACCCTCATTCGTACTAAGGTATAATTATCGTCTCTCCCGTTAGACTGTGAGTTTCCTGAGGGCAGAACTGTCTTTTGCCTCTTTTTGTATCTCTAGCACTCTAGCCCAGTGCCTGGCACGTGGTAGGTGCTTAATAAATGTTTACTGACTGCTTGATTGATGGCAAGTAAAAAGTGTTACTCCAGGCCTAGAGATTAAAATTTTAACAGAAATCAAAGAGTTAATTTAATGAGATGAAGTGCTGAAATTTGATTTTTAGACTTCAGGCAGTCAGTGGGAAAAGACCTGGAGGGAAATGGGGCTTTGGTAGAGGTTGGCTCCACTCATAAGGCAAGTCCAGATGGTGCTAGGTAGATAAAAAGTTCTGACCTCCCCCAGCGCGTGTTAAATACTGCAAATGAGTAGTTCAAGTGGGACATAAGTCGGTTATACTCAAAAGCACACAATGAAAAGGTTTAAAACGAGGTATCATGTTGTAGGAGATAGATATGGAGTCAGGAAATCTGGGTTTGAATTCTGGTTTTAACATACGCTAGTTATGGTACCACAAGCATATCATTTAATGTCATGAAGTCTCAGTTTCCTTGTTTGAAAACTGGAGCAAATAATGTTTGCTCTACCTATGTCAGTAGGTTGTCATCTTCAGTTGTTAGAGAATCAGCCAGCTTTGGTGGAAATTAGCTATTTAAAGTACATAGAACCTGCCCTTTTCATGAGGAGGTAATAGTAAAATTAAGTCAATCTGAATGTGTTACTGACTCAACATACCCTGTTTTTAGGGGTTGTAAAACTTTCATCATAAGATATGTTTCTGGCTGTTTTATTTACACAATGTCAACATTCCTGACCCAATATGAATTCATGGCAGCAGTGTCTTTGAAATGGTTTTTGCAACTCAATTGACATAAAAGACAAGTGGAAATGTCCTATAGTTCTTTGGTTTGTTTAAGTCCTAGCTATCTCTAATATCAGTCTGAATGAGTTACTAGTGGGCAGCCTTTCACTTGTAGAAGTTCTAGAAATAATCCTATTTCACTTACACGGCTGTCACCACTTTCTAAAATTTCACTAAGCCAGCAGCCTGCTGGTGTTAACAAGCAGGCAGCCTATTTGGGTAAGGTTATATCTCCAATAACAGCTTGATTTTTCAGAACCCTGTACCTATCAAATGTTCTAACCTTTCTCACAAGTTTGAAGAATAAAATATTTGCGGAAAAGACATATGAGGCCTTATACATGTGTTGGATTCCTTCTGTCAGGACTTAGATTGGCTGCCTTGGGAGAAAGCGCAAGTTTCAAAAGGTTCTAGGAGTTATATTTCTTTATAGTGCAAGAATATGTTCTTATAACAGTGGAAAGACATTAAAATTTAATTGGGAACTAAATAATCTAATCCTAATGATTGGCTGTGTCAAAGAACAAATCATAGAAACAATAATTTCTTTAAAGAGAATGACAACAGTGAGATATACCAAATGCATGGGATGCATACATTATTAGAAATAATTTATATCTCTAAATTCTTACATCAATAAAATACAGATCAGATAGATGAATTGTGCAAGAAACTAAAAAAAACCTAGAAAAAGAACAGATCAGAAATCCCCGATTAATCATAAAGTCTGAAATCCTGAAAACCAAAGGTAAGATTAATAAAATTGGAAGAAAGAAACAATTGAGCTAATAAATAAAAATAGGAGCTGGTTTTATAAAAGAAAATTAAGATAGATAAACCATTAGTTAGTTTGATTTAACAAAGAAAGAAAGAAAAGAATATGCCCATATGTCTGTAGAATTATTGACAAGGTGGGAATTCAAATTCATTAGTGCTTAGCACAGCGTAGTAGGCACTTAATATATATTTTTTGATTGATTTACTTACTGCACCCTTTTTCCCATTGTGGCTTTTTTTTGTCTCTGGTTTTGGAGTATGGGGCTGTGAGAAAGAAAAAAGAAAGTTGATCAAGAATTATATGGAATTCAAAGAAACATATCAGCAAAAGCAACCATTATGTTTGGTTTCCAAGTCATCATATTTATCTGTATTTGTTGCAACTTTTCTGTTTATATCCTTTGGATCAGGGCTATATTTAGGTAACTGAATCTAGAACATTTGAATAACCTTGTGTGAATTCTTGTTAATGACTCCCAAAACTTTTTTGGCATGTGACTGAGTATCTGTCAATTGGGAATGAGTACAGTGGGGAGTAAGAAGTTTTCCTTGGTATCCAACCTTTGTGAGCACATCTATTACCCACAGTCATATATACATACATATGAGGTGAGACTATTCAGCAATGTCCTTTTAAGGAATCTTCTGGGTGTGCAACATGATTGATTGAACTGGTGTTTCCATATTCTCAATGGTGGTAAATCAACATCCTCTGAAGGTGGATTTTATTTTTGAAAAATATCCATGTCATTTTAGAGCCAAACTTGGTAAAGTGGATGATCAACCTGGATAAAATTCCTTAAGGCTCAAAAAAGTAAGACATGACTACAGAATAGTGAGAGTAGTTGTCTTGTGTGCCTTATAAAAGCCTTCAAAGATAACTATCAAAAAGGGGTCCAAAAGCACCTGGAATTATGGAAGCATTACTAGAATAAGTATATAGCCCTCCAAAGTGATTGCTTTAAAGGGAGCTACATACATTTTTATTAATTAGTTGTGATCTATCTATTGAAAAAATCAGTCTCATTCTTTTCTAGCCATATGTCATAAATGTATCATGTAGCATTCATCCTTTGCTTTCCATTGTCACCTCCACATAGCCATGCATAAGCACACAAGATTACAGAAGGCCAGAATGCTACCAAGTACAATTCTTTTCATCTTCCCCCGCCCTGTGGTGCTTTGCACCTACTAGAGGCTCTGGTTGGCAGAAACATATAACTTTCTTCTCTCAATTCATTGAATTTCTGTTCAATCATGGTATAGAACCAGATTCCCACCCTTTACTTAGTGAAAAAAATTATGGAAATGTGTTCCAGAATGAATGTTTTCTTTATAGAGGGATTATTTTTTAAAAACTAAAATCAAAACTTAACAAAACTTTTTGGTAGCAAGCATTGGTCATTCAATAACCTCATGGAGTAGTCTATGAAGTTACAGGGGAAAAAATCTAGGGAAAAAATGTGATTGTCACTTATCTCTACCAACACCCATTGGCCCAAAATATCAGTACCAAGCTTTCTGTAACTGAAGCAAAGAACAGTGATGGCAATAAGCTATGGTCCCAGACTTGGCATTTTCCACTTTGAAAAGAGAGTCATGTCTTTGGTGCTTTCATTCATTTTCACAAATGCTTTGTGTTGATTTGAGCTTTAATGTGACTGATAACAGTCATTACCCACTGAAAATATTCCATTTCTTCAGTCCATTTTTCAAAATGGATTTAAAATGAAGAACTAATGGATGGATGTGCTTAACTATTTTTAAAAATCTGATGCCACCTTACGCCCTTAAAATAACATTTTTCTCTCTGTAGTGTTAGTATTCTAACCTGTAAAATCTCTTTTAAAAGAATTTGGTCAAGTAACATAATAGTCACAATTTTTTATGTTTAAACACTTGGAATTTTGTTACATCTCCTTTCAAAAGACACATAGCATAAAGGAAAAAAATATGTTTTTTTTTCTCCAGAAGTCAGGAGACTTGGGTTCCTAGACCTGGTTTTACCATCCACTTTCTATGTCACCTTAGGTAAGTCATTTCACTTTTCTAGGGCTATTTGCTCACTTATAAAATGATGTAAACTGAAGCAGAGAATCTTCAAAGTCTCTTGCATTGCTAACACCCAACATTTATTAATTCAAATGTTTTATTTTAAAATTTTATTTTTGGGGGAGAGGAGAATAGGTCTTTAATTTTATTAGTATGGCTAATAAGACAATGGTAGCTCTTATCGAGCACTTTAGTCTAGGTTTCAAGCACACAACTCTGTCCCCAAAAGTCAGCGTCAATTTCAAAGGCTTAAAAGTAGTACTTTTCCTTTATTACTGTTTTAAAGTCAGCCTAAGGGCTTATTCCCTGCCACAGAAGATCTTACCTCAAATTCCAGAGGTCTGAGTTTCCTCTTTCATTTAGTGTTTGGTATTAGGGTCATGGAGTCACAGAGCTGTTCCCTCCCAAGGCAGACAAGGCTTTACACTGGGATCATTTGCCTTCGAAATCTCAGTGAAACCTCCATATGAAACTAGAATTGGGACCCTCACCCATTAGACAACATATAAACATAGCTGACAAAAGGACCCAGTAGAAAAGACATTTTCCAGAACAATGTCTATATGATTCCATAATATATGCCAGATTTTATATTAGAAAGTGTATGAATATACATTAATACATTAAGCAGTAATTAAATCTTTTTACTTACTTTGTCAATAGTCTTTATAATCTGTTTCTGAATTTCTAGAAGCATTGTGATACCCTGCAAATAAAATCACAATCTTCATAAAATGCAGTTTTGAAATATTTTGAATAGAAAAGTTTAAATTGAACATATAGCCACTTTCACACAGGCTCTGATTTCTGCTGAAAGCACGTTACTGCCATTCATCCACTCTATGTAGTTCGGCTGAATTGGCTTTCTTGCTTCTCACACACTCCATCTCCTGTCCCTGTGCCTTTGTATCAACTATTATCCCCATATGGGGAATATACTTCCATCACACCTGTGTCTCTTTAACTTCCTTCAAGACTGCCCAAGAACCACCTTTTACAGGAAACCTTTCCTGGTCCTTCCAGCTATTGCAAACAATGATGACGATGGCAATAGGGACATCAACAGCTCACATTTATATAGTGCTTTAAGGTTGATTAGTCACTTTACAAATATTATCTCATTTTATGTTCACAACTACCCTGGGAGCTAGGTGCTATCAATATCTCCACTTCACAGATGAGTAAACTTAGACAGAAATGAAGTAATTTGCTGGGGTCACACAGGTAGTTTCTGAAATACTATTAAGTTTCTGAGACAAGATATGAACTCAAATCATCCTGATCCAGGCTCTATCCACTACACAATGTAACTTTGCACTGTTTCCCTTCCTCCTTTCTACCCTCTCCCCAAATTCTTTGTATTTACTTTATAAACATATTACACATTAATTATTATGCATTATGTATGTTATACATGTTTATCATGTTATATGTATTTCTTAATGGCCATATGCTCTCCCTGTTAGAATGTTAAGTCCTTCAGGGCAGGGACTGCTTCATTCTTGCCTTTCATTTTCCAGTGCCTAGCACATATATGTCTGGCACAGAGGAGGAGATTAATAAATGCTTTTTAATTGATTGATTATTCCCATCTTTGTCATGAAAGTCTAAAATATAGATGTTTGCTACATCATGGAAAGGCCAAACTACCATCAAAGAGAAATTGTGTTATTCTTTTGTTTCAGTCGTATCCGAATCTTCATGATCCCATTTGGGGTTTTCTTGGCAAAGCTACTGGAGCGGTTTGCTTTTTCTTTTTCAGTGTGTCCCCCATTTTACAGATGAGGAACTGAGGTAAATAAGGGTTAAATGACTTGTCCAGGGTCACACAGCTAGTAAGTATCTGAGGCCACATGTGAACTCAGATTCGCTGGCTTCAAGACCAGTTCTCTATTCACTGCACCACCTAGCTACCCAAGTCTAGTGTACTTTCCACTAATACACAAACTCCAGCTTCCCTAATCAGTCCGTATTGCTATTATGTATACCTAACTAGGTATTAGGGAAGATTGGCTGATTAGATGCATATATTTCATTTGTAGGCTATTTAATAAAATGAATAAATGGAAATGGTCTAATTTTGATTCATGTTCTACTTTGTGACATCTCTTTCTTTCACTATACCCCTTCCAGAAAGCTTTTTCCCTTTCTTTCCTTTAAATCCTCTACCTCTGGGGTCATAAATCTAGTGGACCTAAAAGAAAAATGTACTTATGAGAAAAGTATTTTTCTATAAAAATTGTGAGACAGCTTGAGATACCTGTTGAACTGTTAATCCAGGGTGTGGAATACAGATCACTTCTTTCATCAGATTGAGTTTTCCAGGTGATGACTTTCCACAGCTGAGCATGGTGACCATCAGTAATGGAAGAGTCAGTGCTCTTGGTGATTCCTAGAAATGGGGACACATGAAAGTGAGAGTAACAAAAAGTTCATTTCTGACTGTGCAATTAACTTTATCCTTCAACAGATGCTGACCTGTTTATATTTCAGTGATGCAATATTCAAATACAGTGAAGTATTGGTCAGAGTGGCACATGTTTTAACCACAGCTAATGATACAGCCCCTATAGCCATACTACCATGGAGTACGGGCTCAGGAGGCTCTGCTGGTGGTATTGGCTTCTCTGGAATAGCCTCCTTCCTGCCTGGAAAATTGGAAAAGAGACACAAACATGCTAAGTGAACATGGGAGACATTTTCTTGAACAGTTTTAGCTTGTTGATTGTTTTGTTAGGTGTTTATGTTTCCTTTTGGAATTATTATTATATTATTATAGCTATAATTGGTAGGTTGCATGGCCTTTGGGGGTTATTTCTACACTTGATATTCATTTGAGAGCAAACCAAAAAGGATAATTGTGTGACAGGTATCCAGCAGGGGCATGTTCAAACAGAGGAAAGCTCCCCTCTAAGGGGCTATTTTATTCCCGCTTACAGACCTGCCTCCAAATAGGGTCTGGGTTTCTACTCTGCCAACAAACATGGTCAGGCTTCATTTCTGATCTGGGGAGCTATAGGGAAGGGGTAGAGAAGATGGTAGGAGGGGAGAGTAATGACTTGTGAACCAAGGAACATCTTTTAGAGAGGAGGAAATCCTATCACAGCTTTCTGAGTCAGACGGAACAAACAGTTGCTTTCAGGTGATCTGCCACTTTAGTAAGGATGAGACATAATTCCATCATGGGTAGGTTAGGAAGTCTATCTCAGATCTACCCCAAAGTGACCACAAAGACAGTATCTAAGTCAAAAGAACCAAGAGGATCTCCTATCCCTCCTTTCTCACACAAATGCTGAAAACTTTCCATAAATTCATTAAGCTCAAACCTCTTTGTCCTTTCCTCTTTAGAGGTGGTAGTGGTGGTGGTGGGGATGGTTGGGGTGCAATAGACCCTTGGGATAATGGCTGTTCCAGGCTCAATTCTAATTCTTTACTCTCTTTATCTTCTCGTACTTTATTTGCGAAAAAATTCCTGGATGGGGTAAAAAAACATTCTATTATAATACTCTTTTCAAGAATACAATTTTGCCACAGAGTTGCCCACAGAGACAATATTTGTGTTTCATGGATTAACTCTACTTTGTAACTGCTTCAGAAAAACCAACCCCTCATTTGAATTTCCAAGGCTAATAACAACATTACTAAAAAAAAAAAAAAAAAGCTTTAAAATTGAAGCTAATTTTGGTCCTAAACCAATCAAATATGTATGCTTAGATTCCATAGATTCTTATTTTAGAAATATTTGAAGAACAGATGTTAATGAAAAATGTGAAGACATTTAATCTGAACAATTATTGGGGGGGTATGTGTGTGTGCATGTGTGTGTGCATGTGTATGTGTGTGCGCATGCGTGTGTGTATGTGTGTGCATGTGCTTGTGTGTGTGTGTTTCATTTAAATGACAGCAAGGTAGCACAGTAGACAGAGTGCTAGGCTTGGAGTCAGGAAAGACTCATCTTTGTGAGTCTGAATCTGACCTCAGACTTGATATGTGACCCTGGGCAAGTCACTTAACTCTGTCTGCCTCAGTTCCTCATCTGTAAAATGTGCTAGAGGAAGAAATGGCAAACCCTCCAGTATCTCTGCCACTTAAAAAGAGTCAGACATGGTTGAAAAACTACTGAATAGCAACAAAAACTATATTAGAATGTAAAGAAGAATGAAATTATATCTTTACCAATTTGCTTATTGTAATATGTAAAAAAAAAAGTGACCATCATTGCAAAATGTGGTGGCATATTTTCTAATAAGAGCAATAATAATATATTTCATCCATGCCACATTTTATTGTTTATTACATCTTTTGTTCATAAAATATCTGTGAGTTAAGAACAGCAAAGATCATTCATCTCCACTTTACATGTAAGGAAATAGAGGCTGAGAGAGTGAGGAGACCTCAAATAAATGGCCGAGTTGGGACTCCAGTAAAGGTCTTCTGGCCCCTTCTACTGTGTTCTTCCTATTTGTCATTCATTTATTCAACAAACATTATGACTAAACACTTCCTATCATGTAGCATACAATGCTAGGTATTGGAGATAAAAAGATGAAATGATATACTTTGCCCTCAAGAAGCTTATAAATGCAAAGGATGACAAGCTGTACATTATACAAAGGCAGAATGTGCTAGGTAGAATATGTAGGAAATATTTGTATTCTATTATTTACAAAATATGTAGGAAAGGGCAGCAACAGATGCATAACTGGAATGAGAGGGACTGTTTTAACTGGGGGGGATCTGCAATTGTTTCATGGAGGAAGTGGGACTGGGTCTTGAAGTAAGAGGATTTCAGAAAGTGGAGACATGAAGGAATTCATTTCAGGGAAGGGAAGAGTCTGCTTAAATGCATAGAAGCAGAAGGGAAGGGAATGTGCATTTATATAGTACCTACTATATGAACTGTGTATGCTGAGTGCCAAGTGTTATGTGGGCTAAGTGCTTTTTTTACAAATATTATCTTGGTGATCCTCACAAAAACCCTGAGAGGTAGATGTTATTATCATCCCCCTTCTATAGATGGGGAAAACTGAGATAGAGAAGAAAATACTAGTCTAATATTTTCTAGAACACAGAACAGAATGTAGATCTTGCAGAGGGGAATTGTATAAAATAAGGAAAGAAAGGTGTAGATTAGGAAGGGTTTTGGATTCCAGGATAAGGAATTTTCCCTTGATTTTGTATTTAATGATGACCAACCAAATTCTTTGGGCAAAGAACTGACATAAACAGACCAGTGATTTAGGAAGATTCCTTTGACAGAGCAGTGGAGAGGCACAGGACCAGAGGTAAGGAGACCTAGCACGCAAGTTCTCATAAAGGTTGATCTAGAGATGTTGAGGACTTGGATTTTGGTAGTGTTAGTGGGAATGGAAAGGAGAGAACAAATATGGAACCTAGTCTGGGATTAGTATCAAGCAAATTTGTAAAATAAATGAATGGCATGTGTGAAAAGTATGGGGTAATGGAAGAAGCACTGGGTTCAGTCACAAGTCCTGTGTTTAAATCTGAGCTCTGGAAATTAGCACTCTCCTCTCCTAAACTGACTTCAGTTCTCAAGCTCCCTTTAGCAAATAGAGACCCTTTACCATGGCACATGAAGTCAAAAGGAAGCAGACAATCGTCTGTGTAAAAGACTTACGTAAGTAACTGGTCCACCACCCCTTGAAGGGTTGGATCCATTCCTTCCAGAAGCTCTGTCACTGACTCGTTTACCCACTGCAGAGCTGTGCTGACGGCTTCATTCCGTTCTAATTCTACTGCATCCACCACCTCAGGCATGGCCGTTTCCAGTACTTCCAAGTGAGAAGAGATGACAGCAGAAGTAATACTCTGAAAGTCATACGAATTGATTCTGCTTTTCAGTTAACTTGTAGAAATCTCACCAAAATAAACAAATCTACTTTTTCTTCTTGAAATAACGAACCCTAACGTTGAGATTTTTGTCATCATTTGGGGAGAGAAAAGGAAGAAGTAATTTTATTCCAGGAAACCAAACTAAATTAAGCCTTTAAATTCCTAGATCTCACCCTTTTTATTGCACAAGCATCTCTACAGTTAAGTATTTAATAGCTCCTTGCAATGTCTATCTTTCAAGGATGTTAAGAAGATGAAATGAAGTGAGGAAACTAAAATGCTTTGTAGCTTCAAAGTACCTTTAAGTATCAATTAGTATTATTATCATGATATAGAGGGAAGAATACTGACTGGAGACACACAAGACCTGGTTCTAGCACTGACTGGCACAAACTTTTGACTGTGAGCAAATCACTTCCCTTCTTTGAACCTCAGTTTCCCATCTATAAAATGAGAGACTGTGCTAAAGCCCCTTTCCAGTTTCTAGCAACACAATAATAAATTTTATCATTATTATTCTAGAAAGAAGTGAGACAGAAGCAAAGTTATTTGTTAACAACAATTATGTATTAAATGTAACATTAAAGTTTTTCACACCAAAAATGTCTATGACAATATAGCTCTTACAAATGAGCTCCTTTTCCATGTAAGATTTACAGCAATAGTACAGTACTTTTATTAGGTACATAGCACTGATTATATTAATATAGACTATGACAGCTGGCAAGGACTTCAGAAATCAATCATTTTACTAAGGAGGAAACAAACCCAGAGAGAGAAAATGACTTGTTCAAAGTCAGTCAACCAGCATTTATGCTATGTTCTAGGCACTGTACTAAGTGTTGGGGATACAAAAAAAGATTAAAAAAAAAGCAGTCCCTACTCTCAAGGAGCTCACAGTCTAACAGAGGAAATGACATGCAAACAAGATACATAATAAATGGAGGATGATCAATGGAGGAAAAGCATGAGCATTAAGAGGGACTGGGAAAAGTTTCTTAGAAACAAGGAGGGGCTTCAGGGAAACCAGGAAGCAGAGGTGAGGAGGGAGTGAATTTCAGGCATGGGAGATAGCCAGCAAAAGTGCAGAGAATTGGAAGGTGGATTGCCTTGTGTGAAAAAGGTAAGTGAGTGACACTCGTCTGAAGAGTATGTGGGGTTGAATCAGATGAAAGAAGTCTAAAAAGGTCAAAAGTAGCCATGTAACGAAGAGCTTTGAATGATAGGTGATTTTATATTTTATCCTGGGGTAACAGGGAATTACTGGAATTTACTGCTTTGGGGAAGGGAGAGCGAGCAACATAGTCAGACCTGTGCTTTAAGAAGGCCAATTTGATAATTGCACAGATTTACTGGAGTCAGGGAAGACTTGAGGCAAGGAGATCAACCAGAAAGTTACTATAATAGCCTAGGGGGAGGTGGTGAAGACCTAGACAAAGGCAGGGGTGGTGTCAGAAGACAGAAAATGGTCCTACCTGAGAGATGTTATGAGGGTAGAATTGATAAGACTTAACAATAGGTTAGATGTAATGGGGTGAAAAGGAGTGAAATATTGAGGATGACACCCAGGTTGTGAGACTGGGGAACTGGTAGGATGGTGGTCTCATAGTGGCAAAGCTGAGACTAGAATGTATGTCTTCTGATTCTCAGTCCAGTGGTCTTTCCACTATTTCATTTTGCTGTGACAAGGCCAAAAACAAACCAGTTAGGTACCTAAAATATTTAAATTGAAGTGTATACCAAAAGAAGGAGGTGTGATGCTCCTTTGGACATGTTCCTGATTCTTAACGTCTTCTCAAAATGTTACACACGGAAATGTAGACGATATATTAGACTAAACTGTTGGTGTTGTTTAGGTTGGGGAAATGTAGGTAACCATAAATTCCTAGTTCTCTGTAATTGAAAAAATAAAAATAAAACGAATGTTCCAGGAAACAAACCCTGGGTCTAAGCAGAGAATAAGATCTGAGTGCACATTATAGATTTCTGGAGAGATATTAAAAATAATGGCAATCAGGAGATGATTGGGGCAACGTACATTTGTTGTTCAGTAATGTCTGACTTTTTGTGACCCCATGGATCATGGCATGCTAGGCCCTTCTATCCTCCACTGTCTCTCAAAGTCTGTCCAAGCTTGTGTTTACTGCTTCCATGATACTATATCCACATCATCCTCTGCCATTCCCTTTTCCTTTTGCCTTTTATCTTTCCCAACATCAGGGTCTTTTCCAGTGAGTCCCATCTTCTCATTCTCATTATGAGTCCCATCTTCTCAATACCAAAGTATTTAAGTGTTAGCTTCAGTATTTGACCTTTCAGCCAATAACCTGAATTGATTTCTTCAAGTATTGACTGATTTGATCTTGAGTGTTAGTATTCTCCAGCACCATAATTTGAAAGAATTGATTCTGATGCGCTCAGCTTTCTATATAGTTCAACTATATATTCAAAGCCATACATTAATTGCTACTGGAAAAATGATAGCTTTGACTATATGGACCTTTGTGAGCAAGGTGATGTCTCTGCTTTTCAGTAAGCTATTCAGATTTGCTATAGCTTTCCATCCAAGGAGCAAGCGTCTTAATGTTTTGGCTGGCAGTTGCTGTCTGCAGTGATCTTTGAGTACAAGAATATAAAAGCTGATGCTGCTTCCGTTTCGTCTCCCTCTATTTGCCAAAAAGTGATGGGATGAGTTGCTAAAATCTTGGGGTTTTTTTGATGTTAAGCTTCAAGACAGCTTTTACACTCTCCTCTTTTGCCCTCATCAAAACATTAATTAATTAATAATAAATAATTAATAATAATTAATTTCTCCTCATTTTCTGCCGACGAAGTGGTATCATCTGCATATCCAAGATTATAAATATTTCTCCTGGCAACCTTAATTCCAGCTTTTGAGTCACTCAGTCTGGCATTTCACATGATGTACTCTGCATACAGGTTAAATAAATAAGGTTCTCCTTTTCCAACCTTAAACCAGTCGGTTGTTCCATGTTCAATTCTAACTGTTGCTTCTTGGCTCACATACAGATTCCTCAGACAACAAGTAAAATGGTCTTGGTACTCTCATTTTTTTGAGAACTCATCACATTTTGTGGCCATTCACACAGTGAAGCAAAAATAAATGTCTTTTCTGGAATTCCCTTGTTTTCTCCATAATCCAGTGAATGTTGGCAATTTGGTCTCTAGTTCCTCTGCTACTTCCAAAACCAGCCTATTCTTGGTAATTCTCAGTTTACATATTACTGAAGCCTAGATTGCAGGCTAAGCTTAACCTTGCTGGCATGTGAAATGAGCGTAATTTTTCAGTAATTTGAACGTTTCTTGACATTGCTCTGCTTTAGGATTGGGACATAAACTGATCTTTTCCAATCTAGTGACCACTGTCGACTTTTCTAAATTTGCTAGCATACTGAATGCAGCACTTGAACAGCACCATCTTTTAGGGTTTTACATAGCTCAGTTGGAATTCATCATCTTCACTAGACTTTTATTAACAATGCTTCCTAAGGTCCACTTGACTTCATTCTCCAGGATATCTGACTCTAGAACAGTAACCACACTATTGTGAATAGCTTCAATGATAAAAATCTTTCCTGTGTACTTCTTTTGTGTGTTCTTGGAACCTCTTCTTAATGTGCTCCGCTTCTGTTAAATTTTTTTCTTTATTATGCATATTTTGGCATGAAACATTCTCTTGATATTTCAAATTTTCTTGAAGAGATCTCTTGTATTTCTTATTCTGTTATTTTTCTTTTGTTTCTTTGCTCCTTAAAAAAACCTTTTTCTCTCTCCTTGCTATTCCCTGGAATTCTGCATTCAGTTGGATATATCTTTTCCTTTCTCCTTTACCTTTCACTTTCCTTCTTTTTTCAAGTTATTTGTAATGCCTCATCAGACAGTCATTTTGCTTTCTTCCTCTTCTTTTTCTTTGGAGTTACATGCCTTGTTCTGGATACTAGAACAGGCAAGGAATGCATGAGCTATTTTGGTGGTTATATCAAACTGTCAACTGACAGTAACTGTTTAATCACTTACAGATGATAGTGTTATTTACATAATTTATATCTCTATGAATCATAGAGTATAAGAGCTGGAAAGGACCTTAGATGTCATCTTCATTTTAAGTATGGTGTAACTGAGATACAGAAAGGTGAAAAAAAAATAGGTCCCAATCACTTGGTCATTTAAATGGCAAAGCCAGTGTTCAAATTCATATCTCTTGATCTTATACCCAGTGTTCTTTCAACTACACCAAGATGTCTTTCTGGAAATAAACAATATTACTATGACTGAATTTAAGAATGTTTTTTGTTAGTCAGTTAGCTACCATTTATTTATTACCTACTACGTGCCAGACGCTATGCTAAGATTTGGAGATAAAAAGAAAGGCAAAGGACAGTCTGTGTTCTCAAGGAGCTCACAGTCTAAAGTAGGAGACACCCATGCAAAAAACTACATACAAGTAAGATATATACAAGACAAATTGGAGGTAGTCACAGAGGGAAAGTAAATTCAAATAAATCACCATTATAGTCTGTAAGTACCTTGAAACCCAAAACCCAATAAGAAACTGTCATGAATAAAGCACAATAAAACACAGTAAATAAAAGCACATAGTTCCATACCTTAACCTGGTTTTGAACTGTGCAGAATACTTCGACTTTGAGAGTCTGATGACCCATACCATCCAGTACTATTCTCCCTATTACTTTGTATATGGTAGGAGCCTTTGCAAGCTTCGAAAAGCAGTTTGCCTTCAAAATAAAAGCATTATAAAATTAGAAATATCAAATTTCTTTTTACTCAAAGTGTCAATCATATAATTTACTTTGCTGCTTGTATTAAACCTATTCTTGGGTTCAATTCCTAATGGCTAAACTTAATAATGGCAGCTCTGTTGGAACAACTCTCCTCTCAGGTATAGAGATACAAGTTCATCCCAATGCTTTCTGCCTCTTCAGACAGTATGATAGCATGAAAAGATGATTTTTGAATAAACACAAAGTACCCCATGATATTTTTAATGTATACCCCAAATGTCAACCTAATTCTCTAACCAATATGCCCAATCTGAAATACATGGGTCAATTGGCAGTAGAGAATGTTATCATCCATATATATTTTGTCTAGGAATCCTGAGTCAACCAATTTCTATTGCTCTCAGTGAGATATCTTATCTAACATTGTAATGGTGAGGAAAATCTCAGCAGCTGTATTTCACTCACCATGAATCCATGGAATAATCCTGGATATTAAAGGGGTTTGTTGAAAACCTCAGTAATAGTAGTTTTGTGGAAGTGGAAAGGCAGAAGTCATTTGGAAAGATTTCAAGAAAAAAAGATTGAAAATGTAAAGTGCAGGTGAGGTAGGAAGCTCTCTTAAAGTATCATTTATTTGCAATGGGAAAGAAACCAGGGGTCAGAGAGAGAAGAGGAATACAGAAAATGAAAAAAGAAAAACTACCCTCCTCTTCTAATGGTGCTGTAAGAGTTAGGAGGATTAATTTATATTGTAGAAAGAGTAGGGGGCTCATTAAAATTATATGGGAATGAGAAAATAATTTATATTGCATCCACTTTTTGATTTCTACTCCAGCAAAACAAGGTTACATGGATATTAAGTAGTTTTATTTAGACTTTAGGAAGCAGCAAAATGCTCTATAGGACCCATTAACCATGACGCCAAACTATATAGTACAATGCCAAAAGTAGTTTATAGACAAAGCTACAAGAGACTTTAGGAGTTTAAGCCTTCTACTTTCCAATAAGTGAAAATTGCCAGGGGACATTTACTCAATGGACTCTTCTGGTTTTGCAATCATTTGCACCCTATTTGTACAGTTCTAGTGGGTGTCTTCTCTTCTTTCTTATCAAATCCTAAACATTCTTCAAGATCCAAACCTAATTTCAGGACAGTGGACTGTGAGCATTCCCTAATCACCACTACCTACTTTGTTCTCAGTCAACTAACATTTATTAAGCACCTACTAGATGCCAAGACTGTGCTGAGTATACAAAGAAAGGCAAAAGACAGTCTTTGCCCTCAAGTTTACAACTGAAATGGAGAAGCTTGAAAATTTTCCTTCTCTGAAATCTTAATATGTTTATAATATATGTCATATATTCAACTATTTGATTTCCCATGATTCACTTGGTTAGGGCTCCAATTGTTTCACTTATCAGGTCTTTTCTTCCCAATTATGGTGTAGGAAATGAACTATGTTATGTCAACCTGGTGTTTTGAAAAGGACACGAGACTAGAGGTCAAGTGACCTTGATTTTAGTTCTGGTTCTCTAATTACATCTGAATGTGGGCAAGTTCCTTTACTTGTCTTCCTCTTGGTTTCTTCATGGGTAAAAGGAAGGGGAGATAACTTTTAAGGGCTCCCTCGCGTCTTTATTTCTTTAACAAAACTGTATCTCCCATCATCAAATATTTATTGAGCACCTACAATGCTTAAGACACTCTAGCTCAATAAACACTTGTTGACTTGAAGGAGATGCTGCTATTCAATTTTCAATAACTATTTTTTAAATCTCACATTCCTGTGTCTCATAAACCACAGGTGGGCAGAGCCGGGACCCTGGCAACAGCAATTTTGCCCAATGCTGCCTCTTTCAAGTAAGAATGACAGTGTCTCACATTTGTGAAGACTCATCTAATCCTCACAGCCTTGTGAGGTAAGTTTCCAAGTTAGTATTATCACCATATTTAACAAATGAAGTTGAGGTTTAGTGACTCTCCCAAAGCTGACAGTTAAAATACACGCGTAGGGTTTCCTGTTCACTTTCACATATCTTTTAATAAGCTTGTGGCATGACAGAGTAATGGCAGAAAAGCTGAACTTGAAATCAGAACTGCCCTCGAGATTTGGCCTTGACACTTGCCCAGTATGAGACCATGGACAAGTCACCTAACTTTTTTGAGACTCAGTTTGTTCCTATGCAACATAGGAATGTTTTTACTTACCTTCCTCATATTAAGCTCTATATTAATGTGACTTAGGTCCTCCCCACTCCTCCAGACACATATCTTAGTCTCTCCCTTCCCCTGCCCTGCCCTCCTTTCTCCCCCTCTCCCCTTCTCGCTTCTCTCCAACTCTCTCTCTCTCTCTCTCCCCCTTTTCCTCCTCCCCCTCCCTCCCTCCCTCCCTCTCTCTGTCTGTCTCTGTCTCTCTGTCTGTCTCTGTCTCTCTGTCTCTCTCTGTGTCTCTCTGTCTCTGTCTCTGTCTCTCTGTGTCTCTCTGTCTCTGTCTCTCTCTGTCTCTCTGTGTCTCTCTGTCTCTGTCTCTCTCTGTCTCTGTCTCTCTGTCTCTCTCTGTCTCTCTCTCTCCCTCCTTTCTTCCTCCCCCTCCCTCCTTCTCTCTCTCTGTTTCTCTGTCTCTCTCCCTCCTTTCTTCCTCCCCCTCCCTCCCTCTCTGTCTCTCTGTCTCTCTCTTCTCTCTCTCTCTCTCTCTCTCTCTCTCTCTCTCTCTCTCTCTCTCTCTCTCTCTCTCTCCTCTCTCTCTCTCTCTGTGTCTCTCAGCGACGCGCTATTTGGGGGTTCAATCTCTTCAGCGCAGCCCCTTTGGGCAACCCTCGGCAGATCGAGAGGAACAGCCGGGCGGGATGCCAGCCATAGTGCGTACCAGGTGCCCATACACGTCAGGCGGCTGCAGGTAAAAGGTGGAGTTGAGCAGCTCCTCCAGGTGTCGGGGCACTTCATTCATTCTATAGTAGTCCACCGCCCGCTGCTTTATATTGTATAAGTCATGGGCATTATTCCGGCGGTAGCCTCCATCCCCCATAGTCCCAATTGGCCAGAGCCACTGCCGGAGAGAGCCCCGGACTCGCGAGCGTCCTCGACGTTGCTAAGGCAACTGGACAATTGGCCGAGCTCGCGCCTCGCGAGAGTTCTTTTGGTTCGTTCTTCCTCTTGGTTCTTTCTGCCTTCTCCCTCTCCCTCTCCCCTCCTCCTCCTCTCCCTCTCCCCCTCCTCCTCCTCTCTTTCTTCTTGTCTTCCTCCGTCTCCTCTTCCTCCTGCTCCTCCCTCTTTCTATCTCTGACTCAGTCTCTCAGTTTTTTCTCTCTCCCTTTCTTCTCTCCTTTCTTCCCCTTCTCTTCCCTCCCTTTCCCTTCTTTTCTCTCTCTTCCTTCCCTCCTTCCCCTGATGCACTGTCTGGGTGCATCTTGTCCTTGTATCACAGAGTCTTTTATGACTCCTAGTACAACCTTCTTGAGTTGCACCAGGGAGGTGCAGAGCAGAGACTTGAACCTAGCCTGCCTTTCTGCCCATCTAGGGCCCTCCCACCTCATCTTTACAGACTGGACTCTGCCCTTTTACAAAAGACCCCAAACAAAAAAATAACCACTCAAATTTATATTCAAATCCTCCCTCTGATCCGTTTTTTTTCTGTGACCCTGGGCAAGTCACTGAAACCTGCTTAATTTGTAAAATAGGGAGAAGAGCAGCACCATCCCCACCCCCATTGTGAAAATCAAATAAAATTATAGAAAATGTGTCTTGCAGACCTTAAAGTGCTATATAAATCCAAGCTATCATCATCATCATTTTTATAAATAAGCTAACTAATTCAGGGATGTGAAGAAGCTCCACAAAGATCACTTAGGGAGTTAGCAATGCCAGAATATGAACTCACATCCTCTTCAAATTCAGTGCTCTTCAGAGGATGGAAGAATATAGATTTTACGCTTTCATAGCATTTAGAAAGAACCTTAGAGATCACCTAGCTCAACTCCTTTATATTTATAATTGAGGAAAGCTGGTCGCATAGAAGTGAAATTGATTAGCTCAGGTTCACTTGGCTAGTTGAGACACTCAGCCTTATGGGGGAAGTGACATTTAAGCTGGGCTTTAAAGATATGGTAAAGATGGAACAGAAAGAGGGGAGGACAGAAGGTAGTCCAAGTGAATGAAAACCTGAGTAAATGGTGCAGAGGTCAAAAATGACCCTTATTCTAAAGGCAATGGAAAGTCATCAGAGGTTTTTGAGGAGGGGAATGCCAAATGGCTTACAAAGATTTATCTGGTAGTGGTGTGGAGATTAGACTTGAGAGGGAAGAGACTGGAGGCAAGGAGACCAGCTAAGGACCTTCTACTAGAGTACAGAGAGAAGAAAGACTAGAAACAATGAGAATTAAAAGAAAAGGAGAGGGATATGGCATAGTGGATAAAGGCAGCTAGGTGGCCCAGTGGATAGAGTGCTGAGCCTAGCATCAAGAAGACAAGAGTTCAAATTTGGACTCAGATTTATTAGCTAGAGCCTTTTGGTAATTCACTTAATCTGCCACAGCTTCCTCAACTGTAAAAAGAGGATGATAACAGCATTTACCTAATGGGGTTGTTGCGAGAATCAAATGAGATAGTATTTGTAAAGTTCCTGAAACAGAGTAGGTATTATAAAAGTGCCTGTTTCCATCCCTTCCTTCCCAATCCCCTTCCCCCCACCACTTTTGGAAGTCAGGAAGGCTGAAGGCCATCTCTAACAAACTCTTACTAGTTGTGTGGTTCTTGCCAAGTCTTTTTAACTGTATGTCTCCCAGATAGCTAACTCCCTCTCGATAGGTTGAAATTTTAGAAATGTCAACCTTGAGCTTCAGAGAGATGGGGGGAATGAGAGAAGGGAATGGGGAGTGATGAAGAGAAAGGGGGAGGGACTGAGGACACTTGTTGAATTAATTTAAATATGATATCTAGGCTTTTTTTTTTGTAATCTTGTACAGCTCCCAAGATGGCATTGTGACTAGAATGATAGTGAGGGAAACCTGTGTTCAGATCTACTTCTTATGTGATCCTAGGCCAGTCACTTAACCTCTGTTTCAGTTTCCTCATCCAAAATGGAGATAATAATAGCAGCACCTACCTTCCAAGGATGTTGTGAAGATAAAATGATATAATTTTTGTAAAGTTCTTTGCAAACCTAAAAGTGCTGTATAAATGTTATTATCTCTAAAGACTGTCACATCTTTACCAGCTTCTCATTTTAAACAAAGAAGCCAAGGACATCATTAAACATATCATTGTGATTCTACTGCAGCTGGAGCATATTTGCTTTCTTCCTTAACTCCATGGGAGACAACTTGTTTCTGAATGCCTTTGTTCCCCAGATTATGTTAAACCTAGTTGTGGAGTAAGATTGACACCTGGTTTTGAACCCAAATAAAGGGAAATTTGAAGTTTTGCTCCAAGTGACTAAATAAACCTTCCCTTTTTGGAAACATGACAGCCTAAACTAACAAATTCTTAATCAAAGAGATATGTGAGGAAGCAGAAATATCACTTACCAACCTAAAATCTGGAAGAACCCACCCTACACGTTTGAAATTGTTGAAGTATATATATGTATGTATACACATATGCATATCCATATATACATATATATACTTACATATGTGTGTTTACATATATGTTTCTTCTTTGTAGAAAAATCACAGATGTTTCCTCCTCTCAAAAAAAAGAGCAATTGAGAGGATATCAGCAACTATGAATCCACATGACTACTTTTGCATCTTTATAAAATTGAATTGTATTGAATGTATTGAGGGTATTTCTGCCATCTTTTTTTAGATCTGTCCCTCAGTCTTATTGGGAACTAGAACCAGAAGAATCAGGAGAGTGGATCATGCTATAGGAGAGGATTTTTTCCTGCTCAAATTTTGTACAAATCAAGTCAATGAGCATTTATTAAGTACCCACTACATGCTGGGCACTGTGTTAAGTGATGGACATACAAAGAAGTAAAAATAGCTCCTGTCCTCAAGGAGCTCACAATCTAATGGGGGAGACAAATTGCAAACAACTATATACTAACAAGATATATACGGAATAAATTGAAGTTAATTTCAAAGGGATGGTCCCTGAATCAATTACAATTTTTTTCATTATGGTTTGTAAAGGATGTATTAACTCTTTTTGCCTTTTTACATTTGTTTGTAATATCTCTATGCCATAGAACATTATAAGTTTTGTAAAAGTTACATATAGTGCTCAGAAATATGTATGTTCTTCTGCTGTACCATTTAGAAGATACTATAAGTCTTTAAACTCTACTTTCTCCAGCAATTTTGCTCAATTCCATTTTTCCCTTTTGTTTATCTTTGTGTGCCCTAATGCTGGCAGTTCAGAGTTTTGCAGTGCTGGTGCTAAGGGGTTGCATCTCCTGGCAGGCTTTTCCTCCTGTAGGATTGTAAAGGCCTGAGCAAATTTAAGCAACTTACAACCAGGATCTCTGTGACGCTGAAAAGATGGTAGAATGACTGGAGTTTAGGAGTGGGTTTTGTTATAAGCCTGTATTGTTTCCTTGAATCAGCCTCATTGCCAGTAGGGTAGGAGGTGACGAGTGCTGAGTGAACTCAGTGTCAGTGAATATCATTTCATGGGTTTTTGTATTTTTTAAAACCTTTTTATTTCTTTTTTGACTCTGGGTGTCTGGACCATGGAGACAGCTGAAGTTGCTACATCTTTGGTGCATAATTTGTTTTGGAAAGGACTGAGAGGTCCTGTTGATTAGAGAAAATGGCTAGTCCAACATCTTTTGTTCACCCAGAAGTCTTTGCTGGTTGTTCCTTATACAAGATACTCCATCTTGTGATTTAAGGCGTTTTCACTGGCCATCCTCCAATTCTTGGAATTCTCTCCTCATCTCTCCCTCCAGTCTTCTTTTGTTTCCTTCAAGTTCCAGCTAAAATTCCCACCTTCTATAATAAACCTTTTCCAATCTCCTTTAATACTAATATCATTTCACTGTTGACCATCTCCACTTACCATGTATATCTCTTGTTTGCTCATAGTTGTTTGCGTTGGCTGCCCCATGGAGACTAAGAACTGTTCCTTTTGCCTTTCATTGTATCCCAAATCTTAGCACAGTACCAAGCACATAGTATACTGATGCTTAATACATTCCTACTGACTAACTGATTTATCAAACATTATTATCAAAGGGGTTTAATTGTGGTTTATTACTATCCTTAGACATGAAAAAACCCTCAAAAAATAAAAAGAAAGCTTTCAGAACATTCAAGAGATCCTCTATAGAGGATTTTTGAAGAGACAGAAGCAAGAATTGAAAAGAATAAGAAGCCAGGGAGAGATTGTGACTTGCATTGGTGTGGGGAATACCTTCTTACAAAAACAAGGAAACATCAAAGTAAGGTTATATTCATGAGCTCTCAGTTTTCACAATTGAAATGTTTTAATTTTATCTCCCTGTTATACATAAGAGGTATTGTTTTTAGCCCAAGTCCCGCAAATAATTTCTATCTGTTGCTGATTGTAAAGTCCCTGAGTAAAACAAGGAACTTGGTGTTGTTGCAAAATGTCCTTTCTACCTCACATTGGAAATGTCGTGCATAGAAGAGGATGTGGTTGAGAGGGAGGCAAGGTGACAGCTACCCACATAGAGGTTTTCCAGGTAAAGCTTTGCTATCTATTAGACATTATTTGTTAAAGGGTATTGAACTTTCTTCTATCTATATTTCAAGGAATTCCTAAACCAGTAGCAGATACTTCTAACATGAACAAAATATTTCACATTTATATGACATTACACTATTTGTAAGGTATTTGTAATGGGAGTTAAAAATCTTCCCCTCCCATTAATAGACTTCAGCTATTAAGGGACACTTGATTAGGTGAGGTTTGTTTTGTATGAAGGCAGACACTGGGTCCTGAGGGTCATGCCCTCTGGTTCTGAAAGGTGTGTGTGTGTGTATATATGAAAGGTGTGTGTGTGTGTGTGTATATATATATATATATATATATATATATATATATATATATATATATATATATATATATATATATATATATCTCAAATCATTGGAAGAGTGTTTGTGATTAGGCCAAAGAAAACTCTGGGTAGTCGTTAAGAAGTAGCCCAGCTTTGAAAACCTAGATATTGGTTCTTCTCTCTCTGGTAATAATATATGTATTGTCTGTGGTCAGACAGTTGAAAACCCTGTCTGTTGGTCTTTCAGTTTGTAATTTCGGTTTCGGTTTGTAATTTCTGTTTGGATTTTCTCTGAAGTTCAGGGTGCTGACTTTTCCCCCTGAACTAAATGAATGATATATGTGCTTGATTAAAGTGATTGTTGATCCCTTAAAAAGTTGCTTTTCTTTTAGAAAAACAGATCTAAGAACCTGTACCAGCAGGCCATTCTTGGTGCCCAGGTGCTTTCTGTTACAATATTTTCCTCAGCTTTGCAGGGTATATAACTCAACAATTATTGTGTTTATTTTAAAGATGAGGCAACTAAGGGTCAAAGAAATTAAATGACTTGCCCAAGGTTAACCAGCTATTAAGTGATGGAATTAGGACTCAACCCAGCCTGCTGAATTCCACACCAGTGCACTGTTCACTATGTCATGGTGCATCTAATTCATTTGGCTTGTTTTCCTGTTTCTTTGATTCCATCTGAAACCTTTATTTGAACAGAAACTTGATGCCTACAACTTATTTTATGAAATAACTTATTTTAATAGTGTCACTTTCAGCGTTATTCCATATACTTGTTGAATTCTCATTCCTGCATTTGACATCTGGGTTGAATATAATTTTCCATGAAAATTAATTAACATGATTTCAGGTGCTTTCAATCATGAAACCATAGAAACTAGAGACGAAAAGATTGAATATATTTCCTTTTTCTTAAAAGTGGGAATAATAATGTTCATAGGATCAAGGATTTAGAGTTGGAAGAAACCTTAGCAATAAGCAGAGATCATGGAATAAGAGATTTATAACAGTTAGAGGTGATTTAGTTCAACTTCCTACTTTTACAAATCTAAGGTCCTGAAAGATTAAGGTACTTGTCAAAGGTCACACATCTAGTAATTATCTGAGCTGGGATTCAAACCTAGGACCTCTGACTTCATATCCAGTCCTCTTTCTATCATATCACATTGCTTTTCATGTTGACCTCCTCCATGCATTTTTCATGAGGAAAAAATGTTATTACCAAATCTTATGCAAATATAACAACTCTTTATAAAATGTCAAATGATAGGAATAATATAGACTCAGTAATGGACTGATATCTATTATTCAAGGACCAAACTAAGTTTGGAGAGGTTGATTTCCATATTGACCACAGGATGATAAACTTTTTTGGCCACAGCAGTTATTGAACACTGTGGTCCTTGAACTTGTTTTGTTTTTTTTTTAAATATCTTTTATAACAGCATTTCAATATATTTGGTTTTCTTTGTAATCCTATGTATTTTATTTTATGTGTATAAAGATATTCTGAGATGGGGTTCACAGGCTTTACCAAACTGCCAATGTGGTCCATTATACAAACACACAAAAAAGGTAAGAACTCCTTTACTAAGACAAGGAAGTCAGCAATATGTATTGGTGAAAGGAGTAACTACATTGGTGAAACCATAGATCTTTGAAGTATTTAAGTAATAAAATGGCAATTATTTAGCTAATAAAATGTTTGTTTCATAACCAGAGTTCCAAGCATTACTTTTCACCAAAGATATCATCATTATAATAGTTCATTTATTTAAAATGAGTATCTACCCACACCTGGCATACAGGGCTGTGGTATGAACAGTTTAGGTAAATGTATGAAAAACCTCAACCAAATACCAAAAAAGAAAAAAAAACAAATAAGGAGAGGGAAAAGAGGAACATTATTTAAAGCCTATGCATCATAGATTTAAAAGCTTTTGAGATGGCTTTATTTAGATATTCCACTTGAAATGAGTGAAATAATAAACAGGTGTAATAAAAAAGTAGGATTTGGAGCTAAAGAAGATGACTTTTAATATTGGCCATTTATTACCTGTACACCTTGGTTTCCTTATTTATAAAGCAAAGGAGGTAATCTGCAAGATTCTTTCCAATTCTAAATCCTACAATCTTCTAAGGAAGAACTACTTTGTTTAAAAGTAATATTCATGATCATTTTAAAGAATGAGATTACCTGGCAATTTCATTTGCCTATAACCTTTGCATATCTGCATAAAATAACCAAGCTGTTGCACCAGTGTTCTCTGACTTCTCAAATAATGCAGAAAACTAAGGTTCTAATCAAGTTAGGGACCCTATCCAAATACGTCAGACTCAGACTTAAAGTCATACATTTCCAAGATATTTGAATAGTATGATACTTTTGAATAGTGTGACACCTTGAATAGTGTGATACCTTTGAAGATGTTAGCCATGGCCAATTTAATTGATATTTTTTTAAGGTAACAACATAGCAACTTTGTTTAGGTAAGCAAAATGATAAAGAGAGTAAGACAATTACTTAATGAAATGAAGGAAAACAGGATAACTATAAATGAGGCCAAACAATCGTTCAGACAAGTCTTTTTACCCAGAATTCTTTGCATAATTCTTTCTACTTTGTAATAATAAACACTGCCTAAGTTTATTATATTGGAATGTAGGTCAGAATGCCATAGAGTAAAATGTATACTTATGAAAAACTCTAGAGACATGATTTTCTAACTTTTTACTGAAATAGTGTGAAAATGAAAAAGAAATGATTGTTTTTTTATGGTTAATGAAGTATGACTGTTACACATCGAAAGTTTATTACTCCTCTTCCCCACAAGGGGCAGACTGGAACATTGTTGTAGAGAATTTGATTTAGGATAAAGGTTTCTTTGTAATTATTTTGTGAGTTTGTCATTGTGGCAAAGAATCACTTTTTAGTTTTAACTGTTATCAAACATTTGGGTTGTTACTTGCATTGCTGAAGAGAGTGCTAAAATCGAAAATGTTACAGATCCATTTGAGTCATCATCACAAAACCAGAGCTTATATCTTAGACTGTAAAATTTTCCGAGTTAAACATCCAATTATTTTGTTGGGGTACTTGAATAAACATAAATAAATCACGTTTAGCCTGTAGTACACTTAGGGTTTTAATTAAAGAGACTTTCATCTTTTCTTGAACACATACTTCATTCAGCTTGATTAGCGGTATTATTGGCCCCATACTAGGCAAGACCAGTTGATTTGTTTGTTATATTTCATGTTTCTTATGAAGGAACTTCATAAGATGAACTTCCTTATGAAGGAAGCCAAGGCTTCCTATCTTGTCATAAACTCTTAAAATAACACTAAAACTTTTTAGAAGTAGTTTTTTTTCTTGAATTTCCAAAAATTTTTTAAAATGTTACCTGTATGTGTAATATTTCTACTTACAAAGGGTTTTTCCTTGTAAAGATCACCTGTTTTGCCTCATCAAGAAGTCTTGAATTTAAAAAAAAAATTGAAATCCTGTTGAATTACAGAGGAACATTCTTTTTTCACTGGTACTAGTGGATATGGAAGTTTTAGTTTAATGAAGAGTCATGCTTCATGAGACTAAACTCAGAGATCCTTTCTGACTTTAGGTGGCAATGAAACTTTAGCATTTTAAGCAAAATTTCTAACTTTAGTATACAATCTATATCTGTTTCGAATATTTTTGTGTATTAGTCTAAAAAGCACGAGACAAAATTATTGGGGATTACACTAAGATTCCTAAGTGTCTTACAACAATTTTTTTATTGGCATTGGATGTTTACAAGAATAACTGAACCAGATCATCTATTTAGAGGCCTTCTACTTCAAATCTCTTCATTTTCCAGATGAGGACAGCAAGGCCCGGAGTTAAGTAGCTTGTCTAAAGTCTTATAGGTGCTAAATGACAGTATCAAGATTTGAAAATAGATTTTTCTCCAAATACAGAATTCTTTCCACTGTTCCAAGCTGCCGCCCAATCTTTAGTAAAATAATGGAATTACTATTATTTGTTGTTGTAAACTAGGAATGTTTTGTGGTGAGAAAATAAAACCATGAAACATAATTTACTTTAAATACATCCTAACTTTTAATGTCAGTTTCTCCTAACAATGAAAACCATTTGGGTGGGGGTGAGGTGGGGGGAATCTGTGGTTCTTAACTGATATTTGAGAAGCAGATTGTAGGTAAAAGAATGCTCATTAAATCTTATTTAAGAATGGGAATTAATTTTATTGTCACGTATTTGTCTTTTACTTGGGCAAAATCAGCATAAATATCTATATCATTATTTTATATGTTAGAACATGAAATCTTAGAAGTATTTCACTGTAATGTTCAGTGAGTTGGTCTCTATATGCAAGTGAAATGGAGAACTGATGCAATTATCTAGATAATTTGATCCAAAAGATGCTATTATTTGCAAAATGCAATTAATTCAGGTAAAAATGAGATTTAGATTGATAAATTTGGATAATTGCCTTATTCACCATTTCTCATGGTATGGGACTGCACTATATAGTCACAGTAAGTTCATTTGCTCCTCTGAGATTTTCCAGTAAAGTTCACTAAGCAATCATGCTTATTTAATTACACAACATATAATGTATTGATTTTTTAAAGTAGAGTGAAACTTTTATAAGAATAATTGCTCTATTTTAAATTTGTTAGAGTCCATCCTTTTCAAAGTGCAATACCAAATATATGTAATTAATTTCTTAAAGACTTTGTGAAAGTTTGAAGATCAAGAGAGAAGACTGAAACAAATTATAAAAGCAGGAAGTTATATGAAGCTAAAATTATCAGATATAAGATATTCTTGCCTTTTAATAATTATGAAATACACTGTGTGTTGAGGATGTTTAAAAAACTATTCGAGACTTTGTTTCATTGAATTTCTATTGTAGAAAAAAACTGAATTGTTTTAGTGTAAGAAATCTTCCTATTAACCACAGTTTCTTTGTTAAATCTTGTATTTCTATGCCCGTCTAACATAAACTTGGGTTCCCTAGTTATAAATGCTTTCTTTATTTTTGTACTTAAATTATCAGCATTTTAGGTAAAATAATAGGCCTGTGCTGATTTTGGAAGTAAAAATGTCCAAGCAAAGATTCTACCAATGGATAAGAAGCATTTTTATACAACTGAAGTTTTTGTTGCTAAAAGGAATGGAAATTTCTTGTACCTATGGTATTTAGAAACAAGATACTCAATATTTCCCAGCCTAGAAACTTTCAAATATACCATGTTATGTAATCTTGGCTGTTTATTAGTTCTTGATTGTGACTATCAAGAAAAATTCTCTATTTAGTTGATTAAGTATTGTACATCCCCGATCAATCCATTTTTATACTTCTGCAAATCTTTACATATTTGTAGGAGCATAACAAAATTCACAGAAAATGAAAAAAATGTGTATCTATATTCATATTATCTCCTTGTTCCAATATACTCCATGAAAAAGAAAAAGTAAATAGTTTTCTACTAAAAATAACATTTTTTTCCCTACATGCACTGGCTAGTCTTTACTCTCTAAATTATTCAGGGGGCATGCCTTGAACTTTTAACCCTCTATTCCAAGCCCTGATGCTAAGAATAATGCACTCTGCTCCTTGGCACAGAACTAGACTTCAGGACTATGGTTCACAGTTTATGTTACAAATACCACTACCACTGGAGTAAAGGCTTGGTTGTCACATTAGGAACATTCCATGAGATCACATCAATTTATGATGCAGATAATATTTTATTCTTTTTCTGACAAATTGCAACCCCCTTCCCCTTCTCATCTTCTAGATATCCACTGCAAAATATACTGGCAAAATCTCAGACCTTTACACATTAGTAAGCTGCAAAAAGATTCAGGAGTGACTAACCTCCTGCTTTTAATTATAACTCTTATTAAGTCAATCTATTTAAGAAAAATGGGAAGAAATAAGATGCAGTTTTTAGAGAATGAAATTGTTGTAGGCATGCTTTCCAAAGCTGTGTCAAACAAACAAGCAAGGGAAAATATGGCATAGAAAAACAGTCATCTATTCCTGGTGCTTCTGACTCCTGAAAGAATAATTTTGCAGTGTATTAATATTTTCCCATATCTTTAAGAGTAATATGGAAAAAAGGAAAATAATAATTACTATAATCTCCTTGGGTAAAGTCAATGTTCTCGTAGACTTAGTACCATAACTTCAGTCATATCAGCTTCAGTTAAAATGTTTACTCAGAACTATCCAAATCAGACTGAAAAGACACAAAATGATGTTTTGACAGTTAAATTCTTTTTCTCAGAGAATAATCTATATTGATTTACTAGATATAGAGCAAAGAACATGCTGACATCACAATTTCATCTGAAAAAAAAATACATACATCTATATTTTATACTAACATTTAAGAAAATATTATTAATCCGAGTCCCATACATTTTTTTTTACTTAAGATGAGGCTTACATTTCAAAGGGTTGACTTTGAGTGGATGAGATATAAAATTATGATAAATGTACACACATGAATTTCTCAAGTAAATAGAATTCTTTGATTAAAGTGACATGTCTCTTACTATATAAATACGCACTTAAAAGCCATAAAGAAACAACAGATACTATGCTTGAACATAATTATTGATGCCCTGCGTACACTTTAACAATCCCATATAAATGGGCATAATGATGCAAATATATAAGATACATTATTTAAATTCATTTTAATCTTAAATACATAGTAGGTCATTTTACAAATGAGTTAGCATGAAGTTCAGACAGTTTAAACAGTTAATGACTACTTTGGAGAAGTTAAACTGTATTAGGACAATCCATATTAGTAAATGTGCTATGATGATTCATATGCATAAAAAGTTATAATGGTCAGGTTAGCTCTCTCCTAATTCTCAAATTATATTCATACCTCTTGAATTATTTATCATTAGTCAAAGATATCCACAGATATCCATAGATATCCATGAAGTAGAAGACAAAAATCAAATATATTCCATAGATGTTATCAGATTTGACACTCATTCCGCTGAAGATGTGCTCGCTTTGCTAATTTTTCTCCTCTTCAGATGTTGTTTTTCTGGAACAAGATGAAATGGTGTTAAAACTTTCCAAGCACTCTTTCACACTGTAATGGGAGTTCATTCAAAGGACATGTGGCTGGAGGACAAACAGTGGCAGTCGTTATCCTCACCTCCCTCCTCCTTTCACAACTCCTTCCTGGCCCAGGCATTCCCTCCCCGCCTCCCACCTCCCAGACCCCCGCTTGCTAACCCCATCACAGATACTGAATGCCACCTCCCTTGCTTCCCTCTGTCGTCTCCTTTTTCCACTGCTCACTCAGTGGTGTTCAGATTTTCGGAATTGGCACTCTCATCTTCTTACTGTCAGTCCATAAATTCTACTCAGTCAATATGATTTTATTTCCACCTACCAAGAGATGTTGATAGAATTAACTACAGGCTGTGGTTACCTCATCATTCTATTCCCCATGGAAAGGATAATTATTTAGACCATGAATCATAGAATATTAGGGATAGAAGGGAGCTTATTATGAGATTCATTATTTTATGGAATAAAAAATGTATTTTTAAATGACCAAAAAAATACTGACAAAACATCTACTTGCTGCAAATATTAAAGAATAAGGTTTTTTAAAAATTGCATTCCAGGACCTTTTTTGGGGGGAAGGGGCATATATTTTAAATTCAACTCTATAGTTGAAAAGCAGAAAAATGCAGTTTATTACATATAGTATATTTTTGTGGAAGATTGATGTACTCTCTGAACACTATTATTATTATTAAATTATTATTGTTAATAAGATTTTAAAATGCTCAACTATAGCAATTTCTAAGTATTAAAAATTACACAATTTTACATCTACATATGCTGTATGTGTGTACACACACATGTCCTGGGTTCAATTTCCCAACCCTCTGTATAAACAACCTGA
Organism: Bettongia penicillata ogilbyi; assembly: GCA_023548195.1. Taxonomy (NCBI): domain Eukaryota; kingdom Metazoa; phylum Chordata; class Mammalia; order Diprotodontia; family Potoroidae; genus Bettongia; species Bettongia penicillata. Next base: position 1,952,679 of record JAJHZJ010000383.1, on the reverse strand, counting down.
GTGTATAAACTTCCACATGTTTCTCAAACGTAATTTTTCAACAAATTCACGACTATTCCCCATATTCTTATTTAAATCAGGTATTTGGCTAAAATATCAACATGCAACTTTCCACTCCTACCCTTCCATTTAGGAGGGAAGTTGATGGTTCTGTGAAAACCTTCCTGCTCCACAGGTCATTTAAAATAAAAGTAATTCACCTGCAGTTCTCTTGAATTTGCAATGCTGCAGCGGCATTCTGCACTGGCCTTTCTTACCAGTTGCATTGTTGGAATAATATAAAGCCCCATTTCTTAATCAAGTCTAAATTTGGCTTTCTTTCACCTGTCAAGAGAAAATGGAAGAGCCACCAGCAGCTGGGGGTTATTCCCCCGGTAGTTTCACATCTAAGACAGAATGAGTCTTTCCCCCGCAAATGAACTGCATCTTGGCATTGCAGTGGAAATGATTACCTAATAAAGCTATTTAGCAAAACTCATAATTGTGTGATCCTGTTCCTTCAAACACGTGTCACTGCTGCCGCCAAGTGACAGGTCTGCAAGGTTGTCTAACCCTGAACAATTAAAGCAACAATTCCCCTTAGTTGTCCTTGTTCCCATCTGGAGAGAAATACTGTCTTCTGGTCATATGATAAGACAGAACTATGTGCTAGATTTCTCTTCATAAAAAATGAAAACTAAATTTCAACTCATTAACCTACTTGTTGATAAGTTCCCCTAGAATTCATGTTTTCTGGGGAGAAGTGGTTTTATAAAAGCAATTTATCTCCTTCAACTTGTATTTCTGATTTAGGAGAAAGAGATCTTTGCTGTTACTGTTTTTAGTATACTCCGTTCGCTGTCTCTGGTTTTCTGCAAACTAACAGTGTGTATTAAAGGAAGGGAAATCTCTCACTTCAAATCCACGGGTCATACCAGAAACTTGCAACTGTGGGAATACATGAGTACATGGGGATATATGCAAAGACAGTCGTTCTCTTTAGTCTCCTCATTCTTGAGCCATGCTAAGAGCTTTTCAATTGCTGTGACATTTTCAGCCAGGGAAGGAGTAGTTGTTGCAGAGCAATGTTTTACAGGCAATTACTTTATATGATCAATGGAGCCATTCCCCCCTCCAGAAAGGAACCGAAGCGATCAAGTTAAATCATTAAACGGGAGCCAGAGAGAGAGAAGGAGAAAGGCTTCATCTCATTAGCAGGTGCCCGTGCTGCAGGGTCCAGAGCTGCACACAATGTCACTGGCCCTTTAAGACAATGACTGCGTCCCCCTCCTGTAGCTGTTGACAGGTCTAAACCTCCCTAGCAGCCCATTGTGGCCACAGTAGGAGGCACCTGCAGAAAATGTGCCAAAACCAGGCAGGGAGCGAGAGCTTTTCAATAAGCTCCCCAGCTGGAGAGAAGAGGCAACCCTAAACAAGCCGACTCGGACTAGGCATGTGATGGGAAAAGGGGTCAAAGACAGACACCTCCTATTGGCTTTCTGAACATTGTATGGTTCAATTTGCTGACATCTTCTAACTGGCTTTTTTCTATTTGCTTAATATGCTGAGGTATTTAGCTTAAAAGCACTAAATGTTCCATTATGATGAGCAAGTTTCTCCTCCCATCTCCATCCTCATTCCCATTTGTTGTTAAGAGGGATATTTCCTAGTATTTTTCATGGTCTTCCTGGCCAACACCAAAGCTTTTTTCTTCTTATTCTCCCTTGTTACCAGTTAGAGACATTTTTCACTCTTGTCAGAGCAAGATTCCCATTTGCTTTTTCTCTCATTTTTTTTTTTTCACTCAGGGACAAATAAAGCTGAATATTGGCATCTGTCTGAACATGGATCTTTGGGTACCTTCATGGAACAGACATTCAGATTGGTTCCCAGTATACAAATTGGGACATGCATGGCAATGAGGCAGATAAAGCTGTGGGAATTTGTTGTCGTCATCATCCGGGTGATATAGGGTTTTATTTTTGGATTTCTGTAAATCCCAGCACTTCATTGAAACACATTTTTTTCTTAATTAGACATTTTGAAAAGTAATGCTGAGCATGGTGGGTTGGGGTGGGGACAGAGAGTTAACAAATATGAATACATAGGAACTAAAGACAGTATACTGTAGCAAATAAAATTAAAAGCAGTTCCCCAACTCAGGAGCTCAGTACCCTAGAGTTATTAGTTGGTATTAAGACAACATAGAGGAAAAAGAACCTTTTGGCAGTAGAATTATTTCTCTCACTGATTGATCATGCCATCCTCTAAGGGTGCAAAGAGGGGGAGAAATTGAATGGAACACAAGGTAGGGAATTAAAACCTCAGGTAGACTATGAGGTAATTAACGTATGTCCTCCCCAGGTATATATCTGACATCATTATCCCTAGAATTATTTTCTTTTACTTTCCTAAGTAGAGAAGGGAGTAGTTATAGCTCAGACTTTTAGACAGGTGGTGGGCTCTGGATCAGATACAAATAGGTATTTACAAAGAAACTGTAGCAGGTGCTTTCCTGTGATGTGTAAATGTCTCTGATAAAAAGGAGTAGGAGGAAAATCGAGTGCCTGGGTATGAATAATCCAGGAAATAGATGCCTGAAGAACTTGGAAGATGGAATGATACATCTCCATGCTTATTCTTGACTTGCCTAGAGCTTGGTCTGGCCCTATTTCTCTTGATTATCAAGTGCTTTGGGATCACATGAAGGTTGGTTGTGTTTGGGGGCCCACACAAAGGGAAGAAGAGACTGTTTCCCAGTTCTTTGGAACTTTTGTGCTTTTAACATGTTCTGCTCTTTCTTAGAGAGCTTGGTCGTCTTCCTTCTTCTCTTTCCCCTCACCCCCCAACTTTGGAGAAAACAAGTGAACTATTCATGGAAAAGAGAGAGAGAGGGAGAGCAAGAAAAAGAGAGAGAGGGAGAGAAGGGAGGGGGAGATGCCACCGACAAACTCCATTGAAAGCCACTGGTTGTTCATTTATATTCACACTTTTAAAAAATGTTAACTAATGATGTTAAATGGTTTGCCAAAGGTCCTGGCAGGTCAGTTGTAGAAGTGCCATTTCTGCCTAATTAGGGCTCTTGTGGCTGCCCGAGGGCCTCCCAGTGCAACGGGTGACGAGCCCAGAGCTGACAGCTTCAATCGGCTCCAGTGGGAAGGTTGGGCCGGTCATGTTTTCCAACTCAGCCAGGTGTTTGCTGAATGGGGGGTGGGCGAGACTTGTGGCGAGACCTGAGCTCTTCCATGATCTCTTTTCTTTGACTAATTCCTTTGCAAGCTCTTCCCCCTTGCCTGTCCTGTCTTGTGTCAAGGTCAAGAATGGGCTTCCCCAAATCAGCAATTTGAGTTATCCCTGGGAGGTCATTAACAGCCTCCCCTGGGCATAGGGCACAGACATCATAAGAATCTCAGAACCCAGATGCTGGAAAACTTTTTCCCTAAAAATTTTGGGAGGAGCTTGAGAGTGTTGAAAAGGTTTCTATTTTCTATGGGGGGAAAAAAGAGAAAAATAAGAACTCTGTTTAGCCTTCTATGTGTAACACAGACCCTAATGATGCTAAAAAAAAAAAAAAAAAGAGTAAGGAAGAATGCTGGTTGCAGATTCAGAACTCTGATAAATGCTTCATTATTTCTTAAATGGCAAAAAATAAAAAAAAAATAACAAAAATATAGTAACCTTAATCAATGAATATCTAAGCAAGGGGGGATGTTAGATTTCATCTAGTCCAGCACTCATTTCACACATAGGTAAACTGAGACACAGACAGGTGAGGTCACATAGCTAATTAGTAACAGAGCTTATTGACTTCTCGTCTTCTTACTCTTTCCATTAGTCCCATGTTGGTGATGATAAATATTTATTGATTAACTTATTGTTGATTAAATAGTATAGGCAAAACCCCCCTAATAATAATAATAACTAGTTGTGCTAAAATTCTATCTTGATCTGGTCCCCTTGACCACCCCCTCATCTTCTGGTCAGTATAGTAATGAGATGGCAAAAGAGAACCTGAAAGTCAGGTACAAATAATCTCAAAGATCACAGGAGGAAAATTTATCAATTGTATTATATATTAACCAAGAGGGTTAATAAATAGCAATCAATAATATAATATTAATAATTAATACATTAATTAATAATTATTATTATTGTTAATAAACAATTATTAGTGGATTGAGTGTTGGGCCTGGAGTCAGGAAGACCTGAGTTCAAATCCAGCCTCAGAATGTATTAACTGTGTGACTTTGGGTAAGTCACTTAACCCTATTTCCCTCAGTTTCCTCATCTGTAAAATGAGCTGGAGAAGAAAATGACAAATCACTCCGGTGTCTCTGCCAAGAAAACCACAAATGGGGCCTTGAAAAATCAGGAACAACTGAATGACAACCTCCTGACTCCAGTTCCAGAACTCTATCCACTGTGCCAACCATAGTTTACTTGAGATCAGTTTACTTTCCTTAAGCACATACAACTGGGTGATTAGGGGAATAATACTGAAGAATTCTGGGTGGTGACTGGAAACCAAGTTTGGGACTAGTTTTGTAGATAAACCTCAAAGTTTATAATCAAGAAATTAAATCACTTAGAGGGATGGATGTGTGTTCATATTTAATAGCAAGAAGTATTCCTTAACTTTGCATGCAAATCAAAACACCAAAAGACACTGATCAGATATAATTTTAAGATCATCACTACATCTTTTCTACTTTAATCGGATTCTCTTTTTCATTTTTGTGAATATGGACTACAGTATGTATTGGAGGCCATAAGCAGACAGGTGAGACTAAGTTTTACCAATGGTATGTATAATAACCAACCTGGCATGAAAGCATTATAGAACTAAGGCCTCAGCTGAGTTATAAAATATTAAGAAATGTTTTTTGACAATATCCTCATCTGAAGTCCTTGCATTAATTAGAATCATAAACTTAATCAATCATCCTAGATTAAAAAAACTAGATAAAAAGCTGATAAAAATCTTGATTGAAGGATCTTGATTTTCTGAAACTAAGAAACTTAGTTTTGCTTATGGTAACCAGACTAACAATAGAAATGATCTCTTAGATCAGTCAATTAAGAGTGGTACCTCCTGGCTAAGAATTAGAAATCAAGAGGACGGCCATCAATTGATGGGGAATGGCTAAACAAGCTGTGGCATACAACTGTGATGGAATATTATTGTGCTATAATAAATGACAAGCACAATGATTTCAGAAAGACGTGGACTTACAAGAACTGATGCACAGTGACATGAACAGAACCAGGAGAACACCATACACAGTAACAGCAATATTGTTTGATGAAGAATTGTGAATGACTTAGCTGTTCTCAGCAATATCATAATCCTGGACTGGCCAAAGAACTCATGATGAAGCATGCTATCCACTTCCAGAGAAAGAACTGATATTGTTGGAATACAGACCGAAGTATGCTATTTTAAACTCTCCTTTTCTTTTATTCGAGTCTTCTTGTACAAATGACTAATATGGAAATGTTTTACATGATTAAACAGTATAACCTATATCTAATTGCTTACCATCCCAGGGAAGGACAAGGGGAAGAAAGAAGGAATCAAATTTAGAACTGAAAACTTTAAAACAAAATCCAAAATGTTAAAAATCAGTTTTAGCATGAAATTGGAGAAAAAATAAAATATTATATGTTATGGGGAAAAAGAGTGACACCTTCTCATTCCTTCTTCATCAGAGTTAAATCTGATGACTGGTTTCAGGAATTTATTTCCTCAAGGTTATGCTGACATTAATATTACTTATATTATTAATAATAATATTTTATTATTAATAATAATATTAATATTCTCTTTTAGCAAATACAAAAACCCTTAAACCTAAACTATGCACTTAAAAAAACCTAGCAGTGGAATGTGTCTCTATTTCATGATTACTATAAAGTATAAATAGACATTGCTTGGGTTGTTGCAAAAATAGCAACAATAATAATGTTGTTTAGTTATTTGAGGCATATTCAACACTCTGTGACCACATTAGGGACTTTCTTGGTAAAGATACTGGAGTAGTTTGCCATTCCTTTCCCTAGCTCCTTTTACAGGTGAGGAAACTGACACAAACAAGGTTAAATGACTTGCAAAGGGTCACACAACTACTAAATGTCTGAGGCTGGATTCGAACCCAGTGCCTCCTGACTCCAGTTCTGGCACTCAATCCATTATGCCTCCTAGCTGTCCCAATAATCTTGTATGATACATTAAGATTTGCAAAACCCTTTACTACTATTTCATTTGTTATAGCATTTGATCCTAGCAAGAGCCCAGAGAAGTAGGTGTTATCATTCTTGTTTTACAGATGAAAAGATAGATGTACAGTACATTAAGTGACTTGTCCTGGGTCAAACAACTGGTAAAAAAAGCTAGTAAATTAGACAGAGTCAGGATTTGAAGTTAGGTCTTCCCAGTACTGTAAATGATACATTACCTCAATGCTCAGTTGACAGAGAGAAGCTACTCATTTAGTCCTCTCTCCAAGCAGAAATGCATAAATGTTGATACATGGGCTTGGATAGCATCTGGCTATTAGTTATAATGATAAGTAACTTAGAAAAAATAGCTGTTGAAATAAATGCTCATTTATTTTGCCCAAGTGATACTCATTATAACATTGCTTTTAAACTTTTCTGTTGATTTTGCAAAACATGTTAAGTATGGAATTTCACGTGCTATTTTGTCAGAACAAATATATTTGTGTATGTGTGTGTATACAACAGCAAAAATATGAATAGTAATGAAGACCTCGACATTGAAATAATCTATAATACAAGAGAACAAACAGTCAGCAATGAGAGATTTCCATGTAGTTTGGATTGAATAATAATAGTCACAGCTATTAAATCAATATTTGTAGCATTACAAATATTATGTCCAAGAGTACAGATAACGGTTACATAGGAAGGAAGGAGACACATTTATTGTGCACTGTGGATCAGGCACAGTGCTAAGTAAACATCTTATAAATATTATGTAATTCTCACAATGACCCTGAGAGATCGGTGCTATCATTTATCCCCATTTTACAGTGGAGGGCTATAAGGCAGACAGAGGTGAAGTGACTTGTCCAAGGCCACACAGCTAGTACCTGAGTCCAAATTTGAGCTTGGGTCTTTCTAACTCTAGGTCTAGCTTTTTATCCTCACTGCCTCTTACATACAGTGTTTAGACATGGAGCAGACTATCAAGTGGTGATCAGGGTGTGATTTGCATCGTCAGAGGGATCATCCAAATTGATCTAATGAAATATTTGTAGGGCGATGCTCAGGCTTCCCATGATGAAGTGACAAAACTCCCTATTTGCAGCTGAATAAACCCTACCAAATTCCCCACTCCATTCCAATTCAACTCTGCTCCCTACCCCCACCCCAATAGTACTTTCAACAGGAACAGACAGGGTAATAAATTGGGAATTAGGTAAAATGTGTAATGCATTCCAGAGAAAGTGCCTCTAACAGTGATTATTTCTGTTATCAGAACATGTCCACTCAAATGCCCCATCAGCATTTCAAGCTCAGCATGTCCCAAACCATTATCCTCAACCCACTCTTTCTTTTGGCTTCGTTCTGTCAGTGGCACCACCATTTACCTACTCTCCTCTCTTCAAAAGCTAAGCCTTAGTCACTCCTTTTGACTTGTAGATAAAAAGCTCTTCTGCTTAGTACTGAAAGCCTATGACAAGCTGGCTTCTCCCTATCTTTCCAGACTGATTTCTTTTGGCTCCCTTTCCTACACACACCCACACTGTGTTCCATGCCTGTCTTTGCTCATGCTGAACTGCCAGCGTTCCTGCCTAGAGGACTGTATTTCCTTGCCTGTGTCTCTTGGGACCCCTCCCTCCTTTCAAGTGACAAGAGATTTTCCTAGTTCCCCCAACTGTCAATGCTTTCACCTCCAAAATTCTACTTGTCTTTTTTTGGCATCTACTTATCTTTCTTCACCCCAAGAAGTAGAATGTAAGCTCCTTTTGGTCAAGGATGGAAAATCTCATGGTCCTTAAGAAGAGGTGGCAAAGGAGATGCAACTTTAATACCCTTTCTGCTGATAAAACCATATCCATTTCTAATGCTGACCCATTTGACAGCTCCAAGGACTTCTGTGGAAAAAACTTGCTTTTCTTGTCTTCAGGAGCTGTGACTGCTGAGGAGGTAGAGGCTACAGCCCCTAAAGAAGTAGATGACAGGTCATATCCCCATAAAAATTGCTTCCCTGGAAGCTAGGTCAGTGGTTCTTGGCTTAGGGTGCTGAGCTATATCTATAGGAGTATGAGTGGAGGTGGTGAGTGGTTGAATTACTTGCTGAAGGTAGTTTGAACTTACTTGGCATGCTGATTCCTGTCTTTCCCTTAGGGTGCCTTCCTCTTTCAGCTAGGTTGCCATGTGTGTCCAGTAGGTGACAGTTGATTAGCAGTAGATGTATATGGCTGGACCATTCTATATAGGCATGGATACTTCCCTGGTTGATGTTGATAGATACTGGCTCCACATGATGGCATAATGATAAAGTCCAGAGACAGAAGCAAAGCCTATAGAAGAAAGTCAAATGAGATTATGCAAAGATAAATCACAGAGTTTGATTGATAGAAAGAACTTCAAATAGTCTTACATATACCTCACCCATAGCATAGCCAAGGTGATCTAGTCTTTGCTGGAAGGTATCTATAGTAAAGGAGCCCACTGCCTCCTGAGGCACCTGTTTCATTTTTGGATAGTTCTACTGGGTAGAAAATTTTTCTTTAGGACATGCTTCTGTGTGCCTGAAAGGAATTATTACCAATTCTACCTTCTGAGTCCAAGCACAATATGTATAATCTCCCTTCCAACTAAGAGCCCTTCAAATGCTTAAAGAAAGCATTCATGTTTGTCTCCTCCCCCATTACATTGCAAGCTCCTTGGGGGCAGGGACTCTCTTTTATCTCTTTTTGTATTCCTTGTGCCTAGAACAGTGCCTGGCACATAGTAAGCAATAAATATTTACAACCGATTTTTTTGTCTAGATTAAATATTCCCACTTAGTCAAAATAGTACATGGTGTGATCTCTCAATGTTCTTTTCCATCCCGTTCTCTCTACTCTGAAGACAATCCCTGGCTTTTTGATGTACTTTCTAAAATGCAAGACCACTAATTGAACACAATGGTCTGCATGTGATTGACCAGATACCCACTTACTGGGGGACGATCTATGCAAATACATGGAGATGGGAAATGGAATTTCCAGCTACTAAAATAGAATCACAGAATTTGGGAGATGAAAGGGACCTCAGAGGCTATCTAGTCCAACCTATAGATGAAAAGAATTCCCACCGTAATATTCCTGACAAGTGGTCATCTGGCTTCTGTTTTGAGGCCTCTAAAAGGGGGAACTCATGACTTTTTCAGATCACCCATTCCATTTTTGGACAGTTTTAACTATTTTTCTTAAATATCAAACTTAAATTTATTTCTTTTGCAACTTCTACCCATTGCTCCTGGTTTGGCCTTGAAGATAGTAGATGGCTAGCAGGTTCCTTCTGAGTTTTCCCTTTTGACAAAACATGCCCCATTCCTGGAACCATGCTATAGGTCCAGTACACCAGTTGAGGTCTGATGAAGGAAGAGTACAATACAAACACCACCCCTTTATTCCTGTAAACTGTGTCCCTCTTAATGCAGTCTAAGATTGTTTTAGCTTTTTTGGTTGCTCCATCAAGCTACCACTAAACTTCCCTGCTGTCTATCCATGCCTCCCCAATTTTATACTTGTGATATTAATTTTTTTTGCTGTCTAAATGTAGGACTTCAAATTTATCCCTATTGAGTTTCATTTTATTTGATGCAGCTCAGACCATCAAGATCTTTTTTGCATACAAATTCTACATATACTATGTTAGCTGTCATTTCCATCTGTCATCTGCAAATTTGATTAGTATGTCATCTATGCATTTATCAAAGACTTGAATAATTCCCTTAATTCCCTTGGGTATCAACTCTGTTTAACAGCACTCTAATAGGCACCTCTTGTCAAGCTGACATCAGGTCATTAATGACTATCTTTTGAGCTCAACTACCCAACCCATTCCAGTTCAACCTAATTGTATTATCACCTAGCCCCCATCTCTCCATCATTCTCCAATTATACAATGTTTTATTAAATGCTTTGCCAAAATCTGAGTCTTCTCTTACAGCTTTCTCTTGTTCTACCAAATTAATAAACTTAGAAAAAAGAAAATCAAGTTGGTCTGACATGACCTGTTTTTGATGAAGCTTTGCAAGCTTATTGTAATTTTTTCCTAGATGTTCATTAACCATCTCTTTAATGAGCCATTCTAGAATTTTCTAAGGAATGGAACTCAGGATCATGGCCTCAAGTCTGCAAACTTATTTTTTAAGTTGGATGAAAATTTGCCTTATCCAGTCCTGAGGGAACTCTGTCATTGTTCACTATCTTCCAGAAGTCACTAACAGGGACTCAGTAACACCACCTGCCAGTTTCTATACCTTCTGTGCCAGGTGACTTGAATTCACTAAGAGCAGTTAGTACTTTCTTGAGTCAGCTAGGTGGTTCAGTGGATAGAGTGCCAGACCTGGAGTTATAATCTTCTTAAATTCAAATCTGGCCTCAGACACTTACTATGTGTGACCCTGTTAGCCTTCACTTCCTCATCTGTACAATGAGCTGGAAAAGGCAAATCACTCCAGCATCGCTGCCAAGAAAACCCCAAATGGACTGGATTCAGATGACTATGGAGGAGAAGTGAGGCTAGTGACCTGCATAGCCATCCCTCAAAACAAATTCAAGTGCAAGTCATGTCATCATTTCTCTAATGGTATGATCTTCTTAGGCAACAAAGGACAAACACAAGCCAAGATGGTGGAATAGAAGGATGCACCTCTAGAAGCTCTCCTCCCATAGCCTGTAAAATACCTGTAAAAAATGACTCTAAACAAATTCTAGAGCAGCAAAAACCACAAAATGACAGAGTGAAAGAGATTTCCAGCTCAAGGCACCCTGGAAGGCTGACAGGAAAGGTCTCTTGCACCAGGCTCAGAGCAGAGCACAGCACAGCATGGGCCATTCCTCAGCAAGGACAAGACTGAAGCAGTCTTCAAGGCACCCTGGCAGCAGCTAGGGGTCCCAAATTCCTCAACTCACAAATGCCAAGGATAGCTTCAAAGGTCAGCAAGAAAGTTCTTTCACTTGGGTGAGAAGGGAGCAGGGTCCTCCTGCCCTAGCCCTCATCCCAGGCAATGGCAGCTTCCATTGTTAGAGCCCTGGTCTAAAGTCCATGAGGGAACTGAGTAACTGATCTTTATCTCAGCTCTGAGTAGTGACCCTGGGGTGAGGAAGAGTGCTTGCTGTCATGGGGGAGCTGGTGGAGGCTCTGGAGAAGGAACCCTGCTTATAGATCAGAGCACCAGGTTAGGAGAGGAATAAACTCCTCTCCCTTGATTGTGCCACCTTGGAGGAACTGAGAACTTTCAGGTCACCAGAGTATAAAAAACTCAAAAGTCAAGTAACTGACTGGGAAAATGCCCCACAAAAGGGAAAAAGAATAAGACAATAGAAGGTTACTTTCTTGGTGAGCAGGTATCCTCTTCCATCCTTTCAGATGAGAAAGAACAATATATACTATCAGAGGAAGAGCTAAAGTCAAGGCTTCTGCATCCAAAACCTCCAAAATAAATATGCAACAGTCTCAGGTCATGGAAGAGCTCAAAAAGGATTTTGAAGATCAAGTAAGAGAGGTGGAGGAAAAATTGGGAAGAGAAATGAGAGCAATGCAAGAAAAGCATGAAAAGCAAGTCAACAGCTTGCTAAAGGATACCCAAAAAATGCTGAATAAATTAATGCCTTTAGAAATAGACTAACTCGAATGGCAAAAGAGGCCCAAAAAGCCAATGAAGACAAGAATGCTTTAAAGAGCAGAATTAGCCAAATGGAAAAGGAGGTCCAAAGGCTCACTGAAGAAAATAGTTCTTTAAAAATTAGAATGGAGCAGATGGAAGCTAATGACTTTATGAGAAACCAAGAAATTACAAAGAAAAACCAAAAGAATGAAAAATTAGAAAGCAATGTGAAATATCTCATTGGAAAAACAACTGACCTGGAAAATAGATCCAGGAGAGAAAATTTAAAAATTGTGGGACTACATGAAAGCTGTAATCAAAAAAAGAGCCTAGACATCATCTTTCACAAAATTATCATGGAAAACCTGATGTGCTGGAACCAGAGGGTAAAATAAATATTGAAAGAATTCACTGATCACTTCCTGAAAGAGATCCAAAAAGAAAAACTCCTAGGAATGTTGTAGCCAAATTTCAGAATTCCCAGGTCAAGGAGAAAATATTGCAAGCAGTCAGAAAGAAACAATTCAAGCATTGTGAAAATGCAATCAGGATAACATAGGATCTGGAAGATTCCACATTAAGGTATCGAAGGACTTGGAATATGATATTCCAGAAATCAAAGGAACTAGGACTAAAAGACCCTACCCAGCAAAACTAAGTATAATACTTCAGGGAAAAAATGGTCATTCAAGGAAATAGAGGACTTTCAAGCATTCTTGATGAAAAGACCAGAGCTGAATAGAAAATTTGACTTACAAACAAAAGAATCAAGAGAAGCATGAAAAGGTAAACAGGTAAGAGAAATCATAAGGGGCTTACTAAAGCTGAAATGTTTATATTCATACATGGAAAGATATTTGTAACTCTTGAAGCTTTTCTCAGTATTTGGGTAACTGGAGGGATTATACACACATACACACACACACACACACACACACACACACACATAGACAGAGGGGCACAGGGTGAGTTGAGTAGCAAGGGATGATACCTAAATAAATAAAATTAAGGGGTGAAAGAGGAATATATTGGGGGGAGAAATGGAATGGGGCAAATTATCTCTCATAAAAAAAAGGCAAGAAAAAGCTTTTTTCAATGAAGGGGAAAAGGGGGAGGTAAGAGGGAGAAAGTGAAGTTTACTCTCATCACATTTGGCTTAAAGAGAGAATAACACGCATGCTCAATTTGGTATGAAAATCTATCTTACACTACAGGAAAGTAGGGGAGAAGGGGATAAGCAGGGTGGGGAGGATGATAGAAAGGAGGGCAAATGAGCAGAGGGTGGTAATTAGAAGTAAACACTTTTGGGGAGGGATAAGATCAAAAGAGAGAATAGAATAAATGGGGGGGTAGGATACAATAGAAGGAAATATAGGCAGTCTTTCATAACATGATTATTATGGAAGTCTTTAGCAAAACTACATGTATATAGCCTATATTGAATTACTTGCCTTCCAGGGATAAGTGGGGAGGGAGGAAGGGAGAGAAGTTGGAACTCAAAGTTTTAAGAAAGAATGTTGAGAATTGTTTTTGCATGTAACTGGGAAATAAGAAATACAGGTAATGGGGTATAGAAATCTATCCTGACATAAATGAAAAGAGAGAAGATAGGGATAAGGGAAGGGAAGGATGCGATAGATGGGAGGGTTGATTGGGGGAAGGGGTAATCAGAATTGATGGTGGTTTGGGGTGGGGGGAAGGGAGAGATGGGGAGAAAATTTGAAACTCAAAATCTTGTGGAAATGAATGTTGAAAACTAAATAAATAAATTGGAAAATTTTGATAAAGGAGATGAGGTCTAGCCATAATCCAACAGGGAAAATAGATTCTCTAGACACTAGAAAATCTGACTTCAAAGAATTCAGAGGAAAGATAGGTCCCTGTTGGATTATGGCTAGAGCTCATCTCCTTTATCAAAATTCTGTGAAAATGTGACTATTTCCTCCAAAGTTCTCATTTCCACTTTGGCAAACAGTTCCTTCCTGCTCATGAGAATCAAATCCAGAAGAAAATTTCTCCTTATTTCCCTTTATCTTTAAAATGGTGAAATTATTATTGTCAAGAAAAAACGTTTTTATCTCCTCTGCTTTTGGCAAAGAGTTTCAGTAGATATCTAAATAACTGAAGTCCTCCATCACTATTATATTATGCTTCTATGTTGGACTGATGGTGTTTCCCAAACTTTTGGTCTGTAGCATATTCCAATGACAAAATCACTTCTGTTCTCCCTCCGTGGATGTTCATCCAAATATTCTGTCATGTTTCTTCCCTCTGGTCCCCAAACTTCTCTACATGAGTATACCCTCTCAACATACAAAGGTACCCCAATGTTTTTTAAACTTGCCTGTTTCTTTTGAATAAGTTATGTCAATGCAGAGTATTATTCCTAATATGAATTTCTTTCTACCAAATGTCAGTGATATTCTACGAGATCTAATTTTCCTCCTTGTGTTAGAACTTTTGGGTTTTTTTTTACCTAAACATTAGGTATTCACGTATAGATTTTTGAGGCTATGAGGTTTTTTTCCCTATTAGATCTTTTCTTGTATTTTGTCTCTTATAAATCTGTGATTATCCAAGCTACTATTCATTCTTCCTGCATTGTGGCTGCTCTTTGTAGTATTTAACTTGGAGTATTTTTGCAGGTAAACTTCTCTCTCCCTCATTTTTTTAGCTTAAAATTCTTTTTATTAAATTTTCAAGGTAGCTGGCAAACTCATTCTTATCACCCTTTGTCAAATGTACTCTATCTTTGGCCAAGAATCTGTAAACTGCTTGTTAGAAACTATCATTAAGTGTGTGCTGGTAAATGATTAACAACGAGCTCTCTGTTACATGTATGTGTGTGTGTGTGTGTGTGTGTATATATATATATATATATATATATATATATACCCACTTCTAAGCCTAATTTATGTTATTAGTATTTTCTCTAACACTTGCTTCAGTCTAGACAATTCACCAAGCAATAAATCATGCCCTGATTTGTCGAAGTTGCTGATTTCTGAAGCCTAAGTACTCACAAAGAAAATTTAACAAGACCTTGGTTGGCAATGGCTCCAGCCTATCCCTGGTTTCGATGTAGATAGCCAAATATCGTTCTTCGATACCATCTTCTTAACCAGCTATTTACGGTCAACTTTTGTCTTCTATATCCCTTACCTTCAATGGACAAAAGTGAGGGAAACACCACTGGAGTTTTTATGTTCTTCAGTTTCTTACCCACAACTTCATAGTAATCAGCAAAACTTTTTAGTTTTCTTCTGGAGGTGCCATTTGTGCCCATGTAAATCACAGAAATGGAAACTGTCCCCAGTTTTGATTAATCTTGAGA